>JAUBOD010000004.1:813508-845758 GCA_032353885.1 Nothura maculosa
TTTTTTTTTTCCAGTGTAACCAGATCCCATCCGTGTCGATTCCTTTTCCTTCGCAGGTGCTTTGCATCTAGTGATTCAGCAAGCTGGACCATCGCTGAGGCTTCCAAAGTGCAAAAGAGTTCAAAGTATTTTGCCCACCTTGAGCACCAGTTAAGGCATGTTTGTTTCCAGTCTCAGCCACTGTAAACCCTGTCTAGTGTAGTGTACCAGTTCGGCCAGGCTGCTGTTCAGTGCCAGAGCACACCCCGCTGTGCTGAGCTCATCAAAAAAATCTAGGAAAAGGGGAGGGAGAAAGAAAACATTTGCTTGCTTTGCTCCACAATGGGCATGTCTGCAAGAGCAAAGAGCAACAGAGAAGGGACAGCGCGGCGAGCGAGTCTCGTTAAATAAGGTGTTAGTGGGAAAGAGCAGCGATCCGAGGAGGCTGAACAGGGTAACACACCCATGAGACACGGCACACACACAAATCCAACCAAATTTTTGTGTTAAAAAAATTAAGATTTACAGCAAGTGTGCAAAATATGAGGTGACTCGGAAACCATTATAACCCACTGGGCTTCACTAACTTGGGATGGCGCTGCGTGAGGGAGTGTGATGGCCCAAAGCTCCTGTCACTCCTCTGTTCTTCATAATTGCGATGGAAAGTGTCTAAGCCTCAGGATGGGGCCTCTTAGTTCCGTGTATTCCCTCCCCATCTCTTCTGACATCCGTATGTTACACTGAGTATCTCAAAGCTCCAGATCTGAAACCCCTAGACCAACCTAAACAGTCAAAACCAGTGCTAACCCTACATGGGTATTGACTGATCTGCTGCAAAGATACCACCCTTGGGGGATACAGACTCCCCAGGCAATCATGCAGCCACGTTAAAAACACCATCACCACCACAGAGAGGTTTTGAGGTCAGACTCCTCCAAGCAAGACTGCTCTTGGGTTGCCCTCCCATGGGTTTTCCTTGGTGGCTCATTCACTTTCTGCCTCATCCTGCTCCTTCCATGTGCCAGTCCTTATCCAGCTTCTGGAGGATCCCAAATGCTGCACATTCAGTGCTGCTAAAAGCAGGAGCTGGCTCTATTCAGAAGTGGCTCCAAAACCTGAGCTGCAGTCCAAGCTGCCTTCCAGCAATCCAGGCAGGCCCATCATACTTATTTTTCCAGTTTGTGCTGGAAATTCATCCCTTCAAAAAATTGCACCTTCCATGCAAAGTGGCACTAGACCTTCAGGTGGGATGGCTCTAGTCTGAACTGCACCGCTCTGAGGGCTTTTACTGATTCACCACATGCCACCTGAACAACATTTTCAACAACAAAGCCCTAACAAAGCCCTAAAAAGCAGCAGTTCTAGGAAAAGCTCCTGGCCAACGCTTGTCACGTGCGCAGCACGGAGTGCGAGCCAAGTGCTGCTCACCTCCTCCTCTCCCAAGGAGGGAAGCCAGCCGCGCAGCTGTCCAAACACAAACACTCTGACGAGTCAAACGAAACGCAGAGCACAAAGCGTCTGCAAAGAAAGGGAACCAGCTCAGGAAACACAAGCCCTCCTCCGAAGGAAAAAACAAACATTTTAAAAAAAAGCCCCTTCTAATGTTACCATAAAGGGAGCCGGGTGCTTTCCGTCACCCGATATCCTCGTCCTTCAGCTCTGAGCTGTCCGAGCAGACCAAGACACCCCAGAGTGCTCTCGGTTACTTTAGTGTATTCAACACTCTCTAGATCTTTAGGCCTTTAGGTATTTGTTTAGCCGAGTGTTAGGATTTAAGCAAGTAGGTCCATGCAAGCACATCACACCGGAGAGGACACAGAAGCCAAGGGGAACCCCTTACCTTTATTCCTCCTGGCCAGGGCATCAGCGTGCTCCCAAATATCATACGCATAGAGGACGTAGGAAGTGATGTTGACATAGGAGGTGGTGATGACCGGGATATTGGAGGGGACGCTGACCGCAGGGCCAAGGCTGCCGCTGCCGCCGCTGCTGGCATTTGATCCCGGCTGCGAGCTCCCGGAGCTGGCGGGAGAGGGCATCGGAGAGATGGGAGACGGCGTGCCGGAGCTCCTGCGGGACACGCGCTGCGTCACCACCTGCCCCACAGCAGGAGCGGCCCCTGCCCCACAGCAGGAGCGGCCCCTGGCCCCACAGCAGGAGCTGCCTGCTCCGACCCGCACCACACCGTGTGTGCAGCCATGTAACTCACCACCCACCCTTGCATGCAAGGCCACTGTTTTTCAAGGCATTTGACCCCTCTTGTGACCAGAAGAGAGGGACAGGGCTTCAGAAAATGCCACAACATCTCTAATTGTTTGTGAGAGTCTTACGTTGCCTAACAAGTTTGCCAAACTAATTCCCTTTCAGGTATCCTTAAGTTGCTCCATACTTCCTGACAGGTATTCACAGCAGTTGGGCCAACTTAGGTGTATTTATTCACAGAACTGGGAAAGCTAAACGTGCTCAGCTCACCCATCCTCTAGACACGGGCTGGCTTCCTTGCATTATTTGCCTAATTCTACGTTACTCAAATGTTTCTTTTACTTTTGCGGTCACCTATACAGCAACACTGCTGCAGATACACAAAAAAATGACAGATTTTTCAGTAACTGAATTAGTAAATGAATTTTAAAAAAACTGCACAGGCTAGTGAGAAAATAGTGAAATGTCTCTTTAAAGTTATGCTACCCCAGTGTAAAGGCATCTTCTGCACAGCAGCGGCCAGGGACATGGGGATGCACATACAAGCCCCATGGGGATACAATTCCATTAAGTCTCCATGGATCTGAGATACAAACAGAACAAGGATGAAAACTGCGGGAGCTCCCAGAGCAGCACGTGGACAGCACGCTCCCTGCTCCTCCGAGCCTGCCTCCCTGCTCTGCATGATACGTGGGAAGCCTCTGGATCTTGTAACAAAACGACCCTTCCAAATGGAGATGACAGCAAGGGAGAGCTGAAACACATGCACGTTCCTGGCAAGGAGCTCCCTGCTTGAAATCGCTTGCAAACTGCATGTGAGCACAATTTGTGACTCAAACGGGCTGCTGCTTTTGCTCCCAGCTTTATGGACACACCGCAACCTCCCTACGTTTGGATCTTACCTTGCAACACACGGAGAAGGTGCTTGTGTTACTCTGGAAGAACTCTGCAGCAAAGAGGCAAACCGTTACATTCGGGTCTGACAACCCACGTGAGAAACTATCCCCTCTGCCCAGCTGGCAGTCTGATAAAACACAGGGCCCACCTTGAAGTGGTCATTGAGGATCCTGGAATACTTCACTGCCGTGTCTTTTTTGTATCGGAACATTGCCATGTGCAGAACCGCCTGGCAGCGCATGCTGTGGAGGAAGGACACACAGTCAGTGCTCGTCCCTGCTGCTGCCTGCAGGGCAGCAACCAAGCTCCCCCAACAAGGCAGGCCCCTCCCAACTTCATTTCCAAGTCGAGAGAGCCCAAGCGCGCTCTCCTCCTCCATAAAAAGACTGGGGCAAAATAAAACACACACGAGGGCAAAATCCAGCACCAGAGTCACGGCTGCTGTTACAGCAGCAGGTGGCCAGGCCGTGGCGGGGCCCGCGCGCCTGCCGTGGCCCCGGGCAGTTGTGCCCCAGCGCGGGCTCAGCTGCAGCCCCTGCAGCGCCCAGGCGGCCGGCCAAGCCGCATTCCTGCAGCTCAGCTCGCAGCCCTGGGGCCGTCTCCAGTTACCAGCAGAGGAGAGTTTAGAGCCTTCGCCCTCCACGTGCGGTCCCTTGTGATAACACGGCTCGGCTTAGGGATGTTTCCGTCTGCTCTGTTTTTTGTTTTTTTTTTTTAATCATTTTGTTTCCTTGCAGAATTTGGATTCCCAGTGAACTCCCTCCTTCACCCCTCAAAGGCTTGCAGTCCAGCAAGCCCCAAAACCCAGTGTGAAGGCGCAGAAAAGCAGTTACGCACCACAACACGGCGAAGATTTTTTCCTGTGCAGATGCTGAGGAGTCCATAAAGGGTTTCAATGTCATTATGAATCTATGGAAACAAAATTACGAGAACCTTGTCAGCTGCCAGGGCTCTGAAGTCCCACTAGTTTACAATGCGGTGTGTGCCAGCAGTTGAAAACACAGGACCTGAATCCAACCCAAATTCTTAGGGCTGGCACTGAGGTCTTGGTATGATCGTCATCAGAGGATTCTCAAAATATCTCACTTTCAAAATAAAGACAAAGCTCATTTGTGTCCTTGAACGTCTTGGTACAACGCTTGTGGTACCTGAGCCAACACGTACCGAACTAGCGATAAGTGGCCCCAAGATCCCTCAAAAGACTCAGTTCTTTGGTGGTTTCTCTGGTGTCTTTGGATGATCCTGTCTGTCTTGTGTGTGGGCAGCAACCAGAGCTCTGCTCCATTAGCAGAGTCCCCAGGTACTATGGTCACCACCAGACACGAGCAGCCCTGCCCCTCCAAAGGTGCCCCGCAGCCAACAGGCTTCTTTCTGCAGCCACTTACTTGATGAGATCCATGGTGTCAGCAAAGATGCTGTAAGCTGATTTGGGGGCTACTGTGTCCGATTCGAGGGCAATCCCGTATTCGATGAAGGCAAGTGCAGCATCCAGGTACTGAAAGGCCTTTCCAACCTTGTCGGTCTGTTGGGAAGAAAAAGCTCCCTTTTAGACCACGTGAAAAGATACTGATCTCAGGGAACTTGAAATCTTTTTCTCTCCTAAGAGAGGCAGAACTTGGAAGAAAGGAAAAGATGCAAGTGAGGCCTCCAAAAGACATTTAAAGGGTTCACAGCATCTCCTCTGAGAGGCAAAGCAGCCACGAGGGCTCCACAGCCGACGGCAGCTCTTGTGCCTCAATCATCACCCTTCATCGTGTCAGCCTACAGGCTTCACTTCAGGAAATACGATAGACAGGACCATCCTGCTACAAGATTTTCTGTCCTCATCAAGTGACATTTGTAGAGCAGACCAGCTTCTCAACTCCTAAAAATGTATCCTGCAGTAAAAGCTTCTAACTCCCCTTCCTCCATCTCTCCCTCTCCAGCTTTCACTGGCTTTTAAATCTGTCTGCTCCAAGAACTGGGAGGAAAACACAGCCAATTGTCCTTAGAGTGAAAAAGGATTTACAAATCTAGAGGTCCCTTCCAACCTCAACCCTTCTGTGACTCTGTGAAATTACTTCCAGAGACAAAACTCACCCTGTAGTTACCTTTATCACATACACACACATATGACTGAAGCAAGATCCATGAGAGGAAATAATGCTACCACCAGCACATCTTGTTCACACACACACAGGGGCAGCAGGTCACAATGTCACAACTGCTTAACCTCACACTTACCATAGCATCAGCCTTGTGCTTGAGCCTCTTGGCTTCTTCCATGTAATGTTCTATCGAATCACGTCTGAATTGGGGACAGAGGGAAGAAAAACAGACAAAAACAGGGCAGCGTAAGTATCGATTTTACCTTCAGATCTAGAGGATGTTGTGATTCACAATGAACAGGTTTTTAAAACTCTCATTTTATAAAAATAGTGAAAACTTACATCTGGCCATTAAAGGAAACTATGCAATCTCAAATGCCAACTCAAATGCACCACTGGAAATAGGTTTGCATTGAAATGCGTCGTGTGGGACCCTTTGCAGCACACCATTCACCAGCTGGACCAAAAGGCCTTACATTCACGTGATCTGCTCTCATTCAGTGTATAATTAATGAAGCTGGCACAACTTATTGCACCCAGCGCTGCCTGAGCACTAAGAAAAGGAGCTACGAGTCCTGCCCTTTCTCTGCCCCAAGAAACCAGTCACTGGTTTCTTGGCCGTGGCGCAGCACCCTGCCACAGAGGAGCTTATCAAAGGGCAAGAACCACAGAAATCAAACCCATCCTTGCAGGCAAGCACAGGCAGCCTCTCAGGGGGACAACACCCACCTGAAAAGCACCTAACTTCCCCACTAGCTTCCCTGAGCCAAGAGCTGCTCCAAGCAGAGAGCCCGGCGCTGCTGTGGGCGCCGCGTGGGAGCCGGGGGGGACAGACGTGACCGTGAGGCCTGAAATCAGCCGGCGAGGAGAAACAACGGGACAAGTCGCAGGCTCGAGAGCAGCCCCCAGGCATCTCCCTACTTTCTTCTCAGGAAATAAGTCCTCCCTAAGAAGCAGGGGCTGCAGGGCCAGCCCTGCCTCCGTGTCTTCCGAAGGGACCCCAAGAGGGGCATAAAATGGGAACTTACTTCTCAAACTTGACTTGAGGTCTCCTTGGCTGGGAGGTACCATTTGGCAAAGAAGGCACTGGGAAAGGATTTGTGGCATCCTCTGCAGATTCCTGGAAAAAAAAAATCATAGTATAAGCGAGAAACTGGTCACAGAGACAGCACCAAGAATGGGCCTAAAGCCCAGCTTTCCTAAATTCTGGGGCAAAACATTCACTTTTCCCAGGCATTGCCCATTCTCCACACTTCTCCTTCCTTCTTCCTCAGCCCTCCCCACTTCCAGCAACAGAGGTGGAAACTTGGCTTCCCATGTGCTTGCTAATAAGGCTTAGCACAATTCAAACCTCTCCCCGGTGTGGAGAACTTAAGCAGCAGGTTTCCTTGCACAATGACCAAGGTAACACTAAGCCTGCTCAGAGCAGTGTTTTTCCTGGCCACTGGCCAAGACGGGAATTGGCAACATCCACTCACACCTATCTCCAGTTTCCACAGACAGCAATCCATGGTTCTGTGTCAGCAACTAGAATTTCAGGAAAAGGAAAGCAGGAGGAAGCCAGCTAATGCAGCAGCCATAATCTCCCTTCAGAAACCTATGTCCTAGGCCAAACGGATCGAGGAACCAACAAATAGCAATACAATTGCATTTTATAAACCAATAATGTAAAAACCAGCTGCAAGGCTCATTAGCAGTAACTGGGTAAGAAGGCTATGAGCTATGTAAGATTGCAGTCAAAAGTAGGGGCTGTTACTTCTTATTTTTAAGTGACCCGCTCCTTTTTACAAGAACACTTTCAATGCTTCACCTAAATACTTTAAGCACTTAGAAGTAAGCGTTAAATAGATTTTTATTACTTGACTACTTGGAAAGCCGCCCTCGTGCCCTGCATGCCGTCAGGAAACTCCCTGCCAGCGCTAACCGATACCTACTTTGTTGCTCTTGGGCTGCTCCGGATACTTGTCCACTCTTCTGTGCTTGGAGGACAAAGGATCCAGGTGGCTGCCCTTGCTCCTGGTAGTGCTGTCTGGGGCGGGCTGCTCGCCGCTCTCGTTCCTGTGGCGCTTCTGGGCCACCTTGGGGGCGGCATGTGCAGGAGCCAGGGGCGGCAGCGGCGGGCGCAGCAGGACATCTCTCCTCTGCACGTCCACTGAAGCTTTGGATACTCTACAGATGGGAAGCAAATACATCGCATCGAATTAATACCACATACATACATACATATAATATACAATTTAAGAACACCATTATGTACCAATATAATAGGGTTTAAAGGAAAGGCTTGCAACTAGGTTGTTTGGATTTTGCACAGAGAGCGCCCTCCAACATAGTCACTTTTTAGTGAAAGAGGAAAAGAGAGAGCTACAGTCACCTCCAGTGACCCGCACGTCTGGGACGGGTCTCCCAGCAGCACGGAGCAGATACTCGAGGCGAGTTAACTGCAGCACTGCCTGTCTCCCCTCTGCAGCACAAGGCTCTTCTCTGCACTCAGAGAGGCTCACCCTGAAACTTGACCCCAGCTCTGAGAGAATTAATCTGAGTCTTCCTTTGTTGCTTTGAGACTTGTCAGCTAAATAAGCCAACGGGCAAAAAACCGTTGAGCTTATATACCATAGAGCTTATTTCAGTAGTCATTTACAACACCTCTTTTTGGCTTCTGGAAACTTCTGTGAAAGCACAAAATATCTAGAGCAGCAAATCCCCAACCCACAGACTGCCACGCCGGGCGAGGGACACGTTGCATTCAGCCTCTACGCGGGCAGAGGCTGGAGTGTGAGGCTGCACAGGCGGCTTCGTTCCGCTGCCCAGGGGCAACGCCAAGCAGGCAGCAGGGTGTACTCATTCCCTGTGCACACAGCTGCACAACGGCACATTCCCACAAAGTCAGGGGAAAGGGAAAAGACAACAAGAGCAGAGCACAGTGCTAACCCTTCGTCAGGAGAAGATTTCCTGCTGCAGGACATGCTGGAGCAGGAGCAGTTCCTCGTGTGAGTCCCTCGGTGCTGTGCACCGGCTTCCCACCTCCAGCAGCTGGGAGATCCCGCCCGGGCCAGCGGCCCCGGGCCAGCTGCAGTCCCACAGCTTGAGCCGGAGCTCCCTTTCCCTCAAAACACAGCTATCCTGCCCTCGATGAAAACCAAACGGTCTTCAAGAGGGCCCCTGAATTCCAGACTCTTCCACCATCACCATGGATGCCAGTCAACATCCAGGATTCCGCCCGCAGTTAAAGGGGAAACGGCGCCACGAGCCCCAGAGCGACGCAGCAGGCGCCGCTCCGAGGGGCGCAGCCCAATTCGAGGGGCCCCTGGAAGCATCAGCTCCAGCTCAGACCGAGCCAGGGCGCTGGCTGCTCTGCCAGCCCTGGGGGAGATGCACCAGATACACCAGAAATGCTGCACATGCCACGCTGGAGGCGACGAGGAACTTCTGGCCATAAAGGCCAGCTCAAGCGCCAGCCAAAAAATCAAGATTCAAAACGGGGACACTGAACTCAGGTCCCTTTGGCCACAAACAAGAAAAAAAGTCATGCACAGATTCCAGAGGAAGAGGGAAATACTCCCTACCCCTGTGTGCTTGTGCATATAAATCTGTTTGCTGGATTGGGCTTTGCACAGCTCACCCTTAAACATGTGTGGACCAGGCACAGCAAAGAGCTGATTAGAGCAGCAGCACCCGGGTTTGATTAGAGGCAGGGAGCGCCGCTAGGTCCATGCGCTTTGGGGGCAGCCCAGGCTGGGTCTCCTCAGCAGTTTTGTGGTGCAAGAGGTGACAAAACCTGCAAGATCCATCCACTCACCCTGTACTCTCAGGCAGGGGAAGACGAGTCCACCCAGCACAAACACTGCCTGCTCACCTGCAGCCCCGGGTTCAGAGCTGCTCAAAGCCCTGGACTGGCGAACACTCCTAGTGCCTGCCTAAGGAAGCCAAGGCAGGCACGACAACATGTTACCCAGAGCAAGGTAAAACTGCAGTTTGAAGACAGGGAACCCGCTGCTGCCTCCCAGCATGGAAAAGCAGCAGGCACTGAGCTGGCACTGACGTTTCCTGCAGTGCAAAAGGATTTCTTGAGCTGCGTGTAACCTGCAAACCAGAGCACGCAGCAACCTGAACTGCAGCATGAGGATGTGCAAGTTTGGGTTTGAGATGATCAAGTCTTCATTCTGGTGTCAAATACTCACTTCAATTTGCTGGAGTCTTTGTGAGTTGAAGACTGCAACGATTTGGTTTCTTTGTCCGATTTCATCTTCTTCCTATCACTCTCCTTCTCCACTTCTCTCTATCAAAAACCAAGAAAAATCTAAATAAGAACAGTTAAGTCTATGCAAGTTCATGTAAAGCGCTGACCCATCAAGTGTGACTGATTCACATTAAAAGAAAGAAAAAGACATTGAAAGTGACAAAGTAGAAACCCACACCACTTTGGATGTATATTTCAGGTTCACCTGCAGGTATCCCAAAATGGCATTTTATCTAATTTTGCTTGGGTAGATCTACTCCTTTGTAGTGGAATGGAAGAAAAGTGCTAAACCTCTCCCTGTTAGGTGTCCAAAATAATCATACGTGCGTTCCTGAGAGTAAACACATCATTTCTGCTCTTGGTGCTTTTGTTGCAGGTTTTTTTTCTTGTGCTTTTTTTCTTTTCCCTACTGAGCAGAAGGCTGAAACACATTAAAATTCCTTCTGGCAAAGTCAGGGACAGCAAGCGATTGTGTCCATGAGCGGCACTGTTAGCCAAAAGGAAGGGAAAAAGCAGCATTCCCTGGATTTAACTGCTCAAAGATTCCCCAGATGGGCGGCTTTTCTTTGTGGACTTTTTCTATTTTTAATTAAGGAGAATCGGATATCAGGGGTAAAATTTTAACAAGCCAGTTCCAATTGCTGCCTATGTACTGTCCTCTGGAATGGTGGGAGCCCCTGAGGCAGAGTGGCCATCAGTGACACTTCTTCCTTCAGGATGCTCCACAGATCCTGGGATACAAAGCCCATGTTGCCAAACCATTGGCTTACCCGAGTGAAAAACGTCCCCATCATTTACAACAAGACAAAACCTCTAAGAAGGAGCCGAGCTGTTCAATCAGCCCTCAAGATGTAATAGAAGCAGCCCCACAATCACGTTTATCCCCCCAACTAATAGTGAGCCTCTCGCTCCTTGGAGGGGAACCAGAAAGGCCTATGGCCCCTGAAATATCCGCAGGGATGAACCTACATCCCAACTATCCATCAGAGGATGCACGGATGGATTCCTGCACGGATGGATTCCTGCATGAGTGCGCCAGGCACCTGGGAGCAGCTCCGCTACTGGAGAGCTGGCTTCCAAAAACATCACATGGGAAACGCTCCGGTGTCCAAGGGAGAAGGGGCTGCCTCGTAATTCAAGGGAAGGACCCTGGAAGGGTCTCTGGAAATCCCTCCACTGGGCACAGATGGAGCTTTAAGCATTGGCACCTCTGCCAGCTCCCTGGCTGCTCCTGCAGAAATCAATGTAACTTTATATTTATCCCAGGATGGAGACCCAGGCAGGGTTTAGCCATCGTCTCTATCATCACTAAGTCTTGCTCAGTCAAAAGTCTGCACTGAAGGGGAACCAAAGGGCACGAGGCTGCTGGCATCACATCTAACATCACATCTAGCATCATCACATTGGTGAGTGCTAATTCACAAAGTTCTCACTAAGCGATTGCCATCGTCAGCCAAACTAAACGTCTCCCTGCAGGAATAGGCTCAGACTGGGGTTCTACAGCTCAACGTTAGCTTTTCAAGAGCTCCGCATTCACCAAATCCCACTTCTCCTCGCCATTCCCCTCTCACCTTCCGCTTTTTGAAGGATTTGTCAGGAAGGTCCGTGCTTTTCCTCTCCAAATCCTGCCTCGTTGCGCCCAGGAGCTCTTTAGCCTCTGCTTTCCTCTGGCGACTGCCTTTCCCGGGAGGCCGAGGAATCCTTGACAGGAGCGCGAGCTCAATTTTCACCACGAGGGCGTGTGGGAGCGGGAAGTCCCTCACGGGCGATAACAACTTCTCCCTGACCAGCAAGGGAAACTTGTCCCTGTGGGAATCCTCCCCGACCACGGCCTTAGTGCCGCTAGTCCTGGGCGGCGTGCCCTGCCTTGGGCCGAGGGGGCTGACAGGGCGATGCTCTCGGGCGCCGTCAGCCAGAGCGTCTCTCGTGGGCTTGGGGTCCAGGAGGCCCTTGGAGCCGGCCTGGTGCGAGCCCTTGTGCTTTCTGCTCTCCGAGGGCTCCTGCGACGTCGCTTTCGATTCTTTTCTATCCCCAGACCTGGGCCTCCCTTTCGTTTTTACTTTGGGCTTGTCCCTGGAAGACGGGTCTTTGGCCTCATACGGAGCTGGCTCGCTTTCCACCTTCAGGCCTCCCTTGGGCCCCTCGTGGGCGGGGACCTTGCTGGGTCTTTTGATCCCAACCGTGTGTCTCTGCGAGGGCTCCTCGCTCCGCGCGGGTGACTTGTGGCAGCTCCGCTTGCTCCCAGGATGGGCATCCTGAGGAGCCCGGCCCGCTCGGCTGCAGCTCTTGGGATGAGGCTCCTTCGGAGCGGGCCGCTCGTGGGAGCAGCTGCTGCTCTTGCCCTGCTCCTTGTTCTCCTCGCGTCCATCGGCGTGGCCGAGCTCCCCGGGGCACTCGCTTGGCACTGCTGGCGGGTTCACCTTCGTTAGCCAGTTGTCGAGCTGCCACTTGTTGGACGTCGGCGGGTCAGGCTAAAGGCAAAAAGAGAAAGGAAAGGCCAAGACTGACATCTTTGTCAGTAATTTTGAGCCTACCAGGGGTTACCAGAACCTGGGAGTTTTCCTTATTTTTAAAATGCCTTGAAAGGGAAAGACTGTGAAAAACTGGGGATGCCGTTGTGGGACAAATGAACACCTAAGTCCAAAACATGCCTCATTTTTCCATGAAAAGGGTCAAACACATCACACACAATCCCCACATCTCTGCCAGCCCTACCTGGAGGTCTCGGTGACAGACTGGTAAACGTGAGGGCTCGGTTCTGCTTTGCTCTCCACAGAAACAAACACCGTCGCACATTGGAAAACAATGGAACAAACCCACAGCCAAAGCAGAACCAGCCGCTGTCCCTTGATTCTTTTGGAAAACCATCTGCACAGAGCACTCCTCAAAACCAGGGAAAGCCCCAGGGAAAGCCCTAGTGCACTAAAGGGTTTCAGGACTCCCGAATTCCTTCTGCCTTCATTTCCTTCTCCATCTGCAGCCAGCTGCTGCAGAACATGCTGGTAAACAAGGCACGTCTGCAGGACCAAAAAAAGCACCTGCTTAACTGGGTTGGGGTCATTTAAGCTGTGAACCTGTTTGAAAAACAGGGTTTGGTTTTAATATGGTAAAATTAACCCACAAATCAGTATTGTTTTCAGATGAAAAATCTGCCTTGTTTTCAGGAAAATTTGTACTTCTCAGCAACTCAGGAACTTTTTTTCCCCTTTGTTAAGGGCTAATAGCATGCTCAAATAGCTTGATAAAATGCACTTTTATTTATCCTTTCCTAACATTTCTCCTGCTATCATTTGTTTGTGATCCACACTTTCAGATGGGTTTTCATCAGATTTTCTGAACACAAAGCAAAGCAAGAGACAGGGCTGAAGAAGGAGCTACTGCCCATAGGTCTCCAAGTCTTTGCTACTGTCTGCAAAGAACTGAAGGGAAAAACTAAAACATCTGTTTCTTTCCCAAGACACTTGTATTGCACAAGACCAGGGCTGTAGCTGAACTACGGGATGTTGAAGGGCAGGAGATGAGAGACCAAGACGTATTTTCTCAGTATTTTGTTCTCAATATTTTCTCAAATCTTTTGCCATGTTTTCTGCAAATAAAAGTCTCCCTGCTCATGTGATCCTAAGTCAAAAGAAGGGAAAAGTGGCCAGGGAAGGAGGCTTCTGAGCTTCATGAGAATCCCTCAAACCTGTTGTGAGTTGGTTGCCCTCAGCACAGGGTACAACGGGGCACTTTGTACTGGCCTGAGGACGCTCTGCAGGTGGGAGCATCTCTTTCCCGCCACGGGACACCAACGTTTCTGCAGCAGATTTTTTCCAAAACTGCCCGGTCTCGGTTATGCAGCTTTGAGGCACCGGGTTGTGTTTGTCTGCTTTGCCCAGCAAACCCCTCCGAAACGCTAGTGCAGCAGTATCGGAGCCAAGCTCAACAGAAGCGAGTCTAAGCACATTCCAGCCCTCGCTGCAGGTCCGATCGCTTCGGCTGGGGTCTGGGCGAGGCTTAACTGGTCACTCACACATGGGGAGGCAGCAGCAGCAGCTTCGCTTCCGAGAGCAGGAAAAGGGTCTCGCACTGGCACGAGGGAAGCTGCAGGTTGGCCCTTCAACACACAGCACAAGCCGGGCTTCCCACCGCGCTTGCCAGGGACGGCACTAATCCCTGCGGGAACACTAGCCAACAATGCCAGGAAGCGATGGGAGAGCCCTGCCTAAAAAAAGGCTTAATTATACAGTTACTACGGGCTGTTTAGTAGACAAACTGGCCAGTGAAGCAAGGGACAAGAAAGGTTTGATGCGGCAGCAAAGACATGAAGGGGACACCTCAGGGATGCCGCTCCTGCAGGTCTCCCCTCCGGCCACCGGGAGCCAGCGGGAGACCCGAGGGAGCCTCCGCCTTCGCTCCGCATTCACCTCGGGCGCCGGCGGCCTCGCGCCGTCGTTGGCCTCGCTGTCGCTGGAGCTGCTCTCCGTCTCCGAGTCCGACGAGGTGTCCGAGTCACTGGTGCTGCCCGACGCGGCGCTGCTGGAATGTGCTGAGGCCTCGCTCTGCGGCTGCGACGGCGGCGCCCTGCGAGGCCAGCGCGACGCAGAGTGAGAGGGCAGCCCGGGGAGGAACGGGGGAATGGGAGGAAGGCCAAAAGAAGATTTGAAGACAAAGCACCATGACAAAAACAATCCCCCTAGAAAAATGACCTTCACCTCCCACCCACTCAGATGGACAAGCAGGCAGCTCGGAACAACTGCATAAACTGCAGCGCTGCTGCGGCATGACGTTGCATTTAGCCAAAAGCAATTTTCAAACGTGACAAGGGGTTTCCTGAAAGCCCAACCCTCAAAAGAGAAAATACCAAATAGACATTAACAGTAGAGAAACATAAATTTCTCCTTTTTGTGCTTTCCCCTTTAAATCCTCCCTTCCTCAGCCCTGCTCCTTGGCAAGGCTGCTGTAGCTGCTCATTAACTGCCCTCCCAAGCCGCAGCGCTTTTTGCAGCACTCATCCTCACTCACTAGTCTTTCCTGCCACACTGACAAATGGCACCAAAATGGGGCAGAGCTATAACTTTTAAGTACAATTTCATTCAGTTATTTATTTTTGTAATGGGCTTAAGTCAGAATTTTCTGTTTGCAAGACAGGGAGGCAGTTTCCATGCTCATCCCAACCCGCGCTGCCTGAACACTATTCCAGGAGCTCTGCCAGAGGCAATGGATACGGCCAGGAATCAGCAGGCCCTTGTGTGAGACTTTGTGGACCATTAGTCTGTGCTTGAAGAATAAAGTTATCATGCCAAAATGTGCTCTGCATTTAAGTGCTCTTCTTCAGGAAACATTTGGAGCTTCTCCATCCCTTGCTCTATGATCTGGTCCATGCCTGCTCAGTCTAACCTTGAATATTACTGCTGACTAACCACACATGGCAGAAACTGTACATAAGCCCTCGACATACCAGGAGAAGCTGCAATGAATGACTCTGGCTAGTCCCTTCTCTCCTCCCTGCTCTTCACCTTGGTGAATGTTTCTGGCTGCTCATGATTTAAAGCTGGACTTGCCTGCTGGACATTCCTACCATAACTAAGCAGCCCCTCGGCTCCAGTGCAACCCGCATGGACACTGGGGAGGACAGAGTGGGAGCAGGGAAAGGAAGGGAGTGGCTGGAGAAACAGCTTCTGGTTCAAAGGTAAATCACAGCCCAGTCACTTATTGCAGTAAAACCCTTGCAGTAAAACAGGATTCAGTAAAACCCCGCCCAAATGAAACCAACTTTCAATGGCAACATCAGGCAGGTAGAAACCAAGGCTTCTCTCCCCTACAGAAGCAGGGCACCCTTTCCCCATCTACTCTGTAAGAAAAGGCAGTTTTCTTTTCCCTTATTCAGTCTAGCTAAGAGTTTTGGAACAAACCTGTACCTTGGAGGGGCAAACGAAGCGGGTGGCTTTGCAACAACCTGTTTTGTTCACAAAAACAGAGAGGAGAGGGAAGGGACAGGTTAGCTTAGGGAGCCTGCAGCAACGGCGCAGGATTTAAAGGGACGTGGTTGTGTGCAGTGTAAAGAAAACAGCTCAAACTGACTTGGTCATCACCACTGTCTTCACTATCACTGAGCTGAAGGTCATCCTGGAGCATTCTGAAAAACAACCAGAAGATACAAATCAGCCAAGAGAGACATTTTCAAGCAACAGACACTGGAAAAGAAAAAAAACTACTTGGTTGGTGCCAGAACAAATCGATCTCCCCCAACCTTTGTTGAACACCAGGCTACTTTATCACTAAACGTCTCATTTGAATGACAAAGTGGCCCTAGGCCCTTTCCTGTGCTTTCCACCTAATCCCAGGGCAGGCCAGAGAGGTGATGTTCAAAGAGGAGATTGCTCCTCCAAGGGTAATTCCCAGAGCAGAGCTGCCTGGAAAAGTCCCAGTCTGACAGAGCAAGAGAGGGACAGGGAACAGGCAGCTCTGTGCCAGGAGCTGGGAGTTTTCACCCTCGCTCTTCATCTGAGGCTGCAAATGATGCTTGTTTTTCATCCAGCACTTCAAATATTCAGTGGTGCCCCCTGATCTAGCAGCACCTGAGCCGACAGCAGGGCTGCCTGCAAGTCTTTCTAAGAGCCTCATTCCCTTCAGGCTTGTGACTCTGCTGAGAAATTGGTCTCCAGTCTGGAAAGCCACGTCAGCCTCCAGCCTTTCGCCATCTCTTACTGCAGCCCCAGCACCATCTTTCATGGCAAGAGCAGAGACATGAAAGGTCTCCTGAGAAACTGCATTGCCCAGCAGAAGCGGGGAGAGGGAAGAGTTGGGGGTCCTGACATTTATGACTAAAATAACAGCAAAACCACACAAAAACCAGGCGGCTCTCTGCTCAGCACACAGGCCTCTGTTGCAGCAGCCCGTAAGTGGTGCTCCGGACAGAGCCCTCCTCTAGGTACCCTTCAAAGCACCAGGTTAAGGGCTGTAATCAAAGGAAGCACTCTCTGTTCCCTCTAAAACACAAAGCTGCGTCATTCTTATTAGAGTTAATGGGAATTGCACGCAGAGAGCGGCCGGAGAA
Organism: Nothura maculosa; assembly: GCA_032353885.1. Lineage (NCBI taxonomy): Eukaryota > Metazoa > Chordata > Aves > Tinamiformes > Tinamidae > Nothura > Nothura maculosa. The sequence goes on from JAUBOD010000004.1 coordinate 829,953, forward strand.
CAGACCCCACCAGCGGTTCAGAAGGTTGGTTTTGCTGCCCCTTTCCTTTCAGTCCTCTGAACATCATCAACAACATGAACAAATCCTCCTCCTCCTCCCTCCACCAGCTCAGGACAGGGCACAGCCCCTGACATTAATGGAAAACACAGCTAGGTAGTTCCTGCTCCGGGAGAGCTGTGGAGAGAAGCCCTCCCAATGCCCCTCTGCTCATCCAGGTGACTCCTGCCAGGGTGCCAGAATAACGGGGACCAAACAACCCTCGTCCTTCCTTCCTTCCAAACCACAGGGACAGGCTCAGCTTGCACTCCACCATCAGCAGTGCCATAAACCCCTGCTGAGGCAGTTTTAACACTTACTAAGCCTTGGGCTGAAGCAGGTTTGGACCAATGCCCTTGTGCAGGGCACAGGGCCAGACAGAAACGAACTAGGAGACACCAGCTTGGCAAAGGAGCTCCCCGAATTCCCGGGCATCCCCAAGCTCCGCAACTCGTGTTCCGCAGCTCCTGTCTCCGTGCTGCCTTCCCTGCCTTTCCAGCCGCCCCATGGACACAAGGGCCAGGGCAGGAGCGGCAGCCCCTGCCCTGTCCCCATTCCAAGGATCTAACGACCGCAGTCTGGAGGCCGGCTGGGAAGCAGCCGCCCGGGACTGGAGCCGAATCCCTGGCAACACGTTCCGGCCTGCGAGGCACAGGTCCCTGCTTGCCCACTTATTTCAATGAGCTCCCAGATTGCTCAAAGGCCCTAAAAATATCCTGGGCATTTGCCTTCTGTTCTGCTTTGCTCCAGAGTTCTGGGCTACAGACTGAGTTTCGTCAGGGGTACGAGGATGATGCACAGAAACACGACGCAGATTTTGCTTATAATTAAACTGCTTGAAAAGGCCTTTTCCACCCGAGCTGCTGGCAGCTGAAAAGCAGAAGGTGAGAGCCTTGCAGCTTCCGACGGTGCTCAATTCAGGATGGAGAATGAATGCTACGGCTTTTGCAAGGCCAAATGAAACCCCATTCCCAAACATACAGCTTCACCAAATTGTTAAACAGACCAGTAAATAAACCCGCTCTGATAATTCAGTGCTTTATTTAGCACAGAGGTTAGCCAAGCTTTTCGTCTGCAGGACTTGCACTTGGCCACACAGGACCAATCCCTATAACAAGCCGTGAAAAGGGAGCTCTTTCCGGGGGAGCAGCAATCCTAAGGGTAAGATCCCGTCCATTCCAGCGGAGCCAGGTGCTCACACGGAGGCTGCAGGCCGGAATGAAAGGCAGCCGGGAAATCCATGTGTGCTTAATTTAGGCCCCCAGACACACTGGGAATTCAGCCTCCAATTAAGCAGCACAAGCCCTGTTTGTTTTCCCGGCCACCCCTCGTGGCTCGGGAGCTGCTCTGGCAGCCAGGCTGCGTTTGGCCTCGCACGGAAAGCGAGCGGGAAGCGGAAACGGAACGGGACAAGGCAGGAGATGCAGGGGCCCAAGGGGAGAGCAGAGCAAGTCGCTCCAGTTTGGACACAAACCCAGTCTGCTCCTCCGTCCCTCGTGCCCTCGCTGCCTTTGCCAACCCTACCGATGTGCGGCTTTAGCCGAAGGGATGGGCTCCGGAATGCTAATCCCAACCGTCCTGGAGAGAAGGGCTTTTAGCACCCGGCGTGCCAGCAGGGTGTCACACAGCCCGGGTTCCCTCTCCACCGTGAGGGGCACCAGTGGGAATACGTATCCTGTCGCCAGGAAGTTTTCCCAGCCTCAAACCCCAGGGGAAGGCGCTTTGTTTTTAGCTCTGCTGCCGCCTCCCAGGGCCGTCTCGACAAGACACGGGGGAAACCAGCCTGTGGAAAGCTCTGCCCGGGCTCCTGAAGCCGGCCAGGAAATGCCCTGCGTGGTCGGACACGTCAGGGACCACGTCACGGTGGGAGCACCCGGACACCCGCGTCCTTCCCGCAGCATCAAACCCCTCTGCCTTGTGCCCAGTTCACATGGGCTCTTATTAAACTAACTGTGATGTGGAAAAGAGGGAGGAAAACAGGGGAGTATCCTTGTAATCTGGAGTTTGCAGCCTTCCATGAAACTATATCACCACGTGAAGCAACTTGAGACCTTTATATATCACCTCATTAACTGGTGATTTAATGATTCTGCAATTACCTTGCATAGGGATCCCTTGGTCTTATTTATATATGAGAAAGATTTGAGATTGTGAGCACTGAATCACAAACAATCAGCGCTGCCGTCTGGCCTGGTTCGTCCTGGATGCTCAAAACTCAGCCCACTCCAAACAACTTCCAAGCAATCCCTCTAATTAACCTAATTAATAGACAACCGCTTTCGCCACTGCTACAAGGATGGCACCAGGTCATCTTATTGCCATTACAAACCCCTCACACCGATTCCAAACTTACTGTTTAAGTGAATCATACATTAGGGGATGCTGCTTTCCTGTCTTTTCTTGCCAATAGTTTACACATTGAAGCATTAAGCATGTGACATTAAGAAGGTTTATAAACTGTCTCACTTGAGACCCCAATTACAAGGCACTTGCTTCACAAAGAAAACAAAAAGAGAGGCAAAAGCAGCAAGACATAAAGTGCCAGAGAAGCTGGAGAAATTTCATTTCCCCCTCTCTGCACACGGCTGCCATTACTAAAGAACCAACATTTTTAAAATGCAGTTAACAGAAATATTCACCTTGAGAGAGAAAGATGAGAGGAGCTTTTTGGAGAGTTAAGATTTCTTTAAAAATACAAGTAGAAGAATGAATAAAACTTTCTCAGGAAAGTTTTCCTTGAACAATAAGAAGAAAAGGATGCCAAAGGGTAGTACTTGACCCAATTTCTTTAAAATTTCACCTCTACTTTTAACAATTTTTGTATTGTAGCTTGGAAACGTCATGTTTTAACTTGGTCCAGTTTCTTTGATTAACTGCACAACAGAGCATTGAAAACTGAGTCTGGTTACTTACGATGTTCTCGGCTGAGAATTGGGCAACGTTTTTGAAGGTGCATCATACTGTTCTGCAAATCAAAAATGAATCAGTTGGTTTCATTTGCCTCACTTGCAGCATATTTTACTCTACAGTCTTTGTGTGTCAGATTGGAAAGTCTCTCTGAGGATATAATCACTTGCCATTAAGGTAAATCCTCATTCCGGATAAGAGTTTCTTAACAAAATATTGTTTTTCTCTCCTGAACGGTTGCCTTAATTTCCACTTAATGAATGTACACAGCCTTTCAAGCACTGCCTTAATTTATTCTTTTCCAATAAAGCACAGAAAATGGGGCTCCTTAATCAACGTAAATATTTGATATCCTCCCCAACAGACAACACACATAAAACACAGTGAGTTTTCCTTGGATTTCTACTTACTCTGATTCTGTGCTACTGATCCTACATGCTGGGAATCCTAAACACAGCAAAAAAAGAAACAGAAGGACAAAATGAAAATTGAGAATAAAAGAAATCTGTTGTTAGTTGCATAACTGATTTGTTTGCCACGTGTTGATCCCTATAATAAACATCTTCCATGGCCAAAAGTCACTTTGGGATGTCAGAATGGAAGATGGCCGGACATAATTTAGCATGGATACAAACGAAGCCTGTGCTGCTGCCACCAGAACAGGCTGCCAGCGTTAGCAGAGGCACATTTATTTTTGAAAAGACATGAAATTTTAAAAAGAGCTGCCAAATATTCCTGTTTGACACATTTGGCACATGCCTGTGTTGACAAGACAGATAAAATATCCTGGATGCTGCAGCAGGGAGGAATTTCTTCAAAGGTTCTCGAAAGGCAATTGTATCTGGCGCCCACAATTCTGACGTGCATCTAGATAAACCTCTGCCTCAGGCAGGGTGCAACTCTAAAAATCTACATCCCACTTGCAAAATTAAAAATGTAAATAGTAATTACATTATGGTATAGCATACGCAAGAAATAATTACTCAGAAGTACAATCTGATCCAAATTCTTGGTAAAAAAGCAGGCCTCAAACAGTTATGCAGCTTGAAACCCATTGGGTTTTCATTTATCTGACCAGTTCTGAAGATAATCTCTCCTAATGGGCTCTGCCTTATCAAAGGAGGAGAGGGGAGCCGAAGGCACATTGGGAAGGTCTCAGAAAGCTTTGCGCCAAGGAGGCTACTTTACCTTTGAGGGAAAGGGGAATTTGGAGGGCTCTGCTGTGCTCGGTGTATGAATCGCAGTCAAAGGAGGTGGCCATGAGTGGGTCATTTCCTGGAAAGAATGTGGGGAAAAGAAAAAACAATATATTACTGATAGGTGAACTTGTACACTTAAGAGGACTAATAGGTAAGTACTCAACACCATGCAGACCCAGCACTGAACTGAACTCCTGGCTCCCCAACATGGCCCAAGCAGCAAAAACGCGCAGGAATCCTCTACAAAGCTGGAGGATGTTTGAAGGGTTTGCAGGATTAGGCCCCAGAATTGCAGCCACCGTGGCTAATAACAAGGAGTAGTAAATAGAGCCCATATATGAGTAGCTCCTGGGTTTTGCAAAGCGCAGGACTTTCCTGTTATGGAAGTTCTTATATCCCATTACAGTACTAACCTCCCGAGAGGCCTTTCGTAACTCGAGGAGGTCAGCCAGGGAGCTCGCACCACGTGCCATCCCCTCTGTTATTCCACCTAAAATACTGGCTCGTTTCAAGGATTTTCCCGTCAGCAACAGAGGCAGCCCTGACACAGCTCCAGCACGCAGCTTCGAGCCTAGCAGAGCGCCTGGCAAACTGTTTGATTTTAAGGAATCCTTCCGTTTATCCCCCTCCCTCCGTTCACCCCAGCACCAGCTTCACGGGCTGGAAGCAGAGCCCAGAAACCAGTCACGGAACAGGGCTCAGCGAGGGAGCCCCCCTTCCCACTTGCCTCTTGCGGCCTCTTCTGAAAGTATTTGGCAGCTCCAGCACAGCCAGGGATCCTGGTGCTCAGCACATGCTCAAATACTTGGAGGAGGGTTTGTAGACGTGGCCTTTGGGAAGCTGGGCTTCCCCAAGGAACCTGGGAGAATCCTGGCAACAAATCCCACTAGGGAGATTTTCCTTGGCTCTTAATCTGCAGGTTTTAAATCCAGACGAGCGTGACGTTCACTGCACGGATTACAGGAATTCACAGGAATTTCCAGGAATTCCACAGGACCTGCAGCCCCCAGGGCCTGCACGGGAGAGCAGTGCACGCCGCTTCCTGCCTCTCCTCCATCCCGCCCTCTGGAGCGGCTCCCTGCCAGTTCCCCAGAAAAGGGAGGGTGCTAAGTCAGCAGCAGGGGATGGTTTCAGCGGGAGTGGAGCGGAGTGGAGCTGGGATAGGGCCAGGGAGCCGGAGCGGGAGCCGGCGGGTGCCAAGGGCTCCTTGGGGAGCTTTTGTGGCCGTTACATCCTGGTGTGATGGTCTCCACCGGGCCAGAAGCGACAGAGGCTCATTTTGCCATCAGGGCTAAATTAGGAAAACCTCCGAAGCGGCTCCGGTTTCCCCATCAGTTAAGGGAAGGAACTAGGAGTAAAAGGAAAGCACGGGATCTATGGGGTCTCCGCAGCTCCACACGGGCACCTCCAGGAGCCCAGCAGGAGTGGGCAGTGCAGGCAGCCCGGCGCGGCCGGCCGCTCTGCAGGAAGCCCCAGTGTCACCTTCCAGAACAGCAAGTCCCTGACGTGGCTGCAGCTGCTTCTCCCATCCTGGCTGCCTTGTCCCTCCTTGTCGGGCTTCCCAGATCCCCATATCTGGGCGGAAAGGTGGGCCCATTCCAGCTGCTCCTGCACCGCTGCCCTATACCCGCCGACCCTGCTGCATGGCTGGTGTGGGCAGAAGCAGAGCGGGGACGTCCCCACGCACACAAGTGCTATTTTCACACACACGAGTGCTCAAGAGCCCGTTCCAGGGACACCTACCTTGAGGATCTCTTCAACGCAGTGCACATCGCCGGGGAAGGTTTGCTGCAACAAGAGGGAGAGCAGCAGCGTGAGCTGGGGTTCTTTGTAGCCCTCGACGTGGGGCAAGGGGAAAATGGTTGGAACGTTCGCTTCCCAGGGGTGCTGGGCATTCTATGCAAGTCAGCAAAAACCTCTAATTCGAATTAAAAACTAAACAAAACAAAACTACATCAAAACAGGTGTTAATGATGCATTTCTACACTGCTGGTGTTTAGAAGAGGTGGTCTACAGAACCTGAGAAAGAAGTTTCTCCACGAACCGTGTCCTGAAGAAACCATGGAAGAAAGGGAAAGAGAGCAGGTCAAACAGCACTCATCCCATGGGATGGATTTTACCCCTGTCCCAACTCGCCTCCTTGTTTCTACCCTCAGGCAGGGGCTTGGCAAAAAGGGAAGTGCAACCCAAGAGAGAAGGAGGAGAGGCCGAGCTGGAGCGAAGTGGAGGCATCCTGGAGCACAGGGAAGCTCTGGGCCAGGACCCCAAGGAAAAGCAACATCTGCTGCTGTGTCATGGAGAGCAGATACTGCCGCTTGTGCCAGCTCCGGATCTGCTTTTGATACAGCAGCAAAACCACTTGGCAGCTGCTGCCAGAGGCCCCTGTGTCCAGCACTGCCCAAACCAGCAGGCCCTCATCTGCTCTCCATATGGGGCCTGTTCTCCACGGCATCGTGCTGCCTCGTGGGACCAGGATGGGGCTTTTCACCAGAAAATCAGGCAGCCCCATTCGCGTCTGACGTCGCTCATCCCGGGATAAGCCCGTGGCCGAGAGCTGCTCCTCTCGGTGGCTGTTAACAGGGCAGAGCAGCCCATGGCTGCTGGGCGAGCAGCAAGTCGCCTCGCGCCACGATCCGTGACACTCAGGAATACCTGGACTTGCTCATGGATTTAAACGCACAGGAAGCTTTGCAAGGCTGGTGTCATAGGCGATTCCCATACCCAGAAGCTTCCAAACTTCCAGCACGGCTTCGTTTTAACATGTTGGGGATAAAGAGGATGAGGATAGCGCAAAGCTAGTGAAGACATTCAGCTAAAGCAAAGGAAACTACCGTTAATGTATTTTGGACATCATGCACCATCAATATAATGTTATGCCTCTCTCCTGTACCAAAGAAGATCCCACATGCTTTCAAAATGGCAAAACACAACCACAATCTCTGCTCCTTCCACTTCTTGCAGTACCTGAATTTCCCATGTCACCAAGTTGCACAACTGGCTCATAAAGCCAGAATAACATTTTGCAAAGAGGCGTCCTCCCAAGGTTCAGAAAGCACCGAGCGTGACAGGCCTCCAGTGCTGCTAAGCCCAGCTAAAGCTGCCCCAAAAAAGTCTTTTGGTTCAACCTCCTTTTGATGCAATAGCTCAAACCAGAGAGCTCTGCACTGCTCCTTCGTGGTCTTCATTTTCCTCATTCCCCAACTTGGCCACTGCAGCCACCACCAGAAAACGCCACTTGTTAAGTCAAAAACCAGCTCTGCATTTAGAGCCGTCACCCGCTGAGCGCCGCGGGTCGGAGGGGAGGCCCTGATCCCCTCGGAAGGGGAAGCTTTTCCAGCGGCAGCTGCTCCGGGTTCTCCCAATGATCCTCCAAGCAGCAGCCACTTATATTGGCATCATTTTCTCACTGTGAACAACAATTCTTAAAAGAAGAACCCACCAGCAAAATTGCATCCAAAAAAAGAATAACAAGAAGGTGAAGGGAGGCAGTCGAAACAAGATTTTTCTCTGATTTCTTCCAATTTTTTGAAGTTCCTATTAAAGCTCTGGCATTTCTTACAGCACTTGACCTCGGTCAACGAGTCCAAGCTCCGCGGGACGGGATTTGTTTAAAATCTCATATTCTCCCGAGCTAAATATATCCTTAACGACTGCCTCCATCGGTGATGCTGGGGGCTCTAAAGGCCATTTGCTCCCGCAGCAGAGGGCCTTGGGTTTCATTACTACAGTAACCAGGAACACACAAACACCACTTGGCAGCCGCTTCCCGCGCAGCCACTCGAGCCGCCCGGGGACGGACCTGGAAGCAGAGCAGCCCCTTTCCTCAGCAGGTCGTCCCCGTCTCAAATTCATTCTGCAGGAGGTTACGATTACCACGAGCCTCATGGTTTCAGTGCTGAAGACTGCAGCTTGTCCCATCCTCGATGGGCTCGTCCTGAGGATGGAGAGCAGGAACCGGCGCGTTACAGCGGGTCAGCAGGCTATGGACAGCCTGGGGGGACAGCCTGTCAAGGCTGACACCTATTTACACCTAAGGTTTCATGTATTTCAAGGCTCCAAGTTTCTAAGGGGCTCCAGCTCGACCTGCTCCAGGGATCTCCACACTGAGGAGCCCCTGATTTGGTGCAAGTCGGCAGGACTTGGCCTCTCCAAAGGAAGCAGCATGAGGAAAGCACTTGGGTCTGTTCATTCAGACACCAAGCCCAGCAACCTTTCAATTCCTTGGCAAAATCATCTGCCCGTTAAGACACTTGCAAACCTGGACACCAGGGAGGACCCCGGGAACACGGAGACTGCAACCAAGGGCGTTCCAAACAAGAGATCACCTCCCCTTGGAGCTGAAGGCTTCGGGACGCAGGCTCTCCCAGGGCAAAGCCGGGCTCCAAGGCCTGGCAGAAGGCGCTTCTCCGGATCAGGGCCTCGTCTTTGCTCCTTCGGAGCAGGGACACGTAACTGGATCTCGTGGTGTGACCGCGGATAAGAAGCTGCCCGACTCTCCTGCACGGAAGGTTACAACTCAAGTTTTAACTTTCTCCTCATAAAAGCCAAGCTCTTGCTCGCAGAAGAGCCGAGGTTCTATTTTTAAGCCCGAGCGGAAATTTAAGAAATATTCTTAACTGCTTCCCACCACGGGAACATAACCTGTGGGAAAAGCCTTGCAGGATATCCTCTCGCTCGGAAAGGCGACTTTCCCCATTGTTGCACTCGACCCAAAAGCAAAAGGATATTCCTGCATTTTGGGTTTTGGGGGCAGGGAGCCTCGCTGTTAAGTCATGTATATATAGCAGAGAGCCATTTTCCTGGAGATGGATTAGGTACATCTGGGAGAAAAAGCACTTCACCGTGGCACAGACGACTCCAAGTCCTGCGCTCCCGACCCGGTTCCCGACCCGGCTGCGCAGGGCACGGACACCCACACAGCTCGACGTGTCCGGCTCTCCCCACGCCATGGGCGTCCCCCCGTTTGGTCTGCAACGCTGCGTTTTGCTTCTCCTTCAAACAGACAATCAACTCTATCATCATCGGAGTCCGTGGAAAACTTATGGATCTAGGAGGACTTGGCCAGCCAGGAAATGCTTCGGCTTGGGGCAGCCCAACCAATGCAAAGCAGACCCTAGTGTCTCCCCTTCTGTCAATTCTGAGAAGGCAAAAGTTGCCCTAAATCTAGAAACGGGGGCTCCCCATTTCATATCTGTGATTTCTTTTGTGCCACCCTACGAGGATAGAGAGGTCCATCTTATTATTAAAGTGATCAAAGACCAAATATTAAATAATACTGGTGATGATGAGTTATATCTCTGGGTTTTCGAGTTAACATTCCACTTGGAGAAAGGGCTCAGCTTTGGATTTCTCCTAGAGAGAGGTTTATTTTCGGGAACATCTTTGATGCATTCCATCCTCACTAGATGGAAGCCCCTCTCTACGAGCTCACAGAAAAATAACTGCAAGCTGGTGACTCTACAGCAAAAGCTGATGCTCTTCAGCACTACGAGACCGCGGCAGCAATGGAAGCCTCTCCCGTTGGGACTGAACGTTCCATTTTGTGATTCGGATCCTGATTCAAGAGACTGGGAAACATCCTAACACTCATTAGCTCCGGTTCAGATCCCTCTGACCTTAGGAAGCATCTTCGTGGCTTTGCTGCCCATCTTTAGTAGCGGTCACATTTATCATCCCTGTTTTTGTGTAAGCTCTGACTGGCTGACTCCTCCCGGACTCGCTCCTATCACGGGTTCACATCCATGAGCAGCCCCACAAAGCCTCATTTCTGTCCAGCTGAAACCCCAAGTTCCTCCAGCACTCGGACGTCTGCTCTAAAGCAGCGAGGGCGCCCGGAGCAGCTGCGGACAGAGGCGGTGCCCAAGGAGGGACGGCAAATCCCTGCGGGAGTTGGTTCCCAACAACACGTCGCCCGTGCCAGGCTGGGAAGGGGCTGGTTAATCCGCCACGCGCTTGGAGCCCCGTCTCCTGTTTAGCGGCTCTTTTGTCCCCGGATACCTGCGGAGCTGCCCTCATCGCCAGCCCGTGATTCCGCAACCCCGGAGAAGGCTCCACGCGGCCGGCGCCTCCCGGCTGCACTCACCTGGATGAGGGGGTCTCGCTGCCTCCCCGCGGGGCCGGGGCGGCGGATCCTCGGCGCGCTGCATCCCCCGGCCGTCCCAGCGCCGCCGGACGCGCCCGGCCACCACGGAGCCTTCGGCAGCACCACACGGAGCGCCGGGCGCCCCCGGCTCCCCGGGCACCTCTCCGAATCGCGCTCCCGTGGGAAGGCCGTTGCTTAGCAAAGCCGGCCTTGCCCCCGCACGGCCCCACGCGGCCGCATCGGCCCCTCGGCACCTGCGCCCGCACCCTAACACGTAGATTAATAAATGAGAATATATGGATAGCGCGGGGCGAGCCTGGAAACCTCCGGAGGGGTCGGCTGCTCCGGCAGCGCCGCGGCGGCTGCTCCGGCGCTCGATCCCGGGGCTCGTTTGCCGCTCGGCTTCAACGGCGGGGCGTCCTTCCCAGGTGAGGCCCCCGTGGGAGCCGGAGCCGCGCTCCTCCGGCGGGAATCGCCCGGCACGGCGAGGAGCTCTCCTCGTGTTTACATCACTGCAGCCTCGCCGCGATTTAAGAGAGAAAAATATATCAGAGACACAGACACCCCTCGGGACCCGCTGCTCTCCCTCCAAGCTCCTGCGCTGCAGGTAGGAGAAAACAGGAAACCTTTCCCAGGGGTTTATCCATTTCCAAGTGCTGCTGCGGTGCCTGGAGCACCCCGCGTGTTGCCAAGGCCTCCGGGATCAGGGCCGTCCTGCCGAGGTGCCACTGGACACCCCAATATTCCTATATAGGGAATATACATATTCCTACGCCTAAGAATTCTCTTTTTCCCCCTAGCAAAACTACCTGCCTCGCGAGCTGCTCTTTCCTGCCCCAGCTCAAGCAGCCTGGGTTCCCACTGGCCATGTCCAAGGCGGAAACGTTTTCTCCTCCCAGGCCTGAAGGAATAAGCCATAAATTACTAAAACCAAAAAACAAAAGCCCAACTTGAGACTTAGATATTTCAGGTGGGAAAAAGGGCATTTTCTGGATTAAAAAAAAAAAAACCCACATTTGAGCACAACGTGGATTTGCTAAAGAGTGGAATTTTTTTCTTTGCTTCCAAGACATCATTTCCTCGCTTCCAAGGCACCAGGTACCCATGGGGCTCAAGGCAACGTGCAACAAGCCGGGGCTCTCACCCCGTTTTTGGGCTCCCATGTGGACAGGAGAGAGGGGCAGCTACCACAGGCTGTTCCTGGCCACCCGCGCTGTGCAAACCGAACCGCTTCAGCTTGTAAGAAAGAAAAGAGAGGTGACTGCTTCCCTTTTCACAGACCAGTGTTCCAGAAGAATTAAAAATTGCCACTCAACTAAAACTAGTGTCTTTGCTGCTCAGATATAAACACATTTGGGTACATGAAGGATACATCCCAAACCGCAGTCTGAAACTTAGTTTCAGCCCCTGAACGCTGACCAGGATCAAGCAGCTCTAGGATTGGTGAGAGAAACAGCAACCTAAGTGTTCAGCATCCACTAGGCAAGACAAATGGCAGTGCTAAATATATTTTTATAGATTTTCCTCTTAACAGAATTAAAATATTTTTTTCCACAGTTTATGAGGTTCAACTGCCTAGTCCCTTCATGTAGAACTGAAAAAGTCAGTGAAAAATTACATAGAAGGGACTTGGACATCTATCTTGGCCAAGCTTCTTTCGCGGTATTAAGCCGTTCCTATAGGCGATGCAATGAGTGAGCTTTAAACTGCGGCCTTCCAAAAGGTTTGCTGAGCTGAACCACGCTTGAGGAGGGTAATCCCAGCTTTAAAGTAGGTATTTGTGGGCATCCTCTGCTTCAAGCACTACATAGTGCTACCTGAAACACTCGGCTGCTTAGGAGGGAGTAAAGAGGGCAAAATCACTGCTTGATTCGCAGCTTTTGGGTCAAGGAGGTTCAATGATGTCTCATGCCAGCAGATACAAGGAGCTATTCCCTAACATTTATGGAACTCTGACACGGAAATCAAGCCAAATCTCCACTAAGCATCCAGAAGTTGTATTCTTGGATGCCACAGCTCTAAAAACGCTCCAGGATTTGCAAGCTCCCTCTCTCAAACCTGCCTCCTGCTTCCTGGCTCTGCGGAAAAGTCACTTCCCTGGAAAGCTCCACAGGCTGATTCTGTAAAGGGAGATAATGGGGGGGGTCCCTGTCGGAGCTGCAGCTCTCTAAGAGAAAAGAAAAGAAAAAGCAGCTTTAAAAGCAGCTTTGTTTAAGGGCTGAGGGGAAGAAAAGATAGAACACGGCACATTAGGAGGCTGAATACCCGCAATTGGGGCATGCCACCTTATTATAACTCCTCTCACAGCAAATCTGCAGAAAGGGCTGCAAGGAGAAGGGGGGCAGAGCTGAAAGGGGAGACTTTTCTTTGGGGCAGAGAGGAGCGCGCCGCGGGCCCTGTGTGGGTGAATGCGGAGCGGCCCCGGCGCGGATTAAGCGGCCCCATGGAGGCAGCAGCAGGGGCTCCGCGTGCCTCCAGCCCCAGAAACTCCATTAGTGGGGGAGGAAAACACTTTCCCAAAGCATGCCCAAGGAAAACGGAGCAAAAAAGGGGATTTGGGCAGGTTTGTGTGGATTTTCTTCTTGGCGTGTTTGCTTTTTAAGCTTTTTACAAACGAGTTTTCAAACCAGAAAACCCCTTTAGCATTAAAGATGGGTGATGAAGAAGCCTGTGCTGCTTTACCTTGCTCCCAGGAGTGGAGTCCCTGGTCCAGCAAACACAGGGGAATCCAGGCTGCAGCTGCTCCCGCTGCTTTAGGGCACGTCGGGCAAGGCCACGTCTGCTTCCAAGCGACTGAGAAGCATCTCCCCAGCCAGGCCCTTTCTCCAGTTTCCTGCCATTTCTGCAGCAGAAGCTGCCCCAAGCCGTTTGCCACTGATCCAAAGCATCCTACAACACCCTTTTCCATGAAAAGCAGCCCACCCTCGTCCTCTCCCTTTTTATTACGGAGGCAAAGTGCACTCGGGAAGGCATCTCTGCAGCTCCCCTTGCCGTAGTGTGCGGGGATACTCCTGGAGCCAAAGGAGGAGCATGGCAAAATCCGGGACACACCTGGCAAGCAGGAGCACTTGAAACAGAGGGGTTTATGCAGGCATCATGGAAAAAAGGGTATTTGTGGAACAAAATCCATGTGTGAACGCTGTTTAATCCTGTGCATGCACATGGATTTAATGGCGTATCCTACACTCAACCTACTGCAACCAACTCAATCTGCTCCAGCTGGAAAAGCGCAGTCGGCAAAAACAACCAAGAGGGCAGAGCCAGTGACCAGGGAACATCGGAAAACCGCCCATTTTCTCCATCCCAGCAAGTTACTCGTTTCAAAAGACAGGACAGATGAAAAAGTAAGTGTTTTTTTCTCACGAAAACAACAATAAAGATGAAGAACAGGCTGCTCTAGCACGAATAGAAACAACAAAAGATTCACACAAGACAGGTTTGGGTCTCCGGCGCAAGTGTCGTCTTTTCACTGCAACCACTGAAGCTTCCCATTCCAGGTATCCCTAAACATCCCCCTCCTCTCCTCGACAGAGAGGGGCGAGTGGCCTTCAGTCCCTTGGCACAGAGTCCCTCAAAACTGACCCAACAGGGTGACCATGGAACTCACCGCAGAGCTACCTGTCTCAACACTCCATTGGCATTGTGGTCCCTCTTCCCACCAGCTCTCCAGCTGACTCCTGTCCTTCCCACTGCCCTCACTCCAGAGGCACCATCCCGTGCCCCTATCGGCTCGCTGCTCCTCCTCTTCAACACTGTCACACAGCAAGAGAAGCAGGGTCTCTAACCACAACAACCTGCTGCAACAGCACCGAGAAATCCACAGGATCATGATGAACGTCGCCGTTTGAAGACACAAAGGGATCTCACTCGGGTTGGCAGAGGCCAATCCCCAACTGCAGCGTCCACGCAAGGCAACAAGGTGTCAACACCCACCAGTGCTTCTGGTGGCTCCTCTATCCCCCAAGTACCAGCTCTCCAAGAGCCGAGCTTGGACTCTTGGAGACAAGTCCCGCTCTGCAATTTCACTCACCTCAATGGGCTCAGAAGGGATTTTCAGTTTGGATAACTTGGCCTTGGCGCTCGCCTTCAGCTCCGAGATTTTCTCGTAGGCTTCTCCGGGGAATTCCTCCACGAGAGGCTTGAGCTCCGGGGATTCAGCGGGCGCCTGATCCTGGCCGTCCATTGGTCTCACGTAGGCAGTGGGTTTCTGCTGCATCGCACTGGTTTTCGACGGCAAGGGCGGGGGAAAGGCCTGGGAGGGAGGCTGAGCGGGACCAGCCAGGTTAGCGGCGGAGCCGTCCCGGCTCTCGCCCTCCTGGGCCCCCGGCCCTGGCTCCTGAGGGGATTTGGGGCGGCTGTAGGACGGCCCGTGACTTCTGTGGCTCTTCTGCGGCCGGGAATTGATCCGCTGGCTGGAATGTAGAGGCGACAGGGGTGCCACCGGGGAGGACAGCGATGACAGCAAGGGCGAGAGCTCCGACAGGGAGGCCTGCAGCTCCTCGGGACGACCCTCGCCGCCGACCCGCCTGTCATTCCTCTTGTGGCGAGGGCCGGCGGGGCCCTCCTGGCCGCCGCGAGCGGGCTCTGCGCCTTGGCTTCGACTGCTGGGCAAGCTGGGAGCTTTGGTGTGCAAACCCGGCGCCGGCTGCGTCCGGGATGGCGGCTTTGGGTAGGGAATGAGGTGGCTTGGAGCGGGAGGAGCTAGGGCGGGAGGTCCCATGGGTGGCGGGCGGGCTGCGGGCTGGAATGGAGGTGCTAACGGGTGACTGGTCTTATCATGGAAGAAGGGGCGATCGGGCCTGCCCGGGGGCATCAGAGGAACGACGCTTTTCGGGACCCCGATCAGGTCCTGATGGGATTTGGTGCTGATGAGCTCCTTGACCTCCTCGTAATTGCCCAGCATGTTCTGGATACGGCTTGACAGCTCATCCTCTTTGTTAGTCTGGAACAAAACAGAGACGGGGACAGTTAAAACAAACAAACAAAAAAACCCAAAAAAGCATCCCAAAACCGCACATGAAAGACAAGCTTGAGAAGAGGGTCCCCACAGGACCTCACTTTAATAAGTCATAATAAATAAATCATGCTTCCCCACAACGAGACGAGTTATGCAGCTCTTCTGGCTCCTGCAGGCAGCCTCCCCAAAGCAAGGGCTCTTGTCAGCACTAATTCCAAGCAAAGCCAACGCTGCTTCCCGGTCACGAGCTTGGTCAACCTCCCACCATATGGGAGGCCACCAAATCCACCTGCCCGGGTGGATTTCAGCGGAAGATAACGGGACCGCGTCGCATCTCTGCGTGTTGTGCTGAAGGCCACCAATGCCACAGCCTCTGCACCCAGCCTTTCCTCCTCCCTCATCTCCCTTGGCCTCCCGGCCCCCCGTTACCTTGTAAGGTTCAGCAAAGAGCGGGGCGTTCTCAGGGAACGTGTCTCTCTCCTGCAGAGCCTCCTGGTTCCGTCTCTCCCTCTCGCGAATGCGGAGCAAGTTTCTCTCCTCATTGTACAGGCTGTAAGAAAGGAATAACAGAGGAGGAGGGTTATTATTTCACGCCAGCACCCTCAATGAACGGCACCGTGGCGCA
>JAUBOD010000004.1:864539-926178 GCA_032353885.1 Nothura maculosa
TCCGGTAACGTCGCCCGTGCCCTTCCCGCCAGATCCCTCTGGCGTTTCCTGAGGACCTGCCCGAACACTTTGGGATCCCAGGGAACCCAAGAGGCCTCCAAGAGCCACCTCCAACACGGGCACACGCAGCGCTCCAAGAAAACAGGGCTGCTTCCCACTTGGATGCGAGAAAGGGAGAAGCCAGTAAAACCGAGGGAGAAGCCTTGGCACCACGCGCCGGTTGTGCGGAGGCTCCCAGGACACACGAGCACTTGCACCGCTGGGAAGAACTCGGGAAGCAGGAGCAAAGACAGGGCCACATCCCCAGAAACCATCCCCTTTCCCAAGGCCTCCTGCCCTTCCGTGACTACCCGCGGTCCCTTTGGATCCTGAAATGCATTCCCTCCTCCCAAAGCATCCATTTATCCTGCTGTTAAATTAGCTGCTGCTATTTGCTAGAGTACAATAGATGCTGTTCCTGTCCAGTGGCAAAAAATATTAATAATAGGCAAGGAAAAAAGGGATACACAGATTCCAGGCAGGATTGTTTTCTCTCCTAAGACCTTTCAACTGCTGGCACCAGTTTTCCTAACCCAAACAGCTCACACGGAAGCTTTCCCCGGAGAGGGATCTACCCAAGGATGAAAGGAAACCCATTGTGGCTCTCTGCAGCATTAACAATGGGCGGTGAAACCCCCATACCCGAGTATCCCGGGCACCGCAGCGGAGCCTTTCCCGGGAGGAGCGCGCGGAACAGCACATTCCGTTCACATCAAAACGTTTAACAGGGATTTTGGTATATTTCCCTTCCCCTCCCCTCTGGAAAAGCCACTTGTGCCGGAGCTTCTCGCCCTCGGCACCGGGATTGATGTTTAACAGGGGGTTGGCGCCCGCGCCGATCCGCAGCACTCCATCCATGGAGAAGGTGCCGGCTCGGGAAGCGCGGAGGCTTCCGAGGGCCTTTCCCATCACAACGATGCCCATAGATCACCCCGGCACTCCGAGAGCTTCGATAAGCACAAAACACCAGGAATTGCAGCAGGGAAGAACCTCAAGTGGAAAGACACTAGGAGAGACTGCCCGTGTTACGGCTCCTATGGGAATGTTATGCACTGCTCAACTGCGGGACATTTTGGATCTACTTTCTTTGGGAAAGGGAAAAAACAAAAGTAAGGCCAAAGAAGAGAGTGAAATGCCTGAAAACCCCATCTCCAACAGGCTCAATATGCACCAGGGACCTCTTGAAACTAAAGAAAACAGAACGTGCTCTGTATCGAAGCCTTAAAATGCCTCCTACTACTTTTATGTTCCCCCCAAAGCCCATCAACCACACTAAGGGCTCAGGGGGTCTTCCAAGGATCCAAACAAACAATTCCCGAATTCCGTGGGCATCTACGGGGCATTTCACATGCGGCCAAGGTGCTCCGGCACGAGCAGCCACCCCGACCCACCGTCCACAGTTCCCAGGGCAAGATTTCCACTAAAACGAAGCAAATCCACGGAAAGGGCATGGAAACGGTGGGGCAAGGAGCTCGGCTCCCTGGCCTCTCCATCCAAGGAGGAAAAGAAATGAAGGAAACGCTGTCCATTTTGTTGGCCGGCTTGATGCAATGTGGTAAGTTCCTGTGGAATGGTCTGACTCTAAGAAATGACAGTTTTCCCAAAGAAAAGCCTTCTGCCCAAATATATCCTGTCTATCTGTTCTCAAGATGAGCAGGGCTTTTCCCACCTGCTTTCTTCTTTACTTTTCTCTCCGCTGCTCAGGGAAACTTTATTTTTCCCCTTTTTCAGATCCCTGTCTTTGAAAGGAATAGTCTGAATTAAGGTAGAGCCCCTCAGACAAACTGCAAACCAAACAGAGCAGATCTCCTTCCTCTGCACATCCGACAGATGAGCAGAGGTGCAGAAACGAAGCCAAATGGGGCTGAGATTTTATTTGGGGGAAAAAAAGCCTCAGAACAGCGTTTCTTAACTCAGAATACTGCACCCAAGCCCAAAGCCAGCTCACTTACACCCAGGTTACATGCCAAGTTTATTAAATCCACAGGCAGGATTTTATCTTCACCCTTACTATCCATCCAGCCTTGTTCCCTCCTGAAGCATCTATAATTTTTCCACGTGTTTTTATTTTCCACAAGAACTTCAGGAAGATGTTCCTTAAATTATTCATTTTTCACATACTACCAAGTTATTTAGTAGCTCCCGGGCCTTTCCTACTGCAAGGCCAAACTGGAAAGTCCTTCACAACTTGCTGAAGGAATCCTTGCACGCCGTTGTTTTTCCGAAACGCTGACTAGCTTCACTAGTAAAAATAACATAAGGAAAATTGTGAATCTGTGGGACAAATCCCAGGGTAAGTGAGAAGGAAACACACACCAAGCTTTATTAAGTGATCATTTGGTTCAATATAGGGAATGTTATCCTTTCTGGACTATCACGCTTGCTGTAAAAGAACCCATGGATGTGTGTGTACCCATAAATGGGTCAAATCCATGCTGGGGCCAATCCTCCCCAAACACCTCATTACCTGCCCCACACGAGGGCCCGTGTTTTCCTTGCACGGACACACATCCTGACTTTCCGTTCCGGAGTCCCTGCTCCCTGTAATTAACATGGGCTGCTCCCTCGGCCGGGCTGCCGGGAGCCCCAGTCGCCGCCCCAGTTACTGCTCTGGGTCCTCCCTGGCACCTCCTTGGGAAAGGGTCCAAGGGACACCCCGATTCCCGGCACTGGAAGCGGGAGAGCGTCGCCTTTGCACTTGGAAAAGGCTCCGCTGCCCTGGGTTGGGGTGTCAGTGACATTCCCTAAAGGCTCCACTGCTCCTGCTTCCCAGACAACTCCTAGACTCCCATTCCAGCAAGTCTGCCCTATGTAAATGCCCTTTTCCTTGCATCTCCCTCCCTGCCTCTCAAATAGATTGGAGACCATCCGCCTCAGTGGGGGGAAAATGATCCCTGGAGGAGCTGCTAATGCTCTGGCAGACCCAAATCCTTGTTATTCATGGATTTTCCCTCCCAGCCAGGCAGCAAATTACCAGCCCACCAAGCAGCAAGCAGCGCTCCTGTGAAGCCTAAGCCATAAATCCAACACCGGGCATTTCACGGGATCCATATATCCAGAGGGTCGATGCCTCCCGCCCCCCAAGCGCCGCTGCGGAAGCACCGCTGGAAAACACGGCCAGCGCCGCAGCTCCCGACGCGGCAAACCGGTCCCGCAAGGCAGACACGGGCGCCGGGCCAGGCTGAGGCAGCACAACGCGCTGCTGAGCTCAGGCCAGCAAAGCCCTGCTCGGCAGCCCGGCCTAGCAGCCCGGCCTAGCAGCCCGGCCTAGCAGGCGGGCATTCCCAGAGCCGGCGCTCGCAGCTCGCCCGGGAAAACCAGTCCAAGGGCTGGGGCTGAACCAGTACAGGGAGGCCACAGAACCAGTCGAGTAAAGCAAGGGAGCCGAGAGCTGCACAGAGAGAAGGCAAAAATAAAGAGATAAATGAATAAATAGATACCCCCCAAGGGGTATCTTTTGTGTTTAATTATTATGAACGACTAGAATGGATGCAACGGGGTCCCCAGAAAACCACCACCCTGCTCTACAGATACCAAGAACCAAATGCTCATGGAAAAGGAGATAGAAACCCCCCTCAGAGCTCATCTCCCTGCAACACTTGAAGGAGGCCGATTAAAAAAAGGAACCACCTTCTCCCACAACCCGACTGCGCTGGATGCTGCATCCCGCCGGCTTTTGGCAGCTGCCAGCAGGGATTTCCATCATCTTCCTTGGCCTTGCTCACTTATCACTCCTCATACCTCGAAATTTTCCATAACCAGTGTGAACTTTCACAAACGGTTAAAATCAACACAGGGAAGTTTATAGTTCTTGTTGGCTTTGGCGCTGGAGCTGTCAGAAACCGCACTGTGAGGAGTGTTAACTATCCTGATTTATATTCCAACTGGATCAAGATAACATCTCTGCACAGAACACAATGTACCCTTCAGATTCACTACAGCTGTCAGATTCATTTTGCCGTGATATCCAATCCCTCGATGAGGCACGGAGGTATGTAGGACAGCGAGCAAGCAAATCCCCATGATTTGGGTTTGTTTTTCAATCGGGCTGCTCTGCATTATATTCCAGCCAGAACCCAGGCAGAAAATGGATTTTTTTCCAAGAGCAGTTCCTTGCTGCCAACATCACAATACGAAGAGTTTATTTGAGATCTTGGCAGCAGCAGAAGGGCAGCACTGTGGTTTGGAGGTCTAGGTTCAAGTCTCTGCCTATCCAATCCTAGGCCTTATGTAACTGTGCCGAGATCACCCTCCTCCTGTGCCTCAGGTTGGGAAGAGCAGAGACCTCTGGGCTGTGAGGAGGAAGCACCACGGCCTTCAGATGAAAAAGGAATGGGAAACACAGGGAATAAGACAAAGGGGAAAGAAACAAACCCCCTCAGTTCTGCAAACGAGCCTGCTCCAAGAGAAAAACCTCGTGTTATTCCCTGCCTGTGCCACATGGCAGCCCTGCAAGACCCAGGCTGCCACTGGAGCCTTTTCCAGCTCCGCGTGCGTTTCAGCGCAGGAACAAGGCACGGATTTCCGGGAGCGGGTCTGTGTTGGGCAGCCCCCCGGGATGGCAGTGCCGCCCCTTCCCACATGAGGCCGAGCCCGCTCCCTGGTCCAGGGCCGGAACATCGCGCGCTACTCGATACAGGGCAATCCACAAAAACCTGCTCTGATGCCCGTGGTTCCCGGGCTGTTTCCATCAGTCTCATCCACGTAACCACCATTTGTTTCACAACAGGTCCGAGCTACAGAGGGCAGCAATTTTTTCTTTTTTTTTTGTAAATGGCAGCAGACCAGACCTGAATCCCTCTCCCCTTCCCCCCGTTCAGTCATGGCTCTTGAAAGTGCTTAAGAATCAGTCCCAGAACTGGACAAGCCAGTATGACATCAAATTAATTCCTACCCATTGGTGGTGCTCTGGTTGACTGTAGATGCCATTGCAATCTTTCCATTTAAGTCAGCTCATCTGGAAGAGAGAGAAAAAAACACATATTTAACACACGTTGCCTCTGCAGAAGAGCAGCACATGGCACTCAGCAGAGGCCACTGAAGCTTTGCTCTAACTGCCAAAAACTTCCTCGGGAACATCCTTCCTCAGAGACCAAAGGGAGAGAGAAAAGGGAGCATTAATAAGTCACCCTGAAATATCTGCTCTGTCTAGATATCTGCAAGCCTAAAATGTTTGTTTCCATAAACAACCGGTCTCCTTTTCCGTGCATTTCTCCTGTGTGTGCATGTGCACACAGGTTCTGTGACTCCCTCTCATCTTCCCAGCAGCCGGAATCAACTTCCAGTTACTTGGGAGGACAGTGGTGTGAAATGCCACGCAACAAAAGGATTAGAGGTAACCTAGAAAATAGTGACAAACTCGGCCAGGCAACCCACACTACCAGCGTGGTTCCCATGATCCAGTTAAAGAATGAATCTGCCAGCGCAGCGCTCCCGACCACCCAAACATCCTTCGGAGGACTGGAAACGCCTGGGCGGGAAGGACAGGAGCAAGAAGGCATCAATATGGGTTAAAAATACACCTATAGGCATCATCAGGAATGAAAAAATCTACAGTAGCAGTGGGGAGGAAGGAAGCAGGGCAGAAGGGGAAGGATGTTGCAGCAACTGGGGTAAGAAGCCAAAGCCCCTCTTGTCGTTTTAACGGCACTCAAAGCCCACGGGACACTCCTGGAGTTGCTCAAGGCTGCACAAGCTCCGTGTGCTCCTTCCTCGCGCAGCTCCCGTATCCCTCTGTCCGGCGCCTCTTCCCAGACCTGGCCCAAACACACCTTTAGTTCCCGAGCGCTGCACACCTAGTAAAGCACGTGCGGAGATAACTGCATCCAAAGAGGTTTTGGGATGCTAGCTGCAGGGGTGTGGTTCGACAAGGAGCTGTGAGGACAGGGAACCCACCTGGAAGCACCAAGGCGAGAGGCCCAATCCCACAGCAACAGGTACAAAGCCATTCCTGCCAAGGGGAAAAGCCTCCAAGGGGAACAAGGGGGACTGCAAATGTCCACGGGTGCCCCGTGCTCCGACCTCCCGAGGGAGCAAAGCGGATCCCGGCTGCAGGGCAGGCTGCGGCAGCGCCACGGAGCTGAAAGCAGCTGGGCTCCTAGTCTTAAAGCATTCAGGTGGGTTTCCTTAGGTGAAACAGGGATCTTGCTTTAGAATGGAGATGACTGACTTAGTATTAGCTCTACTGAAGTATTAAAAACAAAATTCTAATACTATCTAGAACCATTCTAAACCTCATGAGGTAAAAAAGGATTAGCAGCTAGCCATTTCCCCCTGGTTAAAATACCATGGTCCATAAGCTCCTAAAGGCGAAATCACAGCAGGTCCGATAATTAAGTAAGATATTAGACCCTAACACAGGCAAGAGACACACCTGATGGAGCTGAAGGAGAACGAAGAGAAAATGACACAGAAATCGTGCAGTGATATTCCACATGGCATTAGCTCCAGAGAGGCGGCTCCACTTCCAGAGCCGAGGGGAGACATGTTAATCAGGAGAAGACGAGTTAAAGGTGAGGCAGTGGAAAGCAGCCTGGAGACAGGGCACAAAGCACCTCCAGGTGGATCCATGGGGCCGAGGGCGGCTGGGGGGAGTGCTGAGCTCAATGAGGAGCAGCTGTGCTGCCCAGCTCAGCAGGGCCTGGCTTAGGGAGGCGCCACAGGGCACCTTCTGCCCCAAGGTGAGACCTGGGCCCAGCATGGGGGGAAATAGGGCAGCCAGAGGCCTGTGCGTGCTGGAGATGTTGGCTCTTCACAGTCAAACTAGGTGTAAAACTAGTCCAGGACTGGCTAGATCCATGAGTATTAAACACCAACCACCACACCAGCGCTGCATTAAGTAAACCAGAGGCCCGCCTAAGCTCAAGACACAGCCCCACAGAGGCAAATCCCAAGCGTTCCTTGTGAGTCTCGGTCAGGCCGGACAAACATCTACGTGACATGCGGCAATGAGCTGCCCATGGGAGGCAATTCTCCATACCAAGGGGTACAGGAACCCCGATGACTGCGGGGGGCCCAGACCTGCGCAGCGCCGAGGATCCGCAGGACGTGGGGCGCCCGCCCGCCCCCGATGCACCCGGCTGCCCTAGCTCGGGCAGGCGCTAAGGCCACCAGAAAGGGCAATTTTTTACTTCTTTTTCTTTTTTTTTTTTTCCCCTTACCGGTCCCCTCGGGCCGATGCCCCCTCCCGACAGCAGAAGCCACGTCTGGGGCCCTTCCCGCCCCCTGGTCTCACCTCAGCAGAGCGGCCGCCGCCGCCCGCGCCTCCTCCGGCCCCGCTCCTCGTCCTGGTCCCGGTCCCGGTGCCGGTCCCAGCCCGGCCGCTGCCGCCGCCGCCGCCGGGAGAGCGGGGCCGGGCCCGGCCCCACGGCGCCACCCCCGCGCCCGCTTCCGGCACCGCCCCCCGCTCGAGGCCCAGCGGGACCCGAACCGGGACCCGAACCGGGACCCGAACCGGGACCCGAACCGGGACCCGAACCGGGACCCGAACCGGGACCCGAACCGGGACCCGCCGCCCCACCCGGTTCTGGGCCCAGCGGGGCCGCCCCCCGGCTGGGCGGCAGGGCCGGCGCTGAGAGGCCCGAGCAGGGACCGGTCTCACAAACGGGCCCCCCAACTGAGGGAGAATGGATTTCCCGGGAACCCAAGGCTGGGAAGAGGCGCAACTGAATTTCCAGCAGCAGCTAAGGGCAAGAGATTAGTAGGAAACCTTAGTAGCATAAGTAATATTTTTTCCTTCGGATTATGAGGAAATAACCTTGTCTAATGGGATGAACTGCTGAAAATATGAGTGTTTTCCAACAGGGATGGACAGGTTTGGAAACTCTATAGCAAAAATGGCTTTTTGAACCGCTAAGAACTTAACCCCTATCTTTCGAGAAGGGTAGGAGCAGCCTTATTCCGAAGAAAAAAATATAGGAGAAAGTAGTATTTTCTTACACAAATTGTACATTATTTATGCACAGGAACAAGTGGCCAAGCTAGTCTGGTAAAGGAAAAGGTTAACTGGAATTCAGTCAAGACATCTGAAAAGTTCCACCCCCCCACCAACTATTCCACACATATTATAAGCAAAGAAATGCGAGTTAATAAAACATTTGCCAACTTGTGGGAAGAGGCCACCTGCATTCAGGGATATCCCCCCCCCTTAACCTTATCAGCAAACAGGCACTGAACAAACTTGGATTAAAAGAAAGAAATTATAACCACATCACCTGGTGCCTCAATGACGCTGTGAGGACGCGTCGGCAGAGTTTTGTTACATGTTTCGGCTGTATCTGAAGGGCCGTTTGCTGATGCTGCTTAAATCCCAGGGAAATATAAAGGCAAATAGCTCCAAATGGGATATTAATAGTGTTTGTGTATTTAGGGAACTGCCAGCTTAGCAGGCTCACAGGGAGGTCTGCACTTTACTAGGACTCCTTATACACTGTAAACCTACTGCAGATGATGGCATGGGCTTAAGGGAGGCTTGGGCTCTTTGACACATTACAGGGTTAAACAGAGCAACTTTATCTAAAAGCTGGTTCAGATTTGCTACCGAGTTTTCATAGGCACAAGCAAGGCACAATAAAGTTACTTCATCAAAGTAATGGATGGGCCTGCCTGCCATTTTTACAAGGACACGAGCAAGACTTGGATATTTTAGTCAAGTGCCTCTGCTCGAGCTCTGGAAACACATGAAAGGAATTTTATCTTCCAATGTGTTGTGCGTTCCTAAGGAGTTCATTAGGATGGAAACAAAAAAAGAAACAACATAAATAATGAAAGAAGTGACTCTGAGAAGCCTGATTGCCACAAATACTCTTTTGCTATTTTCTTTCCTTCCTGTGTGCAGAGGTATTTTCAACACGACTCGCATGAGGCCAGGAGAGAATCCCCTCAGGGCTCACACATGCACACACACACATATGAACCTTGAGAGATTTCCTTCCAAGTCCTGAGATTTTCTCAGGATAAATATATGTCTGTAGACAGGTATTTAGACATTTCTGCACACAGCAGAAAACCTGCATGCAGAGAAGCAGTTGCCACAATATTCTCTGCTTCACGCAGCTTCCTTTGGATCCCCTTCATTTACTTATGTGGATTTCCAGAAATTTTAGCAAATGGATAGATCTGAATTTTCACTTACCATGACTGTACGTAGCTCCTTAATTGCCTTTTGTGACTCCTTGGAGTATCTGAGGGCATCTCATGGGCCCCTCTATCTAGGAAAACATTAGATTAGCACATAGATCTACTTGTGGCTCCTACTGTCAAGCACTATATGAAAAGAGCAACATTCAGGAGATAAGAAAAGCAAATCTCCACCACGAGGTCTCCAGTGGCAAGTCACCAGAGTTGTGTGGGATAAACACTAAACCCCTTTGAGAAGAAGACTGTGCAGATGTTGAAGAGCTAAAGCTGGGTACAGTGAGGGGTCTCCCCTTTAGTGCAGAGAGCAGCAGATGGTAACTAAGAGCCTGAGAGGATTCACAAGAAAATCAGATAATTATGTGGAGGAGAACATCGGTAATTAAATATCAGATGCGAAGCAGCTGCAGTCAATGGGGCTACAAAACACGCAGCTGCATTAGGGAAAGAAAAGGGGTCTACAAGAACTTGCCCCTGTTGCGCACATGGCCCCGCACCTCCTTGCAGGGCTTCTCCCTACGGCCCTGACACGAGGCACTCGGCAAAGTGGAGACGATTCACAGGAAAACATGATGGATAAAACACACAGTGGACAAATTTAGCTGGTCTTTTTGCCCAATTTCGGTCAATTTAGTGTGATTTGGCTTGTCTATATAGCAAATGGTACCGCATTCCCACTCCTCAGACTTCTGCCAGGACAGATGCGGTCCCCAGACAGATGCCATCACATCTTGAAGTTCTCTGAAGGAGAGAAATATTCCTTCAGCAGGACTGATTTCCTAGCAACAGTACAACTACCTTATTACCAGCTATTCAATAGGTAACAGTCCATGGAAGAGCTGGAAAATATCACGTTCAGTATTACCTCTGTATCCGAGGAAATTTCATGTCTAAATTCAGACGGTGGAGGTAAAATGTGAATTTAGTGCTAACTGCTGTCTCGAAGCTGCTTTTGTCAACATTACCTAAAAGCTGATTGTGTGAGGCTCCCTCTCCTCTCCTTCATTCTAAGTTAGAATTTGAAGCGCTAACCAGTTGTTCGACGGGAGTTTAAGGCAGCAACCTTGGAATTGCCCTAACTCAAAGCAGCATCCCAGCTACCAAATCTCACACGCTCAGAAGTTGGGGAAAGAACCTGACCAAAATGCTCAAAATGCCTCTGGTGCCCGTGGTGCCGGTTTGCTGGGCCTCACATGCGGGAATCGCTGCGTCAGCTCCCGTCAACCCTCCCTTTGATCCTGATTCACTGAGTTGCCAGCGGCAGCTGATTCAGGCGAAACTTCAAGAAAGCCTCAAAGAGCTATTTTTGGAAGCAATAACTGCCCCGGGAATAACCCTGCTCCCTGGCTACGCATGAGCCCTTGGCTTGTGCTCTGCTGCACTGTCGCTCCGTCAAGGATTTCCTCGGCCAACTTTCCTCCTCCAAGTGCTCCTGAGTCCTGGGGAAAGGTGATTCCACCTTGGGAGTCCAAGGGAAAGGGGCAGCTTTTCGGTACAAAGGAATTACGTGGCTCTCCTTCAAGAGCCATGTTTGTAAAAGCTGAATTAGCTGAGATTCCTCCTGCCACCTTAACCCTCTCTACCTGAAATTCATTCGCACACTGCAAGCTGTTAAGAAAAATATCCATTAAAATGGCCTTACCTGCACTTTGCATGGAATGGTGGCTTCCTGCAGAGCAACATCCAGCTCACAGAGAACACTAGTAACCACCCCAGGTTCAAGCTGCAGCAGCGTTTTTCTCTCCTTAGCAGAAATAAGAGAAACTCAGCAAGTCCTAAAATAACAGCAAAGTCACCGGATTCAGTGTGTGCCCCCTCTCCTCTTTAGCATATTCATAAAGATCCAGGTCCAAGCTGCTGTGTATGGATGTATGGAAAGCAGGGGACACGACCGCAAGGGTAAACCCACGAACCACTTCCCACATTGTCTGCAGGACTAACATACAAGAGGATGGATGCAAATGAGCAGCCAGATGCTCCTTGCTTTATCTCTGAAATCCTGCAGAAGTTGAAGCTGAACCGATTTGGGGACAGGCCATAGTTTTGCTATGTTTGGAAAAAGCACAAAACAAAATTAGAGAAAGCAAACATTCAGAGTCCAGCATTTCTGATTTCCAAGAAGTCTTAATTTGAAAGTGAGCATCATGACTTTGAGGGCAGGCAGATGACGTTGTTTTTAAGAGGGATATGGGCAAAACGCCACTTCCCAGGGTGTCACGGACACAGGGAGAAAGCTAAGCCCTTCCCAGCACTTGTCCTCCCGCTTAGCTGATTCATCCCGCTTCCTCTCCTGACATCATTTTTGACTCTTTCCTTCTTTTACCCTATCTTGCCCTTTCCTTTACGTCTAAGGTTTACGCTGCAACGTTACCTCTGGAAAGTTTATATGGCAAAAGGGAACCCTGTGTCAAATTCCTCTTTGGGGTTGCTTTCCATTATGTGAAAGGAACAGCGTTTCAAGTTAGATCTCATATAACACAATATAGGAGGGTTCTTGGTGTGCTAGCCCATGAACTGGTCTCCGGAGGAATACTGACTTAATGCTCTGGATCCCAACTAAAGCAGACCACTTGGACGTAATAAAAACAATCTACTTTAAATGAATTAATAGTCCATGCCTTTCTTCTCATTAACTGTTTACACAATGAAGTGAACAGCCTGGCTCGCAGCCCTTTCCATGGGAGATCAGTGTAAGATGTCTGGCTTGCACAATGCGCTCCAACTCCTGCTGCGCAGAACCCGACGTTCCCCGTGCGTTTTCTGAACAAGCAACAAGCACCAGATATTTTAACCTAAATGCAGAGCTCAAATGATTTCTCTTCTGGGCTCAGTTTAACACATAGCTGATTATGGAGCAGTTTATCTTCAGCTCCCCTGGTCCTACAAGAGACCGAGTTGCACCCAACAGCCCTGACTGCAGAGGTAAAACCGCGTGTTCGTCTCCAGCCTCGACCCAAAGGAGCCCTTGTCCTCAACCACTTTGGCTATCTGTAAGATCAGAGACATCCCACCTACTGCCCAGCTGCTTTCCACCAAATGCAGATACAGAAATACATTTCAAATTGTTTAAGATTTTCTGTCTTTTTGGCTTTACAGTTCCCGCTCTCTTTCGAAGGACGCAGCTCTGTTGCACTCTTTCATGCTGAACGACGGAGTGAGAAGCAGAAAGCAAGAGATCCTTCACTGTGCTAGTATCTTTTAAAGCCTCCACACATATTTCTCCACAGAATTTCTCCCCAAATGTTTCTTACAGTTGTGGCCTGTGTTTCACAGTCTCTACTCCCTCCCACAAACTTAAGTACTTTAGAAAAAGCAAGGTATGCACTGCACCATTTGGCTTATACCTACCAAATTATTTTACCTTCTTTTTCTTCCAGGGGAAATGCTGCTGTTAGGCAGAACACCAGCAGAGGGAAGCAATGCTTCTGCCTGCAGCGCTGCTCCTGCGCTCCCTGTTACATAAACGCTCCGCTTCATCCGTGCGACCTCTGGGAAACGCGCTTACTTGGAGAGAGGCTTCTGCCAGGCGGGTGCTCGGGAACACAGATCATCTTCTGCAAGGAGCCCTTTACAAGCAGGGAATATTTCCCAGCTGTGCCCCAGGCCCAGCAACACTGACCTTTGCAGCTATGAGGGCAGCTCCGAGGCGCTACATCCAGGTGGGAACTTTAGTCCAGAGCAGCAAAGGAGGTGACTCCTGTCACCCTGCTTTGGAGCAACGCAGTGCAACGAAGCTCTCTGGTCATCAGCTCTAAGATTTGCATGCGTGTAGCCGTGTGCCTGCGTGTGGTGACACATATCAGTGCTGTACATCCTTCACTTGCACCTACCTGGGTGGTTTCATAATGCGGACTGAGGTGGCGGGATTCGGTTCCGGAATGCGAAGGGCATCACGTGCAATGCACTGTGCTTGGCCTCGGGAACAGAGCTTGCTTCCCGCGTGCTTCCCGGGCTCAGAGCGGCGCTCCAGACCCGTGCGGGCTCTGCAGCAAACCCAGGAGCTGCCACAATGATGCATTTGTCTGTGTTGTGAAACATCCCAACGCAGAGACGATGGGATGTCCTGCTTGCTTCCCAAGTTACTGCCGGCCTCACCGCAGCACCAAAGAGCAACAACCCTGCGTGACATGAGGTACCCCGTTCCAGACCCAAATAGCTGACAAGGCAGCGCTCGGCGCCACAGTGAGTACAGAGCCCTTGCCCTGCAATGGGAGGCCCTTTACAACAGCTCAAAAAGAAGAGCTAAATATGAAAACTGCAAAGCTAACCCACGTACCCACCCATCCTTCACCTGCGGATCCCCAGCAGCAGGAGCTTGAGCCCTGCTCCCCATAGGCAAGATTAGCACCTTAGCGCCAGCCACGTGGAAACCAGTCAAATCTCAAGACAACTTTTCTGTGCCATCTGCACCTACAGAGCTAAAGACACCTGTTACAGGAAAAAGACAGGATCTGTGTCAGGTGGAAAATGCCACCATTAGCACTTAAAACACAACTTTTATCACGTTCCATCTGAAGAATTGGCTCATGCTTCTGCAAGCACCCAGGGAGCAGCAGAGGCCCTGGTGACCGCACAGCGAGCACAGCAACGTTGACAAGGAATCTCCAGCAGAATCGAGGTTTCTCTGGCTCTCGTTGCCAGAGCAGAGCGGGTCTGAGCACCCAGCTCTCATTCTCTCCCCTCCATGGCCACGCAGCTGCCGTGGGCGTTAGAGAGCAGCCATTTGGGTCGGTCTCCATCAGCCATCGTTTCCCTCCCCTTTCCATGAGCCCACAGCCCAGCAATGCAACACAAAGAGCTCTCCGAGCAGCTGCTGAGGGACACGCAAGGGCACCGCCTATGGGCTGCTTTATGCTGCTCCCACCCTACGACCACACGGATTCCAGCCAGGGCAACAAGCGCATCCGCAGCCGGCACCGCTGTCCAAAGGATGTTGCTGGTGCGCAGGTTAAAACTGATCATCCGTTAGTCGAGGAACAAGCAGAAAGTTGCCAAACTTGGTTGTGTGCAGACGAATCAGGTCGCTGTGCTAGCATGAGGTATCGGTTCCCCTGTTGTTTAGCCCATGCAGAGGTCAAATGCCAATTCAGGAGAGCTTTTATGACCTGTTTGCCTCTGGGTTAGTTGCCATCCTAGGTGGACCCCTGGGTGTAAATGAGTTTAATGGGCTGGGATTAACTCCGTGCTATGTTCCTAAAGATTTCTCTTCCCTTTTGAACTCCACTAGAAGGTTTACTCTAATTTATTACTTGCCCTTGGCTTATTATTCCACTTAACATACTCAAATTTATCCTAAACATAGGTTAACAAAGTTACAGCTCCAGGTCTCAATCGTTGCCTGGAATCTCATATATTATTCTGTAGCATGATGGTTTTTTTAGTGACAACTTCTCCTTTGGTCAAAAAGATTCCAAGTACTCAGAAGGCATCGTATTTTCTAAACAGTGACCCCTTTAAAATCACTAAACTATCAGTATCTCCCAACTCTTTAAAATAACAATTAATCCAAGACTTGAGTTTACCCGAGCTGCAGTTGCCAAATGACAATGGACAGCAGACATCTGCAGAAACAACGCACACGGCGAGTGAAAAAAAACAGATCCATTCCATTAGTTGGAAAATAATATCAAGAACAGAACTACTTTTGCACTTACAAACGCTTCTGCAAATGCTCTCGAGACCAGTGCCATGAGAGGGCAGGGCAACAAATGGATCTGATCCTAAGGAGCCTCAAGAAACACTCTTGCAATTTCCTTGAGTGAATTTTCCTATATTTTTTTCTCTTCTCAGGTACCTAAACTAAGCATGAGCTGAAAAAGAGCCTGACCCAACCCCCTGGACTTAGAACCAACGATTTCCATGGACTCTCCTAGCCTCTAATCAGGCCCCAAAGCCACTTTTGCTTTTACGCATCTGGGAAATAGCAGCAAATTTGAAAAATAGGATTTGAACGTTTGTTCCTTCCCCACAATCGAGTAATTAACTCCCCAAGTTAAGTAAACTGAATCTCGCTGATATAAACTCCTTTGTAGGTGGCCAGTGCGACAGAGCAGATCCTCCAGCTTGTACCACATCTACAAGGAGCCACCTCCACCATGGACTACGACCTGCACAGGAAGAGGAGAGTCGAGTCTGTCTTCCAGTCCAGCAGCTGCCACGTGTAGGTGCTTTGGGTCTCTGACACCAGCACCTAAATGTGTTAAGAGTATCCAAACCCAGCACGGTTAACAGAGCCCGACAGCCCCTGTGGCTTTTCCAGTTATCCGGCTGAAATCCATCCTCAAAAATGACCAAGGTGCCCAATCTCAAAGCAGTTGAGCTTGAGAACATGGAATGAGGATCTCTATGCCGCAGTTCCCTGTATTCCAAAATGAGGAATGTAGCAGAGGGCCAAGGCAGGATCACTGGAGCCAGCCCACCAAAGTCACTGCCAAAGCTGCAGCTGTGTTCAGGAAATACCTCAACTGAGAGCGGCCCTAAGGGAAACGTAACAGTGTCCAAGATGTTCATTAAGACACATCAACCTATTTTCTCTGAGTCTCCCAAGTGCCTCAAGGAGCTGCAACTGCAGGCCCTTGTGCACGTCAATAATTCAGTTCCCCTAGATCTTGCCTTAGAGCTCCCAGAAAAGGAGCCAGAAAGAGAACAGGAAAGATGAACTAGAAAAGTCTTTTGTTTCCTAGTGCATAACATAGCAGTGCAAAAAGCTTTAGTGTCTAAGGCCTGAGTTACAGCTCTGTTTCTCAGATTCTTCTTCCTATTCATTTGGAGATGAAGGGATGGCGCTTGGACTCATTTTACTGTTATATGGGTCTTAATGAGCTCTGCTCTGCCAAGGAAAGGCATCTGGGAAAGATAACCCAGAATGGTGCATCATCTGCAATCCCTGTGCATCCGGAACACACTCAAAACACTATTCCCAGGTGCAAAGACTCCTTGCGTTTTGTGCCCTCATTTCTGTTCTCTCTTTCGTGCTCAAAACGCCGCAGACAGGACCCTCTGGAAGCAGCTTTGCTCCCGAGGCGTTTACCCTTCGAGCTGGAAGAGCCTGGAGTGACTGTTCGCCCGGATATCCTCATACGCCGCCTCTTCTCCCTGCGGCCGGCCGGGACCGCCGAGAAGGGAACGATGCCGCCCAAGGAAGGTACCGCCTGCTTCCCGGAGCAGCCCAGGGCCCTGCCCAGGAGCAGCAGGGCCGGATGTGTCGCACAGGACACCTGAGGTGTCACATTCCAGAAGGGGAAGGGCAGCCAGGCTCCGCTCTGTTAAAGAGCAGGCGATCCCACTATCCCCTCAGCCTTCCATTTCTGGGGAATTTCCTTCCTAACTGCTAAATCACTAGCTGCTCCTTCGGGGCAGTGTTCAACCAGGATAAATGACTCGGAGCTGGGCAATTTTCCAGCTCAAAGCTCCTACCGCAATGACTTTAAGGAGCTCTTCCCATCTTCAGCTGTCATTATTGCAAGAGCAAAAAGTAATCCCGCTTCCCCACACCACCTAATAAAGCACCGGCTTTATTTTGTGCCTAAACTTTTAGAAAGCACAGGCTTTTCATAAACAAATAGTTTTAACTCATGAGAACAGCAGCTCCTCAAAACAACTTCAGATCCCTCATCACTCTTACCAGGATTAATGGAGTCAGACTCCAGGACATAAATGCAAGTAGCTGTACTGCTTCCCACGGAGCTCAAAATGTGGCTTTCAGGTGAAGTGGGTCGAATATGGACAGCATGGCTCTAGATCAGTTTCTTCCTTGGACTGAGCACTTCAACATTATTCACTGAAAATAATGCATATCCTTATCCTTGAGTCTATTTGCATGTTTTTGTGAACGCAAAGAGAAAAATTTGTTCACAATGTTAAGATGGCAATTAGAATCTCATTTGAGCAGATCAACTTTTCTCCTTTTTTCCCCTTATAGCTATAGAAGCTGAACGGATTTCTGAATGGAAAAGATTAGCCAGGATGGAATTCCAGAAGGAGCTTGCCCAGCAAACAGCATCCGATCTAGGAGCAGCAGCAACGGGTGCGAGGCGGCCCCGGCCAGGCTCTGAGCAGGAGCTCAGCCCCAATCCTTGAAGGTCTCTCTCCAGCAGGACCATTCACCTGGTGGCTCCCACACTCAGCAGCATCGCACAGACTTGGCCTTGACTTACACCCTGCTCTGCATGGAGACACTGGAACCTGCAACCTCAGCCACTTGACATCTTCCCACACAACACTGGACACACACAGTTGCTTGAAAGATTAAGGCAGGAGCTAGAAACCCTTAGCAAGAAATAAACGTTGCTCTCAGACCAGCTCCTTCCCAGGCGTTGTGTTTTTGTTATAACTGCTTGGCACACTTACCTTGTGGATGCCTTTCTTAGAAGAATAAATCAATATACAGTAAATGAACCAACCTGATGTCCACACAGAAGGGCTGAAATTACAAGGGAACCATGGAGACCATCTGGACAATGTCACTTGTTCACAAAATTATCATAAAAAGATGAACATCAGATCACATTGTTACTTGCACCCAGATAAAGTGAGCAAATTCACTTACTTCAAGCAGCATTTCCTTAATGAAAATCCCTTTCTACTCAAAATTGATTTGGTCTTTGGTCAAAAACTTCTTTCACACTAGTTTAAGTGCAAAACATTTTATTGTTTCCTAGGAACTAATTACAGCTGAGGAGCTATAACGTCAGTGCAGCTGCCGTGGTGCTATTTTGATTGCTTTCCTTATACCTCTGTTTTTAATGACATGAAGAGCTGAGGCGAAACTCCTGGCAGAAGCAGCAGCATTTTCCTAAGCTTGTTGTCCTCTTCCTTACATCATGACTGTAATTAGCAGGATTTAAAGCACAGCCTGGACACACTGGGAGAAGCCACAGCAGCAACCAGCATCCTGTCCACTTCTGACCAGGGAGCTCCCATATGTGCTCAGCAACTTTCACCCAACATGGTGGAAAGGCAGAGGCTCCTCCAGCTCTGCACCTGTCTCTCAACTTCCCATTTCCAGACCAGTTTCAAAGGGCAGGATTAAAAAGACACAGGAAACCATGGGCTGCTCTAGCCATCCGTGTGCACACATGAGCCACGACAGAGGTGGGAAGTGGAATGGATTAGGAAAGAGATTGTAGCTTTGAGGCAGTTTCACCTGCGTTGTTGACCGTGACACTGATTGAAAACCCTGAATTAAATGGATATGGCCTTACCCTGTGGTTTCATTTCTTGTAGCTGGACCTGCACTCTGCTCATACCACAATTGCTACAGTTGTGCAGGACTCCTAACTCTTGACCACTCATAGCCAGAGCATTTTCAAACCCATGGCCATTTGAGCAGGGATTACAGACCAGCTACACGAGCAATTTACTTACCTTGACAAGTATTAAAATAGCTGTGGAGAAAGCAACCCCATCACACAGTGGACGGGCAGGCGCTTTTCTGCTTTATCCTCCTGCTCCGAGAGGCTCCCGCCTGCTTGGTCAGTACATCCAGGGTGGATGAGAATGACAATCCTGCTCTAAGCCAAACCAGTTCTGACCTCAGTGGCTTGGCACGAATGCCTCACAGAGCTGGAGCCCCATGCAGGCTCTGTTACTGAAGCTTCGAGTTCAAGCTGTGTCAACATTTCAAGGCAAAAGACTTAAAGAGCTTCAAGTTTCAACTGGTCTTTAGTGCAAAGAAAAATGTCTCCTCTGACTCTACTGCTTGATTAGAGAGTGCATCCAACTCCTTAAGGAATTCTTAGCAAGCCAGTTATTCCACTGTGCAGTTGTTATTACCCATCTGTCCCTTGCGCTGCAATGCACTGCGTAGCTGGAGGCAGAATCTCAGCTACCATCACAGACTAACCACATATATTACAAAGGAAACGGGAAAGCAGAATGCCTGAACTCCAAACATACCTTCTGTGATTACGTCTATAAACAAAGCTTTTTGTTTATTTGCAAAATAGTCTCCTGGAAAAGAGTAGCTCCAGGCCCAAAGACTAATCTCAATACTGTGGGATTCACTTATTATCAAAGGCAAAAGCAACTTTAGGAGTAGGGGACTGGTAGCTGAAGGAGAGAGGAAAATAGTGAGAAAGACATGGAGGAGTATCTGAATCTCTTCTGCCTTTGGACACACACATAGTGCAGGTATTTGGAAGGGCACTATTTGTCAGAGATCCTTAGAAGCCCAAACAGAGCTACCTGAGTCACAGTGAGGGGCAGCAGAATGACGGTACCGTGTGAGAGTGACAGCAGCAGCATGGGGAGATCGAGACACAAGGATAGTCTGGCCATCACAGGCCCCTCCTAATTCCCCAGGCCAGATCCTGTGCCTGCCTTCAGGCCCTGTACAGGAGACTCGTGCAGCTTTATGCACAGTTTGTGGGTAGACTTAGAGCAGCAGCCAAGCTGGTTGCTTAGAACAGCAGCAAGTCCTTGCATCTTTACCCCTCTGGCTCTGTTCTGACTTGTCTAGCAGCGGATGCCATGGCCAACAAACCCAGACTTGCAGCTCGATAACAACTCACCCTGCTTGAACGTTAGCCAGGCAGAGCCCACTCATCCAACCCGACTCATCCTGGGCTCTTAGGCTTCTGCCTTGCCCCAGGTATTAAAGACACCATTATGTCTATCAAGAACACAACGTGCTTATGTCATTGGTACTGAAAAGACACAATCCCTGACCACGTTAGCATACTCAAAGGGCTGAGCTGCTTGGGTTTCAAGCAGGGAGGTATTTGTGAACATGGAGAAAGTCAGGAGCACCTACAGACAAGAGCATTTTACTGCCTCTAAGTCGCCGTTTCCTCCAGCCTCCTAAGGTTTGGCTACAACATCGTCCTGCTTCGGTCACCCCCTGCATCACTGCCCCAGCCCAGCTGCTCCGTTGCTCTGTGGTTTGCAAGGCCCATTCAGGCTGGCTTAGGCCCATGAGAGGAGTCCCTACAAACTCACTACAACACAGCTCTCCCCACAGAAAGGCTTCCCTCATTTCCACTTTTTCCTTGCCCTCTTAGGTCTCACCTCATTACAGAGACAATTGTTGTCACTGCAGATTTAGGATCAAGGAAAGCATCTCTTAGCCAAAGCAAGCTTTCAATCATTCCCAAGTATTTTTTACCTCCCTCCAGGTAGCCATTAAGCTGGGTTTAAAAGGAAGCAGCTTACACAGGAACAGGCTGCTTAGAAGCATTCAAGTAACAACAGCGATTAACCTTCGAAA
Source organism: Nothura maculosa (assembly GCA_032353885.1). Taxonomy (NCBI): domain Eukaryota; kingdom Metazoa; phylum Chordata; class Aves; order Tinamiformes; family Tinamidae; genus Nothura; species Nothura maculosa. Next base: position 884,920 of record JAUBOD010000004.1, read on the forward strand.
TAGTCTCCAAGGAGCAACTGGTATGACTTCTTTGTAGGCTGCTGCCCTGCTCTTGCACAGGCAAAGAGCATCAAGAAAAAATCCCACAGTCCAGTGAAACTCATGGCACAGGGCTGCAGCAAAGCCTATATGCTCCTGGTAGCTAATTCTGACAGGAAGGAAAAAAGAGCCATTCTCTCCTTTTTAAGACATTTCCCAGCTGACCTCCTGTGGATGAGGGGTCAAGATGGGGGTCAATAGCACATCTAAACACTAGCAGAGTAAGTGTTTCATAATAAATATGTCTATTTATTCACTAAGAGCACGCTCACCTTGATGGGCTTGTAACCCAAGAAACTGAAAAGGCTGTTTTCAGAATTCGCTTGTTTCTGACTTTAGGGGAAGATAAGGTTGGGTCAAGCTAGTTAACTCCAGCTTTTCTATGCCCACCATCAAAAGGAGAGGAGGTGCTATACAGCACAGGACCTCTGGGCTAATCATCCTCTCAGATAATCAGTCCAGGTAAATTTGACCCTGAGTATACTGAAGAGCATCTATCCAACCAGGCCATTCCATAGATGTTCATATTTGTTTGGATACAAAGCAAATGCTGGGGTGTGATGCTGAGCTAAGCTCTGCACAGGCTGTTCTCTGCTGCAAAACATTTGCACAACTCCAGGCTGGACTCTGCATTCTGCACTATACCAAAATCAGGTCCTGGTTGGACAGTTTTTTTTGTCATGAAACTCTTAATGAAAGAATTTCTTTATCTTAACATCTAGATTTTTTAAAAAAATTTCTAAAGAGTAGACAAATGCAAATCCCTTGCATTCACTATTCACGTTAAAGAAATAGCAGTAAGGTATCAACAGACTTGGCTTACTTACTTTGCCTGTTGACAACTGTAGTTCTGAACATCTTCTCTCTTCTCTTTCAAGCTCCTTCACGCAGAGGTGCCGTGACATGACTACTGAATCTGCCTCTGCTTCTCTATCTATCCAGAATTCCTTTGCCTTCACCAAACTACACTGCTCTGAATATGGCATAACTTTTCAGCTGTGCTGGCATGCTAGAGGGAATATCAAAACAGACTTGCTGTGATTTCTTGCTATCCAATATAAATAAGATAATATTACTGTGACAAGTGAAAAAAGTTCTTTTCCTTTTTTAATTCAGGCTGTTGCTACCTAGAACACTATGAAATGAGGATGACAGTTTCAGATTTGGGACAGCAGCAGACTGCAGGCTAATATTTTGAGGAGTGCTTAGTTCTGAGAATCACAAGCCTTTGAACTTATTTCTTCCATTGAAAGGCAGAATGCTACGAAATCTCCACTTACGCGAGACTCCTGAGAGCACAAGTCAGAGCAAGGCGTGAGCTTCAGCTCTGGAAGGGACATGAAGCCCTCCTGTCAGCTGGGACAGCAACACTACTCAAACCTAGGAACTCAAACCTGGGCTGCCTGGTTGCAATTAACGGTTCCTATACAGCATAACATGGAGATTTCCTTTCAGAACAGGTTAAACTGTTGCTAATACTAGCAAAACACTGAGACAGAATCTCATCATCTACCTCCTGCCTGAATCTGCTTAAATGGTTGATTTAAGCAGAGTAGATGAGGTGCCCGTCATCTCACGGCCACAGCACCTGAATACAAACACACCAGTAAGAAAACATGACTCAGCCCAATTATGCCCCAAAAGAAGGAGGGAATAGTCAATATCCTCCTCTTTCCATCCCAGTGTAGAAGCTCTCCTGAAAGGAACTCCAAGTTCTGCAGCTTTTCTCCAATCAACATAGCAGCACAGGAGGACACACAAAATTCAAGACACCCAGGCCCTCGTGTAGCCAGATGACCAGATGCAAAGCCAGAGCAGTTAAGGATGCCTCATGAGGCCAGAAAAATCAGTCACAAGGACACAAAAATACCCAGACCCTCCAATCAATATATTTTAAGTGTATTTTTATTTACAGAGTAGAGATGCCTAATCAGTTATAAGTTTAGACACCTAATAATTGGTCTTTTTTCTGTAAAAGTATATAAATATATACATGAAACTCTACCAAGTAAACATAAACTGCAGTACTTACAGTAAACATTCACTATCTTTCTTATACTAATAGGCATCTTTTAAAATGTAAATACATCTTGTAAAATGTAAATACTGTTTTAAAAGATACCCTCTATAAAATATCTCTAACTGTACTCAAATCCTAAAAATTTCTGTGCCATAAACAAGCTTTAAAAATATACTAATAAGAAGTTTTTGCAATAAAGTTTGTCAGGATAAAATACTGCTTTATATCCTTGCGCCCCACCCCATAAGAAATGTATCCAAAGCAGTTGCAGAACTGCAGGAGACATTAGAAGATTTTTTTTTAAATTTATTTTTTTTAATTAAAATATTTTTATTTCAGTACTTTATCACAGGTTAAGAAAGCTGCAAAAAATGCAGCTTAATTAAATATTATTTACTGTTATACAAAGTCTCACATATGAGTCCATTGGCTGAAGATAATAGTGGTACTGTATGAGTTAGACCTTTTGCATACACTCCATATATTCCATATACTATATACCTTCACTGGAACGATGGATAGACTGCATAGCAAAGACACTTGACAGCAACCGAAGTTAGGGCCTGGCATAGTATTTGGCAGAATAATTGCAACGTTCAAGAGCCTCTCCATTGCCTCACTTCCTTATTTTAAAAGGATTTCAGGATCAGGATTTTATTTGTCTCTCTTGTTCTTCAGCTTGAAGGTGATTCAGGACATAGAGGACGACTTGATAGCAGAAAATGTACTGATCCTGCAAGGGAAAGGAAACCACAGGGCACCTCAAACCAATGGTTACATTTCCTAAGAAACTCACTTTCATCTGTTCTTCACAGGTGTACAGCACTTGGCTTCAATCCTGTTTTGAAAGCTAAACAAAACACACAGTGCAGAAGTGTGCAACTTCAGTTTCAGAAAACACAGGCCCTGGACACATCCAAACCTAGATCTAGATCTAACTAGATCCAGATCATTCCTATTAAAAAGAAAATCATTTGTGCTGGAATATCCTCCTAAAGGAGGTATCTCTAACACTTCCTTTAGTAGACTATAGCGCTAAATCCTTAGTAGATCACGAGAGCACAGTGCATAAAAAATGGCTCATAGTTATAATGGATAAATACAGACCAATATGCACCAGTCTGCATTCGATGTCATTTATACAACACCAGCACTGCATTAGATGGCACCACGATCATCATGACGGGATGTGCAGAAGTTTCCTGGCCCATCACAAGTGTGGCCCCAGGTTCCTTGCTGCACATGCACGTGGGGAGCAGCCAGACTCACCTCTGTCTGCACCATCCCGTGCCGCTGCAGACGCATGGTGCGCACCAGGTCCGAGATGTCGAACTGCCAAGACAAAGAGCAGCAAGTGAAATGCCTCGAAGAGAGAGACACCAGCACCTGCAGAACAGGGGCCCAGCTTCGCACCAAAGAATCCAATCGAGTATATTCAACGTGCAGGAGTAGAACAAATTAAAATCTACTAAACCTTCTAAGTATTTGGCAGGGAAACCAGCATGAGGCCCACGTCCCCCATGCCAAAAGCAAGCAGCCCTCCCCTGCATTAAGACACTCTCCTTTCTCCTGCTTCTGTATTTTCCTTGGCTCTCCAGCTTACTTTTAAGAGTTGATTATACAGAAAATTGGGGCCCTTGGCCCAGGCTAGCAAAATGCTTTTAATTTCCCCAGGAGTATGTCCAGAACTGAAGGAAGTGCGTAGAGGCCCTGCTGTGCTAAGTGCAGCATGAGAGCTGACTCGCTCTCAAAGTCCACAAAGGATTTTGCCATGCCAGCTCCCTGAAAGTCACAGGCACAGGAAAAGTAGCACCCTCTTGTGGATCACAGAAAATGCATCTTCTGTTGTGCCAGAAAACGTATTTTATTAGGCAACTGCTTCAAGCTCTAATATTTGCACACCTTGAGTCTCTGACAATCTGCTTTAAACACAGAAGTAACGTTGTCACTGAGGCTGGGATTCAGCTCTTCTTCAAATAAGTGAACACCTGTCCTGGAACACAGTTCACAGAGTCACAGGACGGTTGAGGTTGGAAAGGATCTTTAGAGCTCATCTAGTCTGACCTCCCTGCTTCAGCAGGGACACTCAGAGCAGGTGGCACAGGGCGGCATCCAGGTGGGTTCTGAGGACCTTCAGAGAAGGAGACTCCACAACCTTCCTGGGCAGCCCGTTCCAGGGCTCTGCCCCCTCACAGCCAAGAGGCTCCTCTTCACATTCCTCCCAGTTCAGTCAAGTTTAAAGCATGGCTTAGTCCCTCCGCTCAGGTACTCACCTCAAGATCTCTGCTGATGAGCCCCAGGACCACGTCTATACAGATGAGGGTGCCCGAGCGGCCGATGCCGGCGCTGCAGTGCGTTACGATGGGCCCTGCTCGGTGCACGCGCCGCATGTAGGAGATGAAGGTGAGCAGCTCATCGGGCTGTGAAGGGGTGTCGTGATCTGGCCAGGCGACGAAGTTGAGGTGCGAGATGTGCCGCACCTGCCCTGTCTGAGGATTGAGAACACAACGACACCAAAGTGTCACAGCCCAAGAAAGAAAGGGAACAGGTAAATTCCTAAAAGCATCAGTCGCAGGAGAGAGGATTTGTCCAGATCGGGCTAGAGGCATTCTGCATTGCAATAAAATAACAGAAACAAGCAGCTACGCTGAAAGAAAGCTGCAGGTAATTAAACACTATGAGACTCACTGTGCAGACTGCACTAACCACACCAAGTAATGAACCAGCCAGACTAAGTTATCTTTCTGTTTCTGGGGCCAAAGGTATCCAGGGAACCACATTTAACATCTTATTAACATCACTAAAACAACTCCTGGCCCAAAGGCCTTCTCCTGTACATGTCTCACAGCAGCACAAGCTCTGACGTGGAAGCCTGGCCTAACAGCACTCATCAAGAGGAGCACTCCTCAAGGAGAAGAACTCCCCAAGTTATAGCTTAGCGTAGACATCATGAGTGAAAGCAGGCAAGGGAGAGTCGTGAAGACAAAAACATGAGCACTCAAACCCTGTGCATGCACAAGAGCTCCATTCACTTACTTGGATCTCCTCCAGCTCTAGCACTCTGACGACAAAGCCCTTCAGCTGCTGCAGCCTCACAAGCGCGAGCCGCAGCCTATCGTTTATCATGATGGTTTTATTGAGCACATCTGGCCAGTAACGCTGGCATTTTATCTTTTCCCCTTCAACCTCCTGAGTCATCATGGCGATCACGGTGCAGTTTTGCTCCCAAACCATTTGCCAGAAGTCTGCCACAGTTGTCGGGAGGGGCCCTTGGCACGCAATGTAAACGAACTCTTCGGTCCCTACGGGCATGCGGATGAAGCTGGCGTTGATGTATCCCCCATCGACCCCGAGAGGGACCCTGGTGGTATCATCTGCAATCCCAACACACACAGAATCAGCTGGGGCAGACACAGTTTGGATGCACAAAGATTACTGACCATAGTGGATATATTTGTTCTATGAAATTTACATGGGTAAAATGCAAGAAAGTTGTCTGGCTCCAGACATTCACATGTATCTCATCCTCCTTCAGGGAGAATGTGCTAAATAACAACAACAACAAAAAAAATCTTGAAATATCCATCTCTACTTACTACATTAGTCTTTGGCTCGTTGATCCTGAAATCTTTATGAACATTCACCTTGCACGCTTAGAAAACAAGCAGCAGATATTCTGGGGTTTTGTTTGTTTTTTTGACTACACAGCAACAGACTAGAACTGAGAATCAAAATGTGTTTCTTCAGATGCAGTCCCTCAGACTGTACAGATGGAGACAAAATAATGGCACTGAACGTCAGATTGGGACTTACATGGAAGTATGTTTTTGTATCTGTTCTTTCTCCTGTTCTCTTTTGCTTGCCCGATCAAACACTGATCCAAAGGTTTTAACTCTTGAAGATTCTGTAAACAAGCAGTTACACATTCAGTAAAATGTACTGAACAAGAACCAACGTTACGAGCAGTTATACAAACCCATCTCAAACAGACATAAAAGGGGAAAAAAAACACTCATGTGGTTATGCAAAATAGTTCACTCAGAGAACCATATCTGACTTTCCGTAGTTATGAAAACCCAACACTTGGGAGAATGTCGGGAGCAGTGAGCGAGAGGGAACTGTTATCCAGTGAATACTTCAGTGCCTTCTTCCCAAAAAAGAGGTGCTCAAACAGTTGGCCAGTTTAAAAAACAAAACAAAACAAAACACACTCTTCTCAGTTTCTCCAGTACAGCAGCTAGGTTTTGTAGTGGCAGTTATTTAATCTTCTCTAGGCCTGTTAACTTCACAATCCTTCACTCGTTTAAGGATTTTCCAGAAATAATAAAGTGTATCTCATTTCTGAACTGAGGTGCAGCTCATCCTAATCTTAGCTCTCAGCTGCTGGCAGGGGAAGGGAGAGACATTTGGAAATAAGGTTTTTTTCACTCCTTTGAAGAGCTGCGGTGCTTAAGGCAGTGATGAATCAACCATTCAGCTCTAACCATTTCATACAGCTAAAAAGCAAATTTTTAGAAAAAGAAAAGGGCTTAAAAGGACAGACTGCTCCTTACTTCAATCTCTTTAGAAGGGACACCCTGTTCCAGCAATCCCCGCAGCATCCTGATGACGGACTTTAACCTGGCTCCTGTGTACTTGCCTCCAGGAAGCACTTTCACAGTAGGGAGTGCAGAGATCTCTTCATTTGTCACTAAAAGGCAATCTGGAAGAAGAGCAAGACTGATTCTCATGTTTCCATAAACAGCTAAGCCACAGAAACACGAAGAGCAGCCCAGTGTTACCATTTCCTTGCCATGCTGTATACTGTTTTCTTGTCAGGCATGCCCAACTCATATACCATTACTATACTTTTTATAAGAAGCTTTGCCTAATAAAGCACCCTTGAGGGAAATTATATTTTTGCCACTTTTCCTGCCTCCTAAGATCCATCTATACATCCTAGGAACTATAGAGATGACCCATTTGTTCGATACGTAAAAAGAAGCAAAGCAAAAGCAGTACATAAGTAAAATTGCTCTGGTCAAACACCACAGGTCATCTTGCATTGTTAAGAGCTGTTATCAAGTAGATAATATGGAAGAATAGATAATACAGAAGAGAAAAATCTCACAGTCGGCTTCAACTGCAACTACGCATCCAACATTGCTCCTATGAACTGTCATAATCAGAATAAACCCCCAAAGCACATCCAAGGCGTTTTTAAACACATTTCTGACATTCTGTGTATTTAATGTACTCCTTAATTTTGCATGGATTATTTAATGAAGCTCTTGCCTTTATGTACACGGTCTGGGTTTATGGATTCAATTGGCAGCTCATCACTTCCCCATGTGATTTCATCTTCATCTGCTTGGCTCAAGGAAGGTTGTGGAGGCGACCTAAAAATGACAAGAAATGGAAGTAAAAAAGGATACCTGGAGATGTCCAACACATCAGGAATCCAAAGTGCTGCCAGAAATTTATAATTGGCAGGATTCTGGACTGGATGCATACAGGTCATCTTGAGAATAATGTAGTTTGGAAAAAGGTAAGAGCAGGAAACAGCTGGGAAGATATATAATTTCTCTTTGCAGTATTTTTTCCACTGCAATTATGTTTCCAAGGCAAAGCAGTCAAACTACATCCTGAAACACAACTGCACCCTTCCCAAATTCATACGTACGCATTAGAAGATCTATTTTCAATAGCAAATTTGCTATTATTATTGAATGTGATGGTGAACATATCAGGTATTTACATGTTATAATGTCATTTTTCATGCCAATATTTCAACTAAGTTTCCCAAAGAGTTAATGAAAAGGAGTAAAAAGTATATGCACCTTGGCTGAAGCATTACTTAAGACTGAGAATTAGAACTATCTAGCACAGAGACAAAAATTTCCAAGGGAATTTCCAAGACTGAAATAGGTGGCTCAAAAGGACAGACAATCACCTGGCCAGGTTTATCCTTAGTTTTCCATATAAAAAGCCTCTAAAGACTCAAGTAGGAACAGATGGATCGGTAGATAAAGGGGGAACTGTGCTCTACAACCAGGAGAAAACACATGAAGGAGAAGGAAGCTTGTTAAGATGAAAACTGAAGACCATATTTATGGGAACTTTTATTTTCTCAAATTAAATTCCAATTAACATTGTACTAATTAGTACTAATAAGTTCTCTCTGGTAAATCATACAATAACTAACATTCAGGCAAACTGCAACCTCTTGCAATCTCTAACAAGAGCAGAGAGAAAGCAATTCCGAAAGACACTGCCCAGGTATTTCATGTTTGTTTGTATTATGATATAACCCTCTTCAGAGCTTTGACATTGTATGTGTTTGCTTTTAACCAGCACCAGAAAGAGAGTCTTACCTCTCCGAGGTAGCCTGTACTTCACAATGTTCTTCACAACCATTTATATGCGTTGGCTAGGGAAAGAAAGAGTTCAAACCACAGTAAGATCAATATAACATGCATCCATAGTATTTTTTTAACCTATGTGAACAAATAGAGAATGGAGTAATTCTCAAGGGGACCTGGTTAAAAGACATTGCTCTTCTGGCTACCTCCCTACCCTTAAAAAAAGAAAGGGCAAGGGGAATACTGAGTATTGCAGAGAGGCTCTCCTGAAAATGAGGACAAAAGCCTCATGGTAGCAGTAGAACCACCTAAAATGTATCCAACTCACAATTACTTAAAACTTTTAATGAGGAAAACTCAATGGTGAGCATAAATACCCCATATGCGCTTCCTATCAGGACACCCACTCTGATGCAGAACAGAACAGGGCTTTACCTGTAAATGGCAGTTAATCACACATCTGCCTTCCTCAACAGAAGGCTCAGCAGAGAATAAGATCTTTCAATTTTCTTTTTGAGAGGGAAATCAGCCGACAAAGGTCTATCAGTTTTGTGCCATCTCACCTCTGAAAAGTCTTCAGGTAAAGATGATCCATCACAGTCTGTGTCTTCAGATTTGTCCTCCGTCAGCTTCCCATTCACCTCTAACAAAGGAACAAAACCAGAAGATCCAGAACAATATTGTTAGGGAACGATTTCTTAAAGGACAAGACTTCTTTCTGCCTCCTTTCCATTCAGAAAGGGTGCAACTTTCCAACTCTCACATAACCACAAAAATAGAAAGTGCAGAGGGCCTCAGTGGCACATTCACTCCTAGCAATGCAATAGGAACGGGAGAAGGTGCTCAGAGCTTTGACACTTACGAAAGAGAGACAGCACAGCCTGGCACAGGGCTTGATTTTGGGGAAAACTCCACACATTTCCAAGGTCTGCAGTTTGCAGTCAGAGAAACTTAGAGGTCTGACTGCACGCGCAAAACCAAGCATCTCAACATTCATCTTTCTCACACAAGTGTTATGCAACAGGATGCATTTTTCCGAGATTACTGGAAGCAAAATTCAGATTTACCAAACGAACTTCCCTTCTGACTTGCATCTACACTTCACTGGACAGAGTAAACATTTATTTGAGTTCTCACTGGGAAAACCCTCACCTTACTAAGTTGAATGCTTATTCAGCATCTTTTTTCCAGAGGTGTTTTGGTGCTATTGATCTCTTTGTTTTCTATAGCTCTCAGTACCTGGCAGATGATCATCTGACGCAGCCTTCTTGAGATGCAGAAGGGTCTGGGCCTCCGCCGTGGCATTATTGCGATTTAAAAGGTTCTGGGCTTCCTCATCGACAACGTCCAACAGATACTGAACGACTTCATTATGGTCATCTTCATCATAATACTCATCATCTGGAATCTCTGTTTCTAAAAGCAAATGGCATAAAATGACAAGTTTCATATACAAGTTTTATGCCTTTTAAGGCATAAATTCCATCTGTCATCATCATCTTCCTCCTTCACTTCACTCCTATATAGGATCTCATTTCTGGCATCTACTTTCAACATCAAATAATCCTTCTCCAGCAGAGCACAGCACCTGGAGATAACGTGCTAGAACTGATTGCCAGCCTAACCTCAACTCTGCTGAACCTGATCAGCAGTGCTACTGCCTTCCTTCTCTTGTACTGTGAAGTAAAAACCAAATAATGCTGCCCCAGGCTCATCTCTTCTTACCTGACTTGTCACTGTGCTTAGGCAAATCTGCTATCTCATTGGTAAAGTCAAGGGAAGGGGCGTCTTTGTACCCTGTGAGATTCATTAATCCTTTTGTTTGATGGGTATGATTTTCTGTGTTTGCGTGAGGCACTTCAAGGATGCCATTGCTGTTTACCTAATGGAGCAAAGCACAGTAAAACATAACTTTTTACGAGTTTGCCATTCTATTTTAGCAGCAAGCAACCCTTAATAAACATAGTACTCTACTTAGCAAAAAATACAGTGGAGTTGCACACCATAGAATAGCACCTACCTCGGGCCCATAAGCATCAGCTGTTGTTTCTGCTTTACTGTAGTGATCGCCAGGGGAGCAGCCTAGGCAAAAGCAGAGGGTGGTGGAAAGGTGGTGAGGGAAAGTAGGAGGGAAGAAAAACATATCTCAGCAGTGGTATTTTCACAGTAATTAAATTATCCCTATCAGTTACTTTTACTAAAGAAATAAGATGTTTATATTGTGCAACGAGTTGCATTTTGGCCTGATTGTCAGGCATTGCCACAGTAGTGGCTGAGTGACTGCATATTAACAGTTGGATATTAGAGAAAAATTTTGAATAGCGAGAAATGGGGAAATCACAAAATGACTATAGAAGGACCACAGAACGGCTTTTAGTGGAGCTTTTAGAGGAAAGCTCCAGCCAGTATGTGCTGAAGCTGATCTTGGTGTGCAGAGTTTCAGCACAGCAACCAGACTAGGTTGAAATCTTAAGGCCGCTATCAGTTCCTCCAATCTTAACTAACATACAAATGTCACTTGCAGTAGGTGAGCAAGCAGTCCTTACCATTAGCTTTCAGTGACCATGAATTGCAGCCATCAGGGCTTTTGGACTTTGGAAGCACTGGGTGACCATCTCTACGAAAAGAAATGTTTATGGATAATTTTATATTAAAATATAAATAAAATCATGCTGGGCAGACATATCCACATAAGACCCCTAAAGACTTCATGCTAGACTCAAAGATTTAATCTCACAGTCTTAGGCTACAGCTCAAAATCTAGAACTCTGAAATTTCAATTTAAAGATGGAGACCCTCCTTGTCTCAAAACTGAGCACACAGTAGAGCACTATGACTATTTTTTAATTTAATCAGAAACAGTTTTACTGAACAGTCTTCGTGATTACACTGTGTGCAATGGAATAGCTAAGTGGTGGGGCAATAATAAAGAAAAAAAGGAATAGGCAAAATGAAAGTGTTTTTTCTTTTTCAGGAAAAGAAAAGCCAGGAAAGAGTGTTTTAAAGAAAAGGATAATTTGACCAGTTGAATGTGAAATGCGTAAGCTCCACAAAACATGGAGGTGACAGGTACAAAAACTGAGAATCTATGGTCTTTACCGGGTCAGCCCTGAAGAATATGCCACTTATTACCACTCTGGTGAATCAGCTATCATGCCAGGAACATGTTTTATCCATATATTAATGGAATCACGTGAGGAAAACAAAGTCACAGGCAAGCATTTTCTGTCAAAATATACCTGGTCACTTTGAGCACCACTTTAGGAAAGGAGGTTTCCAACATCCTTTTGGCTTCTTTCAGAGTCATCCCCTGTGTGCTTACTCCATTAATGTAATGGATAATATCTAATGCACGGAGACTCTCATCTCTGGCAGCAACTGATTTGGGGAGGATGTCACTAATATACACAACCTGGTAAAGGCTGTCATGCCCTCCCGATAAAGACAGACCTGTGCAGGAAGGAAAACAAGAGAAAAGTGTGTTCTTTCTTTGCAACTAACTTGTTTTTTTTTTTTGTTTCTTTCAAAATCAGACCAAGAAAGTCATTCTTCACTATAGCCAGAACTAAGATAACTTGGTCTTACCCAGCTCCTCCTTATGGCATGTCAGCGTAATATCAGGCAGTAAGTGAGGCAACACTGGCATCTTGGGCAGCTCCAAAACACGTCCCAGCACCAGCCTGACAGTCTTTGGGGCAGCTCGGAGAAAATTCACTGCATCTGTGTGACTCATGTTAGTGACATCCATGTCATTAACCTGTCAAGAAACCTCCTGGTTAAGCTCCAAGTAGTACAGTGAGTGACAGTGAGCAAAGAGGGTTGCTATTACTCCTACTGATGGCATTTCACATTAAAGGATAAAACTATAGCTTCTCCATATGACAATAGTTGCAGCTCATTGGAGTTATCCTGAGAGATAGAACACCCATATGTAACTCAGGTGTCACAAGTAAGGAAAGCAGTTCATAATCCAAACATTAAGCATGTTCAAAAGGTATATAAATTGTTCCTCTTAACAATAACAAAAAAAGATGCTATCCCTTTTTAAGCTCAGATCTGATAGCCTGACTCAGAACCGAATCCATGTTGGTAGGTATTCGTCCAAGTTTAAGGAAAAAGTCTTCAAGATTTCAAGAAAAAGTTTTTCAAAGCCCTGATTTAGCCCTGATGACTGAAACTCACATCCTGTGTTATGCTCATCATCAGGGTAGTGATCAGAAGCCCCCAGGCAAGTTTGCACTGCATCAGAAACTAATACTGTAATGAAGAACACCTCAACTACGTGATATAACTACCTAACTGCTTAACCTGACAGTGGGATTTTTTTCATGTTTACTTCCTAACAGTGAGTTAGTGAAGAAGATTCTTGGAAATCTTCCAAATTGTCCTTTTGATGCTGTTCCTGTATCAGGAAATGCTACTTCTCTCACCTTTATAAGGCGGTCTCCAGGTCGCAGTCTCCCATCACTTTTGGCAGGATCCTGAACAATATCGTGAATGTAGCAGCCAATGTTATCATTTCCTTTGGTCACTGTGAAGCCCAGACTGCCCTTTTCTGACTTGGTCATGGTAACTTGGAGCTCTACTTCCTAGGGGAAGAAAATAGCACTTTACAATGCAGACAAACTGAAACAACTTGAACGCTTCAAGGAAATGAAGATTGCTAGAATGATCTTCAAACAGCAACAGAGAATCTTAATAGGGAATAGAGATGAGGACCTAAGCTGAGCCTGAAAAGGTTGTCGAGGTGCTGATGTATTTAATGCCAAGTTCCAGATGGAAATGGGGCACACAAAACAGATGTGTGAGCATGGGCATACAGACACAGAGATGCACCCGCGCGTTGGTGCATTCCAACATGCTCCAATTCTGCACGTACAATTAAGTCAAATTTAGCCTTCATAGACTGAGAGTTCCTATTTGAGTGGAACAGCGATGCTACATAAACCCCTCCAGGCCAGACAGAAACCATCTGCAAACACTTGTGCGAGCAGTTACAACCCAGTGATTACAGCTGGCACACTGTGAAGTTGTGACCGCCGCTGGCAAGACCTATGTCCCACCCCCATGCAGGGCAGATGTAACCTTCAGCTATGCCATCTATAAATCAATATGCGTGGCTTCTGTGGACTTGCTCCCAAACACATCCACCAGCCACAGAAATAAGAATGTTCATGTCACTGCAGGACAGGAACAGGAACTTACTGGTTCGTATTCTTCAGTACTTTTTTCCAACTGACTCAATAATGTCATTCCTCCCAGGTGTGGAGTCAGCTCAGGAACAGGACTCGCACGTGAGTCGTTTATTAAAATCGACGTGGTCACCTCAGGAACGGTTCTACAGGTGGGGATTGGTGGCAAATCCAGGTGCAGGTTGCTATAGGAAGAGAAAAAAAAAAAAGAAAAATCACTGCAATGCTTTTAGTATTATTGGGTAGTCTTACAATATGGCTCTAATTATTAAAGGACTGAATAACTATTGACTCAAATGTAGAAAAAAAAATAAAAAGAAGCCTTTGAACTTCCATGAGTTGGCCCAACAAAATGTTTTTAGTCAACCCCTTCTGCAGCATCTCAAGGACCACTCTGAGCAGCCTACCTGTCCTCAGACTCCGACTTGCTCGGGGGCTCATGAGCAGCATACAGGATGGTTCGAACAGCCTCTTGGCGCCCACTGTGCTGCCCTTGGCCTTCATCAGAGCTTTGGTAGAGTGCTGAACTCCAGCCAGGGCCCATGGGCCCTGAGGAATCCACCACCTCCTCTTCACCACTCCCACTGCTGTCACTGTAGCTGTCTCTCCGAGAAGGAGATTTGAGCCTTTTGTTGCTCAGATCAGTAGTTTCATTCTCATCGGAGCTGTCGCCTTGTTCTCCATTTGATGGACCAGTAACTTCTTTGCTGACGTCTGGAAATACTTGTTGGGGTGAATGGATGGGCGTCTAGAGAGAACAAGGACATTTAATGCATCAAACTGCAGTTTTCACAGTAGGAAAGAGAGTCCATCAAATTCCTAAACCCAGTTAAATCAATGTCTTCTCTTTTAATGTTGCCTTCATTACGTGAATGCATCACAGTTTCACTGAGCTCAGGACACATTTGCCATGACAGGCATACAGAACTTACAAGCATACGCTGCTAAGCAACTGCAAAATCATGGAAGGAAAACCAATATATCCTTGGCTTAAGTCCTGGGAAGCCTGTTGACAGATGTTCTGACATTTGCCCAGTAGCCATCTCAGCAATTACCCCCAAATTCCTCACAACCAAAATACCCTGAGGATGATTGTTGTGGAGTCAAAGTCATAATAATCAAGTCAAGCAGGCAACATATTAAGTCAAAATAACAGACAACAAAAACTATCCTAATCTATACAGTTGGGGGACTATTTAGCCAAATGGTTATGCTCAGTCAAAATTGTGAACAAGTTTGTCAATAACCCCATAAACCCCTTAAAAATATGCCAGTTAAAAACCCACAAAGTTCTACAGCATCATTAATGTCTCTATTGGTTCCAATTCTCACGCTTGTGTATTCACCCATCACTGTGTTGCTTGAGCAAAGCTGTTGTTTGCCCATTATTTTTTACTATATATTTTATTACATTAAAATCACTCTAGACTACAAACAGTTCGTTACAGAATTAGTTTTTCGTATCAGTGCTTTATTCATGCGCATATCTCCCTTTCTTGCCATATTTTTAAGTTTGCATCTGTAAATTTAAGTTTCTGTGCCCATCCTTCAACTGTTTTTACTTTTCAAATAAATGAATCAAAATAGCTTCACAAATTGCAGACTATTTTTCATATTATACTTTCTTTCTTTTATTATCAAACCTCCACTTTATAGACGTGAACTCCTCTCTAAATTCTATCCCAATTCTCTTTTGCTGGAATAGATACGTATACACAGAAACGCACAAATATACATATAAATGGCCGTGGTTTAAAATACACTAAAATCGTTTTAAGTACAACTCTTTACATGTGTTAGATTAGAAAAATCTGATTTCTTTTCTTCCTTTTCACATCTCTATACATTCTGCTGGACACTCTTGATGGATTTAACATAGGAATCACCTATAAGCCCCCCTCCCACCCCATCTTTCCACCCCAAGTTGCATTTCATTGAGTAACCCACCAGAATCAAGTATTAAAAAAAAAAAACCCTATGCCCAAGACTCACCAACAAAGAAGGATCAATGTCTGGTAGTATCCCAGGTGGTGGCCGACAAAGGAGAAGAGAAACTTCTGGAGATGTTCCTCTCAGAGCAGAGATGACCTCCTACGGACCAATTAGATTCAGTATTAGAGACAGACCCCAGAACTTGCAGGATTTGTACAACAGGAGTTTGACTTCCCAGATCAGCAGCAAAGAGCACCAACCTGCTGGGACAAACCCTTCAGCGATGCCCCGTTCACTTTCAGAATCACGTCCCCGATTTCTATCTGCCCGCTTTCCGCCGCAGGCTGTCCAGGGAAGAGCTTTTTCACCCTCACAATAGTCGAGCCCAGTTGCTCAGGGGTAAGGTTGTCTTCACGGCAGAAACTGAAGCCAAGGCCTGAGCTGTTCTTCAGCAACTTGACCTCAAATGTGTTCTCTGCAAAAGGAAGAGGAACAGATCATTTCCTACTGCACAGAGGCTGTCACGCTTTTTATCTGTTCTCATTGAGACACAGGAGCAGCAGTCCGAGACATCCAACAGAAGAGTTGCCAAGTCTAGAAGGTGCTTTTAAAGGACCAGACAGTTCTCTGCACCAGCTGACCTGCAGTGACGAAGCTGTAGTCCTTGGCATTTGCCGTTTTTGGTGCTGGCTTCTCGTGGGGCTCGCCCTGCGCCAGCTCGTGGGGCGGCGTGCACTGCGGCGTCACTGGAGCGTGGCCCCTGGCTCCCGAGAGCTGCCCCTTTTCCAACAGCAGATGCACCACCTAAAGAAACGAGGCATTCTCCTGTTAACTTGTACTGCTCGTGGAAATGGTACCAACTAGGGTACACACTTGGTTCTAATCTGCCAAGAATCTAAATTATGTAGTATACTATTGACTTCCGAGATACCTCCTTCCCACACATTTCCTTATATTGTTCATCATCTTAAAGGCTGTGAGAAGTTCCAGCATACAGAAACTGACTTGGCAGGTATTTGTCAATGGTAAGTGAGAAAAGGTTTTCTTCAAATAAGGCCATGAGGGGTTAAGAGTCCAAGACACTGAGCTGCTCACCTGCCCAGTGTTCCTCAGCGTCTCCACCGCTTGCTTATGGGTAGCGCCTTCCAAACTAATCCCATTGACTGAGAGCACACGGTCACCTAGAAGGAGATGACAAATAACTGAGAACAAATTAAGCAGAACATGCTCTAGAAAACAGTGATGGCACACAACCCCCTTCAGTTACTGAAGGAAATTCTCCCACCACCCCACACTCTTGAGCGCTGGTGATCCCTATCGGAGCAATGCTTTGATAATTAACATAGAATCTTTAACAAAAACAAATCTTGGCCCATACTGGGAATCTACATGTTACTAAGAAATGGGGGCTACCTTCCAAACAAGCAAAGTCGTAGCAATTGCCCCCATTTTCTGCATCAAGTTGCCCAGTAGGCCATCAGGGTGGCCACTAATAATACAAAGCCCTTCTCTCTTCACAGCTGGCACTGATCAGCACTCTCCATTAACACAGGCTGTACTAAAAAAAAAAAATCAATTCCTGAAATGTACTTAGTACTTTTTTCTCCAAAACAGCAGCCCTTTTCTGTTGGCTCTGCAGCTGCTTTCTATTTTGGGGTAATATTCCTCTCTTCATCAGCTGTGGAATCAAGTCTCCAGCACTGAGCATTTCTTGGCCATTCACGTGCTCCATGGCCCTGTGAACCGCTCATTATTGTCACATTCCACTTTGGGGAGACAATACGTCAAGTGACACATGCAAATGCAGTGACACATGACTAAGTGAGCGGGACCAAAGCGAGTTTTGAGCTTCTAGGCCACAGCTCATCCCTTCTAGCTTCCTAGAGAGGCAGCCAAATTCACTCCCCTGTTTTCCACATTGAGAACAGCCCATGCCAAGAATTAAAATAGCACCTTTTTCTATCCTGCCGTCCGCTTCAGCTGCTCCCTTGGGAATGATGGCCTTCACGTAGATGCCTCCGTGCCGTATGCTCGTATTTACGCCGCCCTAGACGGAGAGCAGAAACACGACGTGTCAGCCCTTCTGCAGCTCAAGGGTTAGCACTTCAACACAGTGGCACACGAGGAAAGCTACACTCAGGAAGCACTCTGGTTATCGGCTCGTACGGGCGACAGCCAAACTGTGCAGAACTGAACGGTACCCAACGAAGGTGAAGTGGGAAGGCTGCAGGCACACACTGCACCGCAACGCGGCCGTCCCCGGGACAAATCAGTGTCCGTGGGTGCAGAAATAGGTTGACACTGCTGCAATCTACATGCTTGCATGCACATGGAAGCTTGGGGACATGCATGGGCAGGGCATGCAGCAAGAGGCACGGCAGAAGGAGCGTACCCGTGCGGCGGCCTGCTCCGGCTCACCCTCTCAGATGCAACACCAAAATCAGAGGGCTGATTTCTTTGAGACCTTAGTGGGAAGGTCTCGAGCTCAAACAGCACTGCTGTTGGAGCACTGCTCTTGGAGGCTCTTAGCTTTCCTGGCTCTCACACAGCTACCACTGCACTACTGCTGCTTCCTCATAAACTTGACTGGGAAGAGGAGCCCAACAGTGCGCGAACACGCGTTGCCAGAGTGCACTGTGTTACCCTAAAACACAGAGCTCTTCCTCCCTGTATGGAATGGCCATGCAAGAGCAGAGGCTGCAAAGGGAAAGCACAAGGAAAGCACCACTTGGTCATCCCTTGTGGGAAGGCTTGGCACTCACTAATGATTTCTATAAAGCCAACGTACAGGTGCTGCTATTGAGCAGCCAGCCCCTCCTGCAACATTATGTCTCCAGCCATCAGCCCCTTTGAGCTAAGCTCCAAAATATTATCAGTATTTTTAAAATTCTTCTAGAGTAAACTTGTCTTATTTACAGTAAGTAACAGGGCAATGACCCAGTCTATGGATCCCAGATTTCTGTGGGTAGTCTATATTTTCTTAGCAAACATTTTGCCTTCCTCCTCTGCCATACAGAGAACATTTTGTCTGATGGGACAAAGCAAAAAGACTTTGGATAGACTGGGATGCTAAAAGAAGAGAGTTGCATTTTGCTCCTCTCAGCCGTGACAAGACACAAGCCACCTGTGCTATCTGTGTGGCCACACCTGGGCAAAAGCTGATGTTGTTTTAGGTATAAGCCAAAAACCCACCAGCCTAGAATCAGTTACTGACTGCTCCTTGTTGTTGCAATTGTGGGGTTTTGGGCCAAGTTGTGGGGTATTTTTTGTTCTCTGCTTTTTAACCAGCAGAGGGAGAACCCAGAACATGGCATTTGCAGCACAGCCCAGGTACCCTCAGGTGACTCTCGGCCCAGGACAGCCTCTGATATCTACCAGACTTATTTCTCTGTGCTCCTCCCTTGCAAATTTGCCACTTCTTGTTATTTGGGAATGAGGGACAAGGACT
The DNA here is from genome assembly GCA_032353885.1 of Nothura maculosa. Taxonomy (NCBI): domain Eukaryota; kingdom Metazoa; phylum Chordata; class Aves; order Tinamiformes; family Tinamidae; genus Nothura; species Nothura maculosa. The sequence goes on from JAUBOD010000004.1 coordinate 903,892, forward strand.
GTCCTTTCTATCTGCACTTGCAAAGTGGCTTCTCTTGGCCTCCACAGTAAACCAACAAGCCAAAGGGTTTCTTAGCAGGGAGACAACAATAACCAAAAAAAAAAAGGGATTTCTATTAACATTAATCAAATTTTGTAGGAATGATTATCCAACAGTAAAATGACACACTGAACAGTGGCTCTATAAAGTACTTTGCTTCCTTGTAGCTTAGCAATTTAACAGGTTGCTGGGAGTAGAGAAAAAGAGAAAACATCTCAAAACCTTGTCAAACAGTACCGTGACACTTATTCCCAAGCCGTTATCTTTTTTGGCTAGTTCAACCTCAAAGATATCTCCAGGTTTAAGAAGTGTCGCAATAACCTTTTTAGAGTTCGTTTTCTTCGCTGTATTCCCTGAAGAAGATTCCTTTAGAGAACAAAAAAGAAGCAACAAAACAACAAAAAAAGGATTTTCTGTTAGAAGCTTATAGGCAAGATCCTAAAGGATGTGCTCAAGCTACTAGGCTAATCCCAGAAGACATGAAAATGTCAAGACATTTATTCATAGAGACGGTAATTGGACTAGGGCCACGTGAGATGAACATGCAAGGTCGAATGCATATTTTCTATAGAATCAACATGAGGTTGTTAAACTGGAAGCATCTCATTCAGGACACTCATGAGGCTGTTTTAACTTTTTTGGAAGCCACAGATATGATTTTTTTCCTTTTCCCTTTAGACAAAAACATCAATTCATGAGGAAAAGAAACAGAGCTTGGCTCGATTCTAGTGAGCAGATAATTGCCATTTCAGTTCTTGTGGAGCTCAAGGCTGAATCTTTTCCTGGTTTCAAGGACTTGAAGTCCTAGCTTTGGGAAACACGTGCTCCATAGTAACACTCAGAGGATCTGTGATCAAGAGCAAGCTGGTGACTAAGGTGACCCACCCTCCCTCCCTCCCTCCCAGCCTCTTCTCCTTACTCGCACAGCCGGCCAGCTCATTTCACTCTCCTGTCCCACTGATGGGAAACGTTCATAGGAAATACACTCTGCCTTTTTAGCTGCCTGTTGCTCCTGACTGCTGGAATACGTTGCCTCATCCATGTCAGAATCCCCCCGGTCGGAATATTCCACAGACTCCAGCGCCCCAGGCCCTCTGGTTTTCCCTCGGGTGCTGTCGGACAAGGGTCTCCTCCTCTCGTTGCCTTTAGCGAGCGCGGCCAGGGCGTCACCGAAATGCTGGGCGTCCTGGTGGCCTCTGCTGCTGGCGCGCTTGCCGAGGCCGCTCGCCGCCTGGCTCTGGGACAGGCTGGCGCTCTCGGTCCTCGAGTCCTGGGAGCTCAGGCTTCCGTCCCGCTTGGCCGACAGGCCGGACGAGCTCCCCGAGAGGGGTCTCTGGTGGCCCCGCGCGCGGCCGGGCTCTTCCGAGGAGGACTCGGCCTCGTTGTCCTGCACCGACGCCGGGCGCCTTAAGTAACCTCTGGTTGCACTGGGCAGCTGCGCGGGGTTAGACGATGCTGAGGAGCAGGGGACAAGAGAGTCAACAGTAAGTGCAAACAGCTGCTGTAGGACAGATTCCTCAGCTCCTCAAACAACCACACGAGGATTATCAGTTCCTAACAGGCGGAGCACTTGCCAAACATGGTGTAACCAGCGTGTCCTCACTCAAGTTGACTTTAACACGCTGAGCACATTCCCAGAACCCCATTTCAGGCAGATACAACCTGGCAGTGCTTACAGAGGTGACTCAAGTTAAGTGTGGCGTTCTCAAGCGAATGCAATTGCTTAGATAAATACTGCCCAGGACAAGTGCTGTACAGAAGGCGTTAGAGAAGGCAGAGCCTTCCAGGACAGAAAGGAATCTGGGACAGAAAGGAATATTTCCCTCCATACCTTTGGGAAGCTTGTCCTTGGGCTGAGAGATAACAAGAGTCACATCTTCAGGCGCGTTCTCTAATATTTCCAGTGCTGTGTGGTGGCTGACGCCCTCCAGGCTCGTGCTGTTCACAGATATGAGTCGGTGGCCTGTGCAAAAAGGTTTGCTCAAAACCCAACAAGACAGCACTTACACCCGCAGCCTTCCAGGATGCCAAAGTACAAGTCTGACAACCTCTGCACACAAGGCACAGATGAAATAATACTGCTGCCAGAAAAAGGAACCCTAATTAATAATAAAAAAAAAAAACTCTATAAATATTTCTTCTTCTTAAACTCAACAAACTGTTTCCATATTACATTTTTTGTGTGTTTCCTATCACTCACTTTTACCTTCTAATGAAAATAATATTCAAAAGTAAAAATCAAAAGTGAAACAAACTATGGCATGGAGGTTTATAAATTAAAACTTCAAAGCATCCATCAAGAGGTAATAGCAAATAATATCTTTTCTTTGGAGGCATTTTTAATCTTCTATTTCTTCAATCACCATTCTTCTACAGCTATCAGGAAGGTAACTAAAGGTTGGTATTTTTAAGTGACACTTTGCAGCGATAGATTGAAGTGGCACTAATAAAATATGCTATTTTTTTTCTTCATTTCACATAAATATCTCTCCTTATTTACACTATTCACCTGGTTTTAAAGATCCTTCCAAATCAGCTGGGCCTCCAGGAACAATGGAGTGAATAAAAATTCCCAGATCAAGTTTCCCTGTCTTCTCTCCACCAATTATGTGAAAGCCTATTAAAAACAAAAGCAAAGTATGTGAATACTTCATCAGAGTCTTTAAATTAACACAGAACAAGTACATTGCATAAGATTTAAATTTAGTTGGTCTAGTAAACGTCAAGTAAAAGATAACTGAATATCTTGAAGTCCACCTGAAAGCAAATGGTACATGAAGCACTGACACACACAAGTCATTTGAGAAATCTATTTTTCTCAAATCTGACTATTTTGTGTTGGTGCATGTGTGTGTGCAATCCAGGCTTTGTCTAACCCCCCTCTGCTAGTTTCCAGCTAAGGTTAGAGAAAACAATTGTGACAACAGAAACATGCACATAAACATGTGATATTATATGTAAATCGACTGACCAGAAGAAATGTATTTTGTCTTACAGAAAAGATGTTTTCTGAATTGTTCAGTGCTTACATGTCTGGCCTTGGCTTTGAGAACAGTTTTACAAATCTCATTTTCTTATTAAAAATTTAGAATACTTGTCTCTTGCAGCTGAGGTTCACAGACAACAACTACATTTTCTACTAGGCAAGTCTGGGAAGGATGAGCATCATAAAAAAAAGTGATCAAAATTGAACTATTCAAGTCGAAATAGCAAAGCAATACAGATTGTACACTGAAGAAAAAAGGGGTGCAGATGCATTTCCCTCATCTTTGTTCAGGTCTAAGGTACTGTGCAGAGTCCATGATCTACATTATGATTGTGTAGGTTTCTCCCCCTATTTCAATCAGAAAACAGTCCTATTTTGAGTCACAGAACAAACTCCTAAGGGACATTTCAAAGACCTTCTCTACAGTGAAACGGAGGTCAAATTATTCATTACTCATACAGAGAAAAATTGTGTGGGTTTATGACAAAAACAAGTTAGTGGTAGGAGAAAAAAAAAAAAAGGAAAAGGAATGCACAGTCCAAGTATCTTGTCTTCCAGGTTCTTTTTAACCTCAAATTAATGTTCCATACAGTGGTATTTTGAGAATAAGAACAAAAATGTACTGAGCTCCTACTGGCTTCAGAATGTTCTTTGGTCTCTAAAGCTTCAAAGCTGTTGCAGCTGTGTGCTGTGCACACAGACACAAACCTTATATCAGAATGCAGGGGGAAAAAAAGCTTTCAAGGACCCAAGGTCAGGATGATCATTCCACACTGTAAATATCTCTTTTAATTTATATGTGAAACAAGTAAGAGACAGCCTTGTTAAATACCATTCAGCAAGTCAGTAAGCAGAAACTGGCAAGAAAACTTGGGCTTCAACATCCTAAATTAGTATCTCGGAAAACCAGGTGCTGTCTGTACTGCTTTCTTCAGTTCTACAGGAAGTACTAAAAGGAAAGCCTATTTTACTTTTGGCTTCCTTGAACAAGCCTTAATAATAATATAAGTAATTTTAAGGCAACTTACCTAAACCCATTTTTTCATCTTTTTTCAAGTTCACCAAAGTGATCTCTCTTTCTGGTGTCGAAACTCTGCTCTGTGCTGCTTGCAGCGTGTCACCTGAAAAGCCAACACGTCACCATCAGACACCAGCTCAACCCACGCATGAGGTTTTAGATTTGCCCTTAGGTTCTGCTCCTCAAATTGGACCACTTCTCTGAGCAGTGGGGCCAAGTTTAAGCTTTGCAGGCCATATCCAAATTTTAAAATTGTTGCAAGGAAAATTTCACAGATGGAAAAGTCTCCCCCCAAAAGCAATGCAGAAAAAGTGATTTCTGTGCTTAGAAGAAGGTCTTGTCCTACAGTTAGGAAAGATACCCAATTTAAGACTACCGAAGAAACAGGCAGAACTGGTGGAATGCAGAAGCACTGTCTTAAGTGCAAGTTAAAAGATACCAACTGAAGTACTTAAAGAGATTATTTATTGACTTACCATTGTCTTTTAGTGATGTTGGGGATGGAAGATTTCCAGAACTATTCATGCTCACGCCTGGGATATGAATGTAAATATTAGACACTGCTAGTAACACTTCCCATTTGTTTCTATTTCAATGAAAGGTATTGCAAAGTGTTTCAGGCTTGACATAGGGCATACATGAGCTAATTCTTAATACTATGCTACTTATTTAAAAATGAAGTAATTATCAAAGTAACTTTGCTTTAGCAAATCCTAATTATTCTTGGACTCTGATCACAGCTGCAAGTTTTAGATGGATGCTAGCTCATAAAAAAGGCAAAAAAAAAAATTAAAGGGCAAGTTTTAGTTTTTATGACCACTCTTAACTTCAGATAAAATTAATGAAGTCTTAAGAAACCAGATAAATCAAAGACTGACGTGACTGGATGAATATTCCTGTTTCAATAAATTAACATCAAAGGCACCAGGGCAAGACCTTGCACACTAATAAATAAGTTTGTACAGTAACAAGAAATTTGAACTAAGGACCTCTACTCCATTCAGTTAGTACAGAGCACAGAATTTTCTTTATCATGATCAATGCCGAAAAAAATATGTCTATGTTAAACAAGATGAAATAACTAATGTAATAAATCATGGAAATAAATGAGATAAACTACTTCAAGAGCCTCAGCAAAGCAGCCATGGACTTCTCAAGCCCTGATGTAAACCTCTAAATGTTCGAGCTGCCCAGGAGATGATGGGTAAGTGCCTAAGACCACTAATTACAAACCTAAAAGCAAAGGATAAATGGCTACAAGCAGTAGCTACAGAGACTGTATTTTTCACCTCACTCTTCAGTGGCTTATGCTCTTCATATTGAAAAAACACAGACCTCAAGTCACCATCTGAGTCACAGGTTGCTTGGGGCCAGTGGAAATTGCAGCAGGAGTTTGTAGGTCACTGAGTTATTCCTTTAAACTTATGTCTTGCACTAAGTTTCTCTGACATTTCATAATTACCATTTTCAACACACAAAAAAAAACAACTAAGATTCCAATCTAACGTTCTTATAACTGGAACATGGAACCTCCCATAAAGCCAGAGAACGAAGGCACACAAACATTAGAAATCAACATACAAGAAGCCAAAAAGTTAGTTGAAGTGCAGCTAGCTACTCTACAGAGTGTGTTTTGGTGTGTGTATGTGAATATTGTGTGTGCTTGCTTAGACTATCTGGGTGCAAGCTAAGAAAATTAAGAGTATGATCCAATTTTTCAGTGAATACAGGGTGTTCTTGTGCAAGATGTGATGTTCTGCCAAACTCAAACCCAATTGGCTACATCCAGGTAAGTGCAAACCCAAGGGTGCAGTGGCAACCTCGCTCCAAAGTAAACAGGCAGTAGCTGCTTTACGCCAAACTTCCAAAGATTGACTCCACTCCCTTTCAAAATTGACAATTCCACGTCAAACAAAATAGGAAGACAGGCTAATAATTAGAAAACTCTCACAACAAAATGACACTTCTAAGTGGTAAAATGGAACACTTTTCTGGAGCAGCTTTTTCTGGGTGAGGTGCTGATACTTTTGACTCCTGTATTCTGAACTACTTTGTTGCTCTGAAGGAGGATTTTCTGATTCACCGAATCATTTTTTCAGTAACCACAAGCAATTTGCTTGGATTACTGTAGCATGCGATAGCTGGTTTCCTTTGTTAAGTCAAAATATCACCATCAGTTAGGAATCATATTAAACTATTTTAAAGGAAGCTGAATGTTAGTTAGTAAACACAGTATTTTTGGCATGCTGACCTACAACATAGGCTTGACCGGTGTCTTCAAGGGACGATGAGTCTGATTCATTTTTCTTTTGGTCGGGGCTTCTACTTAAACCTGCATGAGATTTTGAACTTAAAGGGGAGAAGGAAAGAAGGAAAGCCAGACAGAATGAGAGAGAGATGGGAGAGGGAAGGGAAGGATCAATGTAATAAAATAATGGTATGAATTACAAATCAAAACCAATGCAAAACATCAACAGCTGCACATAAAGATACTTCAGAGCATTCAGAGAGGCTCTTACTTGTTCAACTTTAACGCTCCTGCTGCTGATCCAGGGTCAAATTTGGGCATCTGCTGAAAGACTCTTCCCATTATGTCCTCAATTTTGGGGGAGGAGGAGTCCAAAGCGGCGAGGACATTTTTCTGCGGAGGGTGAACGGAGATGTGGCTCTGAGTGAGATCATGAAACGACTTGCTCATGACCCTGGGCCTCTCCTCCCACGAGCTCTTCTCGTTCTTCTCCTTCGAGGAGCTGGGAAGCGGCTGGAAGAGGGAGAGCTCGGAGCAGGAAAGCCTCTTGAGGATCTCTGCCTGCACGGAGAGCGGGCGCACGGCGAGCCGGTTCAGGGTGCTGCTCGCCAGGCTGCCCGTGCTGATCGCTCGGCCCATGTTAAAGCTTTTGACGGACTCGGCCTGAAGGTTGAGGCTCCTAAACGAAGCTCTTTCTGCAGGATTATTAAAAAACAAAAGAAAACCCACAGATACCAGTTATAGAGTGCTGCTAACGTGACATCTTTATATAAAGCCAGCATTGCCAATGAGCAGCTCACACAATGTGTAATTACCCTTAGTCATTAGCTCAAGAGCATGTGCCACCATCAGAACCCAGTCTGCTCGGGAGGCAAAGCGTGGGTTTACTGACAGGGCACTAACCAGGCCAGCTGCTCCATTTAAATCCATAAATGCCAAACAGTTATCCCACTGCAAGTGTAAAGATGGCTGTTCCCTGCCCAACTGCTAGGCGTTACGGACACCCATGACCTCTTCCCGCAAAGCAAATCATATCCTTGGGATTTGCACTCAAATGCAAGGGACCTGGAAGGCTGCTGCTCCTTCACGTTACCCTTCTGCACGTTCTGCAGGTGCCTCCAACAAACAGGCAGGGCACTCGCTCTGCTGCTCTTGGGAGTGCCAGAAACACGTTCGAGGTTTCAGCACAGAAGGGACTGCCTGGGGCTGCAACTCAACTGCTCCGTCAGCTGAGCCCTGGGAACAGTCTGGGTGAAGTGTCTGGGCTGAAAGCAACTGCAAGATGATAAAACCTGGCCTAACCCTCTCTAATTGAGCCGAGGGGTGCTTGTTTCTAGGAGCCTAACTGCCTCTCCAGGCCGGCAGAGCAGGTCCTTGGCTCAGCAGCCTTTATCAGGCTGTGGCAGCTCGTTTGTTGGTTAGAGCCTTTAGAGGCAATGAGGATGTCTAAAGCCTTCATAAACATGGGAGTTTGAGTCAGGTCACAGGGCACACAGGGGAAAAGCAATCATTAACCTTCTAACCATTTCTGATTGTAGGTCAAGCCCGTATTGCTTTCTCTGTGCTAGGCTTAGAGACAGAGAAGAGTCAAGGTTTGGAAGGCATTTCTGATGCTTTTCAAGATGAGGTAGAACACAACTACTATCTCCTTGAAGACATCCAATAGTAAAAATACTATGAAAACAAACCTTTCATTTGCACTGTTTTTACTCTGAGTGATCAAGACTAATGGAATAATCCAAAGTACAACTTGATTTACTTCTACTTTCCAGTGATTGCTGAATGCTGAGAGCTCTGAACTGGAAGAAAATTGCAGTGCATAGAAGCAACTCCTGTTTTCCAGGCTCCCACCATGTAACACATCCTTCATGAATAGATATATATCACATATCCTTCAAATCTACCTGAGAAGAAGGCTTTCTGGACATTGCTTCTCTTGCTTTTTGACATAAACTGATACTAGGTGAGAAAACAGCAGGAGCACTTCAAGTCACTCGCTCCTATCTCTGTGTTAAGTTGATCTGGTCTGGCAGAATACAACAGCTACATAGATGTCACAAGCTTTTTTGTCTTTCTCCTTTTTTCTTTTTCTTTTTTTGAAGTGTACAATTAGAGATCACAAGCTCCACAGCGATGGGGTCAGACTCCAATCGCAGCTGCACTAATGGAAATCTGGAATAACAGCAACTGGAATGCAGACAGATAAACACCCAGGACAAAGAGACTGAGCAGGCAGGCTGACCACAACAGCCCCTCGGGGCCTGCACCCAAGGGCAGCCAGGCAAGAGGGGAAGTCATCAGCACAGAGGCTTGTGTTTCTCCCCAATCACTGCCCTCTGCAGAAAATACTCTCTGTGTAAAAGAACTCCATTGTACTTTAAGTTGTACACTCAATTTAGTTGGCCATTCCTATCAAAAGCAAAAATGGCTAGCCTCAACTTTGCTTATTTTCTCAGTCCGTCAAACCTTTTAAGTAGAAGAGCTATTCCCATAGCTTATATATGACCTAGTCCAATTTTTCCATTTTATCTATGATTTGGAATTATCAAATTAACTCATTCCACATTAAACAACAAGCAAAGTCATATCAGAAAGTTATCTTCAAAGTTTCTTCTGAAAAATATCACAAGCAAATAATAAGAGTAGATATTTATTGTTACTGAAATCCAAACATAACAGTCATTACCAATGTCCTGAGTGTCTTGGTTGCTCTGCCTGGTTCTCATCTGCAGCTGGAATTTATGCTGGGAAGAGCAGAGATGTAGAAGGTATTGACAAGTCTTACTAGTGTCAGTCTGAAACGCGTGCTTGATGCCATCTGATGTGTTCTGCAAAGTAATTTTCTTCTTCTATGGGAAAAGAAAATGTAAAGATAGTAATTTCTTTTAGCCTGCAAAGGATTTTGCATTTTCTTGCACACAATTGCAGCACTCAAGATCTCCTGAACCAAAATGCATTAACAAGAGATTTCTGTCTAATATATCAGCTCAAAGGAACCTAAGACTATAAAGTGCCACTTGAAAAGTACTTGTGACTAGCTGAGAAGCTCATCAGTTACTATCATTTAATAGTCTCCGTTACTGTTACAGCTCAATAACAATTGCAAGCCCTATTACAGTGTGGAGAATGGAGATTTAAAAGTCTCCCAAGAAATGAGAGTTCCTTAAATTCAAACACGTATGCAACAGGCTCTGGCTTTCCAGTAAATTATCAGGCAGACTGAGAAGCATCATTTGCACTACCTGTAGAGCAAGTGTTTGAATTTCAGCACCTGGTTCAACACTCACACATGACCACGGGCTTCAGGCACATGCACTGACTTGGCTGGCACTGCGCAGATCAAATGCCACCCCTTGCCATCCATGCCCACTTAACTACTCTTGGAAGTATCACAACTCAAAGGCAACATAGATGTATCTCCTAGATGTACAAAGTAGTGGCATCTGTCCCATATGCCCTGTTGACCAAGTGACCCAAAATACAGATCCTTTACAGACCTTCTCCCCATGCTCAGAGCACACTCTGATCTGGCTCTGTACAAGCTCTCTCCTTAGAGGGCAAGGATGGCAGAGAGCAAAGCATGACAGCTTAAGGTCCTGTGCAAAGTGTATTTCAATATGCAGCTGCTAACATCTTTTCTGGAGCTGAAAACAGCAGCATAGTGTCTATGCTAACAAAAACCAAGCAAGTGCAAGTCTTTAAAACATCAACATTTCCAATATTATCATGTAACCCAAGACAACTTTGCCACCACAAGGTGGTCACAAGTCATGCTGGAAAACAGCATCTTAAACTTGCAGATGCAATGAACACAAAGAAACCGTCATGAGATAAATACAGGCTCACACACACAGAGAGAGGGAAAGAAACACACTGACTTACACTAAAAGATATTTTCTTTGTCTCTCTCCACGGAAAACGCAGCACAGGTGAGCGGACCCCGTTGTGCACTTCAAAAACGACGACTCCTTTGGAGCACACGCCCAGCAGGATGCCCGTCTGGGACTTCTTCTCAGGCAGCACATGATGAAGGTGCACACCGTACTCCGGGAGCCTCTGACACATCTGTACACAACAACAAAGCTGCCATGAGAACCTGAAGCTGAGGGGAGTGCAAGTCCTCACAATATGTAGGGAATTTAGAAAAAAAAAAAGATTGCTCTGTGCCGTTTATACACGATATCAAGACTGCGAGAGCAGAGACACCAGGTAGAAGTGCAGACAGCTACAGGTCTTGGTAATCTCTCGACATGTCCAACTCTACAGCAAATTTATAAAGCAGTTATGAAATTGAACAACAAAATTATGAATAACAAAGACCTAAGAACAAATGCAAAGCTTTCCACAAATCAAGTGATAGCAATGAAGTGGTATCAGTCAGATGCATTTGTTATTAGCGTGTTTATTAAACAAAGATTTAGATTCACACCTTAATTCTCAGATCACTTTAAGCCACCACAACTGCTGAAAGCAGCAGCATCACCTGCTTTGCACTTCCAGTCATTCCTTCTTGCCCTCTCTTCTGCACTGCCACAAAGGTTTAATGCCAAGAAGCAAACGAGGGAAGCGAACCGTTCCCCGCTTCCATAGCCTATTCCCAGAAAGTTTAGGTTTAACCAGCACCGAGTCTCCCATCTTGTTCAGTGTGACTCCTTGACAGGACAAAACTGTGTCAAATGAGCAAGAAATTTGGAATGGGAACAGGCAGCTGGGAGTGATTCTGTCACTTCGGTCTCAGTGCAGCCGTGGCACTATGGTGTTATAGTTATCTAGGGTCTCAGTGGCCAACTCTCACCCAGGAATTCATTTCCAGTCACTGGATCAAGGTAAAACTTCATCACTATCTCATGGGAAACGGCAGCAAAGCCCATCATTACGTATCTTAGTGTGTCCTTTTGAAATAATCCAAATAGACATATGATTATACTTCCCCTATCATCTTACCCTGGTATCTACAAAGGCAAGTCTGCTTGGTAATATTTGCAGCTTGCTTCACATGCCACGTCCCAAACAGCATAAACAGCATTAAGTCTAACAGAACTTTTCATTATTTAAATTCTTGGTTCACAGTAGAAAGAACAGAAGATTGAGAGAATGAAAGGTGTACTGGAATATAATCACAGCTTCCTTCAGAATAAGCACAGACACCAATGGTTGCTCACGACCATTTGTGTTGGAGTCAAGCAAAAAGACAACTCCATGGCAAAAAACTGGCCTTCCTCCCCATCTATTAGGATTTCTTTTCACTTTGCATGATGCAAGATCAGAAGATCTTTCCAGCTTTCTTCCTTTCGAGGATACTTTCAGAACATGAGCTGTTTTCCGCTGTTTTCACTTGAAACCCAAGTATTTCTGTGCAGCTAACACCCTCCCCTAGGAATTTGAGAGCACAGCCCACTAAGGATGTGAACCACTACCACTTACCTTCAAAAACTCTAACTCTGTCTCCTTTTCAGAAGCCCCCACGTAAGTGCTATGCAATTTGGGCAGCTCCTCTTTGACGTAGGACAGATCCAGTCTCTCCAACACTCTTGCTGGTAGGTAGTGCTCTAGTCTGAAGTAGGACATGCCGTGCACCTACAACATGGAACAAGTTTGTGGCAGCGCGACCATTTTTAACAAACCCTTTGAAACCAAATTATACACTCCAGTAAGGAGACCAAGTAAGCAATAGGATTCAGAATCTCAGCCCTGAACCAGAGTCAGACTTCATGGAGGTTTTCCTCTTCAAGTCTATATGTACTTCTGCTACCTCGTACACATCTTTCAATTGATCCTGCAACAGCCCTGTGACTATTCTCTCTCTGTCAGACTATAAGAAAACCACAGCTGTCAAGAGCACAACAGCTGAGCTCCCAAAACACATTGAACTGCCAGGTGCATAGGGCATCTCAAGAGTCCCTTCAGTCCCTGAACAAGGACTGAAGAGTCCCAACAACAGAGTTGGGGGTGACATTTCTGCCGTACCTCTGCCTGGTAATCTCCATACTCAGCTTGGAGGGCCAGGGATGCTAATAACAAGGCTGTCTCATCGTCACAGTGCATCCTGTCTTCCAGGATGTCCTTCCGCAGCTGCAGATAATACTGGTGACAGGTCAAAGTATGCCTGGGGGTTTAAATAAAAATAAATCATTATTATTTCACCTTTGGTACCTGTCCATTTAGTAACTATAGAGTGTTTAAATTAACACTCAACTTCTTTTCATAAATTTAAGGCTTAAGAAGGTTAAGAAAGTGGTCATACACTCACTGTATAAGACTGACATCGTCCACAAAAAACTTGATGCGAAAGAAGAGAATGAAGTTGACAGGGGGCTTGCTCTTTTTCTTTGATTCCTCTTTCCAGCCTTCCGGAGCTACTTTACTTAGCTTTATGTCAGGATCAACGAAGAAAAATTCATGGTCTGCCATCAAGTGAAAGGGAAGCACATGGATTAAAAGAATATAATAATATGATTAAAAGACCAAGCTCCCTCCAGCTAGAGGACTTCCAATTCTTTGATTTAGTTTTGATCAGCAAGAGGCTGATCATGACTCACAGAGGCTTATTATTAGAATTAAAGCTATTAAAGGAGACATTCAATAAGCACAGAATAAATGTTTTTCCAGTAATCCCAAAGGAAGAGTCCTGAGGAAGATATTTGGCCTCGGTACAAGAGAGTGCTTCACCAATGCCAGGCCATCCCTGCTAATCTAGTCCCCACACCACGTAGCTGATACTCAGCATTCTGCACGTCATCAACACTCTCAAATCAACGTTCTTGCCTCTTAACGTAGCCAGCCCAAACAGGTGATGCTCCACCAAGCCAATATGGGCCACAACCATATCGAAGACGTCTTTACAAATCGTCTTGGTGTCACAGGTCAGCTCCAGCTTCTGCCCGCTCAGGAGCATGACGTTAACTTTCCGTCTGGTATCATCGCTCTTCCCTTTCTTCGTCTGCATTTTGTGAGATAAAATATCACGGCATTTAAGGTCATGATAAAGACGCACTTGTTGTTTTAATGCATTTCCCCTGCCATTAATCACTGAATGGTTCTTTTCTTACCAAGATAGACTTGGGCAGATCCAAGGAGATGAATGGCTCAATAGTCATTTTCACAAATTCCGGGCCGAAGAAATTCTGCAAGTGACAAGAGGTCGGAATGAACATTAAAAACACACACGGAGGGACAGTCCCACAGAACCTCTTGCTGCCAGCACGCCGAACAGGACACGTTGGTTGGCTACACTTCTGATCCCATCACTACCTACTGCATGTTTTCCTTTTCCAGTTGTCCTTCCCTTAGAACACAGGACACAGGTTGGCTCCTGGGTCTATCTCACTAATGAAGAGCCTGGCACTGTTAAGACTCGCTGCCAATGCCACCTGGACAAATCCCTGACAGGGGCACGCAAGTTTTGTCAACTAAATGAAATGTTTCAGTTTAGTCACTTCTTTAGGAAGAGGCACTGGACTGGCCTTCCATATGGTGGAAAAAAGCAGTGGTCACAGCCTACCACCTAGGGTATGCACTGAAAGTGCTAGATATGCAAAATTCCTACGGAAAAAAGACTTGCTGGTTAGGGTCTACGTGAAGGAGCTGAGTGCTTAGGATTGGAAGGAAATACAGGAATATTACCTTGGATTAGGGTAGAGAAAAAAATACAGAAAACAGCAGAGGACAACCTGTCACCTCTTCAAAACATCAGCTACCGCTTTGACTTATTTCTCTATCTCCATGTTCCTCTGTAAACTTATAGTACATCTACCCATTATGACAGCTAGCAAAGGAAAGAGGAATTTGGCAGGTGATTCAGTGTGAATACAGGGGCCAAGTGAATCCCATCTACCTTTCCTTCCCTTCCCAGCCTGTACATTTAACACACACCTTGGTGGTGGCCAAACACATCTCTATTCTCATCAGAGAGGAGCAAATGCAAGCAGAAGTGGTTGAAAACACATGCTTGAGGACAAAAATGCATCCTAATGAACACAGTTTGAGAAGGAAGTGGCTGTCAGAGGCAACTTTGACTCATGACTCACTGTCTACGTTTGTGTCTCTGGCTACTGCTTTAGGCTACGTAGCCGCTGGTGCCACAAAACCTCAGCAACCCACTGTGTGAGAGCAGGTCTTCGCTCTCAAGACAACACCAGTCACCTAGTACTTAACGTGTTGATGACTGTTTACTAGAGCACTCGGCTTTTAAATACCACAGCTTGGAATTGCAGTGGAGATGTGGTCCTGTGCAACAGAAAGGTGACTTGGGGTGAGCTCCGAGCATTACCCTCAGTTTTCGCTGCGTCATGGCCGTCTCCAGCGCAATCTCCCTCAGCGGATCGCGGGTGATGTCAAGGATGGAGGACCTGATGGCATCGCCTGGATAGAGGTTCGGTCGGGACTGCCGGAGCGCCATCCGGGCCTGCAGCTGCACCATTTCTTCCTCCTGCCGCTTGAGCATCACTTCTTGGCTTATCAGGTTGCCTTCAAATGGTGCCTCGTGTGGCCTGTCGTGGAGGCAGAGAGGATGGAAGGCATTAATGGCCTGACCAAGACACTCTTCTGCATTTAAATATGAAGCAGGAGTTATAAGAACTTAGTTAAGTGGAAACCAAAGAAACAAAACTGAGTCAATCTCGCATATTACTTGAAACAGCAACCAGGGAGGTTAACGCAGAGCGTTCCCATCGCCACGCTCTACAAGCCAAGGATCAATATGGAAAGCGAGTGCACCGTGCCAAGTTTCCACAACTGTCATTTACTTCTGTGAAAATAAACCCTCAGCTGCAGTCAAAAACTCATGACACTACAAAACCAGTGAACCAAGACAGAACCAGCAAATCTACAGCAGGAGGAAAACTGGAGTGTACTAAAATGCAGAAGTTTCTCTGTTCATGCAGAAAGTGAGACACAAATGTGCTTCCAAAGCTGGCATTTAAAAAATAAAACCAAAGAAATGTTTGTCCCTTATACAGGCACATATTGCTCCAATTACTACTTCTACAGCCTTTTCCCACCAACTCTTTGTCTATTGTATTTCATTCTTTTCCTCAACAGTAGCACAACTTTAAATACTTGCTACATTTACTTATTTGTTCTATTTTATATTCAGATATATTTCAACATCCTATATTCTAAATCATTCTAAATACCATACAATATTTTGTTCTGCTTCTTATTTTACTGGTGACAAGCAAATCGAAGGGTTTTTTTTGCCTTTCTACTCCTAAGAATGGGAGGGTTGATAAGAAGGCACCACAAAAGATTAAGAATCTAAAAGAAGTGTCTAAAAGTAATAATAAAAACCCTCCCACACTAGCATTTTTGAAGAACAGTGCTAATTCTCCCTCTCTTTCTACCAGAGCACATGATGGGACCTATCAATTCTATTAAGACATGGAAGAACCAGGAAAGAAATCCATGTCCAATTTTGGATAGCAAAAGCAAGAACAAAAGACACTCTTTTTTCAATCTAAAAATTGGGAAGTAAGGAAATAAAAACACCAAACCACCACTTCTGCTTCCCTTCCTCTTCTCTCTCTCTCTCTCTCTCTCTCGTACTTAAGGAAAATGACCTGTAAACCAACCAAATCATTCATCAAAACACACATTTGGTGCTTCTAAGCTAAGTGCTAACTTTTGATGGTCCATTAGAATAATGAAAAACATGAAAGAAGAAAGAAAAAGTATTTGAAATTTTGCACTAAATATCACAAAATGAATTTATTTCCATCTTTGAATGGATGGAATTTTTTTTATTTGATTTTGATTTGATTTTGATTGAATTTATTTCCATCTTTTCACATCCAATTTTCTAACAGATGCCAACTGTATGAGCAATGCGCTTGAAATTTCTGACATTTAAGTTGGTTCTATTGGCTGGCACACAGAAAAAACCCTCTTCAAGTAAGAGGAGGGAACGAATCCAAATGATAAAACGCCATCAACGTGCCAATACCTGGGCAAAATTACCCTGAGGTTCCTCCAGCCTAATTTCCTGGACTGTAGTTCCAGGAAAACGTAACCACGTCACTCACGGTGCTTCCCGCTGCACGGGGCCGCCAGAGCACTGCTCCCCTTCTCCCTCCCTGCAACGGCCTCAGTGATGTGCACGCACAAGGACCCAATAACTGGAAAAGGCCTCGGGCTTGCCAAGGCTTGTGCACAGGTCTGAGCTTTGCACAGAGCGGAGGCTCATGAAGTATCAGTGTACGTGGGAATATTCACCGTGAGCTACGTGGAATACGCCCACGAGCACTCTTAAGATCAAGGTCTGGGACAGGCTCTTGAAACAAACCAAAAAAACAAACCAAAATAAACACTTTCTGAACATAAATGTCTCTGAATTGGCAAAGGAAATACGGAGCAGGGAGACACAGAGCAAACAGCCATCCATACCTGGAAACCCTTGCTTACCTACAAGGCCTAACGATGCCAAAATTGCCTTGTTGATAACAAGCAGAAAGCCCTGTGCACTGGAGGCAGTGATAAACTATGTATTTTTGTGTCAAGCGCCATCAAACTGCTGCTCTATCATCTTGTGAGCTTTCCTGAGAAGCTTCTGGATTGCTTAGCATAGTCCCACAGATATTATTAACCCAGAGAAGGCAGGGGAGCTGTTAGGCAGGAATTCCGACTCCTGGAAAAGCAGCAAGCAGATGGACTCCTTGCCTCATGTACTTACCCTGCAATTACCACGTGCTGGAGCACAGAAGGAAGTTGGAGGAAGGGGAGCAGCAGGCATTCTCCAATGGAAAGTGCAGGGGAAAACCCAGGAAGAGGCTGAGAAGAGGGGATTTTCTGGGGAGCAGGAGGGAGAGAGAGAGAAATAGCATCCAGTGGATAATGGAAAGGGAAAGGAAACGCAAGGAAGAAATCCATGTCAGCTGCTGCTCCTGGAGAGAAAAAGGAAGAAGCAGTAAAGGATGAAAAGAAAATCACTGGGATGAGAAATAAGAGCTACAAGAAAAACAGGCACAAGCAGCCATGGCTGTGATGGCAAGAACGCCAAGGGGCTAAAAGGACAGCAGGCACAGAACACGGAAAGGGTTGGGGGAAGCTCTTAAACTACTGAAGAAATCAAAACCAATTAAAATTCCTCTGGGGTTTCTGCTAGTTTAGGAGGAAGCTAGTCTACCTCAGTGGCTCTGTGACTGATAAATCTTCACAGCCTTACCCATCTTTCCATAGAATCCCTAGGTCCACAGCTCACTTGTACAATGATTACTTCACAGCTAATTATGCAGACTTCTTCTACAGATATAGCCAAGGAGGGAAAAAAAACCTCATATGTATATGTGTGTGTATATATATATATATATATTTATATGTATATATGTATATGTATATATATATATATATATATATATATATATAAAAAGATGCTCCCAGGTGCTCAAGGGATCCTATTCATGTACTGTCACAGACACTTTCCCAAACTCTGACATCAAATGACTCTTCTTTCAGCTAAGGCACAGAGGGGAGCCCAGGCCAATATTCAGATTGAAACTACTGAACTTTACAGTAGGACCAGATAGCACAACATACAGCTTGTTCAATTGGAAAGCAGAAGGGGTGACTCCTTGCTGCACTTGCATATCCAAATTACTACCATTGGAAGGAAACAGTCTTAAAACACCAATATAAAATGAGACAATATAAGATAAACCACAGGAAACTGGTCTCATGGGCTTCCCCAGGCATTTTCACTTGCCCAATAGGCCCGATTCGTTAACACCAACGCGCCTCAGTTACAGATCGCATTCTTCTCTCTAGGTTCCCAATAACTTGAAAACAGAAAGGGAACTTCTTTATCAGCACTCACTGCTGTTTCACTCAGCATAGCTAGGGTTTGGAATTGTTCAACTGCTTTCTGCCCTAAAATTCCCAACCCCCTTTGTTTTGGATGGCTAAGGCTGCTTGCACAGTGTAGCAAAACGCACACGCTGCTCTACAAATTGCTACTATGCCCGAAGCACAAGGATGCCCACCTGGGCCATACTGCAGCACCCAAACATCCTAAAATACAGAGCACAGCAGCAACCTTCCTCCTGATCCCCATAGCCAAAGCAGAGAGCTGCTGACAAATGGGTTTGCTGCTGTAAGGGGGTGAAGAGAGCAGGGAGGGGGAAACAGATGTGTGCGTTTTCTTCTGCTCTTTTATTACACAAGAGCCGGTTGAATCGCTCTGCTCAAGCATTCCAAGGTGATTCAGCAACGGGCAGAGATTAAAAGAGGAGAATTTTCCATCTAAAAGGCCAGCCTTCATAAAAATTCCCAAGCATATGTATATTATATTAAGGTATCACTAGCAGGTACTGCTGCACATGCTACTGCTAAAAGACTATGTGCAAAGCACAACTGTTTTTCCACAGGCAATACTGATCAACAGCACAGCATTTTTACAAAGAAAAAAAATAGAAAGAAAAAAATACATGTAAAATATATTTCAAAAAGCATAAATTACTCAAGTGGCCTACCTGATCAGTGTGGAGCTTTTACATGGAGGGGAAAAAAAAATCCAAGGTCACAGCAATGTAAATTCAAGTATTTGCCAGAATAAGCAAATTGTCAGAATAAGCAAGTATGGCTTTTGGCTCATTTCAAAGCAATTGCACATTACCATGTCCCCATAAAAATGAATGTTTCAAAACAATCCTTTCTTATATCAACACTTTCTAAAATATTCCCACAGAAGACTACTGACTAATGAGATCACAGGGGGATCATAGTTGGGATCATAGTGACAAATTTCTAGCAGATCTAGAACAACTTCTACTCCAGAGAGGGTGCACTTGGAGAAACGTGGCTCTCCCATGGCTTACCTGGCCCGCTGAGAACTGGCTTGACTCAGTGTGGAGATATCATCAGCGCCCGGCAAAGCGCCGCTGGCATCATCTCTCTTGAAACCTTCATTTCTTCTCGCTAGCAAATGAAGAAACAGATTAATAATTGACTAAGCTATAAAATGTTGACAAAAAGCCATTCCAGAACAGAATTAGAGAGCAAGATAAGGTAATAACGCATCCAGTTCCTAAGAGGGGATTTAAGAAATCACTAAAATGCTGAGCTCCTGTCTTATTGATTCTTTGATTTATCCAATCAAAGGCTTGGATTTATCCACATCTTCTTTTTGCAGTTCTTCTATTCTTCCTTCTTTTTCCTTCTTCCTTTGGTAGTTAACACATGCTGTCCTGCTCGTCACAGTCCTCTCCTTGGCTGCTAGGCTCTCCTGCAGCGACACGTGTCCTGCTACACAGACAGGTCAATTCTCCCAAGTGCTTCACTTGGGCCCTCAGGGCAGGGCATGAAGAGCAGAGCAGAGTTGGGGGGCTCGTGCCTGCCAGTCTCATCCAACGCTTCAGGGCCCGCTGTGAAGCCTCCTAGGTGGCCGGATGATTACCCGTGACAACATTTCACCATTTTAGTACTTTTCCAAAATTAAAATTAAAAATAAACCCAAAAAGAACAGCAAAAAAGCTCACAGCATCTTCTTCCAGGCTGTGCTCCCAATCCATGAAATGGGGACCAGCAAAATCCTTCTGGTCATATAATCCACTAATAAAGCATCACACCTCCTCCTGCTTTCCCAAGTCGCTAGCTCTGGAGAACCTTCTTCAAAATCGTGTCACTAGTAACATGTTCATCGACTTGTTTACATTATGCTTCCATCCTAGGAAATCTTTGGCTTACGTTTTATCAACGATTCGATCCTTGCAGCAATGTTCATGGAAATCACAAGGATTAAGTCATGCAACATTTCATATAAAGCTTGTTGTACTGTAGTATAAACACTGTGCTAAAAATTCATTCATTCTTGTGCCTCTGAAAGCTGCACAAGTCTGCACAATTAAATCAAGTGCTCCAGCAGCAAGTTACTCGTTTCCAGCTTTTCCTCCCAAGTTTTTTTCAGGGAGCTAAACGCTGAACTCACTTCTGAGCAGACTGCCAATTATGCTGACCTCTACCCATACTGTAATTACATGAGATCAGCTTACAGCTTCACATTACTGGTAATTATCCAGGCTCTGACTTAAGATTTAACTGCCTCCATGTTTCACACATCTATTTTTAACCTTCAACTTCTTTTTTCTTTTTTTCCTGTTTTTAAGAATTATTAAACATGGGTCTTACCTTGCCTGAAATCTGGTTCTGAGGAAATAATAGATGGACTTTCGCTCGAGGTGCTGTAGACATCGCTGTGGTAGGACTTGTACCGTCTCAAAGGCTCTGAAAGGTTAAAGAGGGGGAGCAGGAGAGTCAAAGGGAAGCATTTCTAGGGAAAATCAAACACAGTGGGACACTGGAAATTCAATGCTTTCAGCACATTTAATCATTCTCTGCCTGATTTTGAGGAGAGGAAGCCTATAAGCAGGCACTGTGCAGTCCCAGCCGGTCTCTGGAGCCTCTTGCTCTGCAGTTGGCCTCCCTCTCCAGGCTCTGCTATCAGATCCACCTCCTCTGAACTTCTCTCTTGTGGTCCCTTCTGAGCTAAAACCAACAGCAGAAAAAAACCCAAGAGCTAATATATTTCGTCCTTAGATCACATGCAGAAAACTAGCAGGGCTCAGTCCCTGCTTCCTTCACTATGAAGTTGTTAAAATCCCCAGAGAGGTAAAGATGTGGCAAATTAAAATTCATTCAGCTTGGCTTTGGCATCTATACTGCTCAACTTGCATGAACCAGAACAGCTCAGATGGTTTTGATGCAAACTGTAGGTGCTGGAGATGCAACTGACTGGAACAGCCTCTGCAGGAGAACAGGACGGAAACAACCAAATTTATGTGATTAATGAATCAACTTGATAAATAAAGAAAATCAATGGACAATTTTCTTGAATTTCTTTCTTTACAATCCTGTAAAGACAAGGAAAAAAATCCTGCAGCCAGAAACTCCAGTGGCAGAGTAGCCACGGGCAGCATCCAAGCAGCAAAGGGGCAGAGGGTTAGAATAGAGCACAGGGATGAGACCAGCACCAGCGATGAATTTGCTGAACGAAACCACCCTTATTACCAAGGCTGCTCCCCAGAGGAGCTGAGAGGTCATTCTCTCAGAGTGGTTGAGGACAGGCCTAGAGAACTGGGGTCGCTCCAGTCTCAGACGGCGTCTGCTGCATAGTCAGGTACCACAGCTCGGCTTCCCCTCTGCAGAAGGAAGCAAGAAAACCAAAGGGTGGGAAGCTCACGGACCTAACCCCGAGCAGCAGCTCAATGCAATGGCTCTGCAGCAGGACAGGTTTGCTCCTTGCAGCATCATGGACTGCATGAAAAAAATCATATTTGCCTTTCTACCCTATTAATTAGGGAGACTTGAAGGAACTGTGAGGAGCTGCAGTACGCTAACATCTGCAGTATCTGAATAGTTTTCAAATTATTTCCATCAAGAAACATGTTTAAATTAAAAGGTGATGTGCTCAAAAATCTGCTCTGAAACCTAGTTGAAATGGCATCTAAGCTTAATTTTTACAAGATGATTTCAGGCACCGCAAAAAGAAAATCAGAGCTTCCATGTTCCAAGTTTCAGAAAACAAAAACACCCAATGGAAACTCCTGCAAGAGCAATATAAAATGTGGGATAAGTGGTCAGGGTTCAAAAAAAAAAGGCAGCTGGCAACACTACTCGCTTAGACTTCTTACAGTAGCATGGAAAAAAGCACAGGAAAAAAGGCAGGAGGAGAGATTATATGATGCTATAGACTAAGACTAAAGGCAAGTTCACACCAAGTTTGAAAGATGTGTTTCCAAAAGCTCCTTCCAGAAAAAGAGGCATTTTGTTTTTTTGCATTTCTACCAGCTTATTTGGACTGCACAACTCTCTGCTGTCCGGGAAATACAACAAGGTTGGGTGAGGAAGCTCTTAAAAGTAAGCCAGGCAAGCAGCCAAAACCCTCCAGGCTGCGTGGCTGGGAGGGAACTGAAAGATGAGATGCATGGAAGCTAAGGAAAACGAACAACTCCAAATTTCCCCATTTTCCATGAGATTTCTGAATAGTCTGGATATTTTTTAATTTCTGGC
>JAUBOD010000004.1:926278-973740 GCA_032353885.1 Nothura maculosa
AAGGAAAACGAACAACTCCAAATTTCCCCATTTTCCATGAGATTTCTGAATAGTCTGGATATTTTTTAATTTCTGGCAACTGAAAAGACTTCAGAATTAACTTCCTTTCTTACAGGAGTATCAAGAACATTGTAGCAAAAGTTGTTCAACTCGTTGCCTTTCTCTCACACTAGTGTTTATATCTCAGTATCTTCTGGGAATATTTCTAATTATTCTCCTGTCCCTAGAAATAACCTGTTTTGAAACACATTGCAGTTATAGCCTACAAGCAAAACTTATAGCAACGATGTCAATCCATGGCAACCACAGTGCGGAGCTGGAGGACACAGCAGCTGGACCGAGCCGTGGCCGTGTCGCTCCGCGCCGCCCCGATGCTCCTGCCGCCTCCCCGACAAGGGCAGCCCAGCGCAACTCGCCAGGCCCCCGAGGCAGCACCACAACCCAAGTCCCTGCTTAGTTTAGGCCAGGCAGCAGGCGCAGGCCCAGACAAGTCCCTGGGAGAAGGTGCCAGCCCAGCCAACTGCAACAGAAATCGGAGGAGGGTGTTTAGCTCCGAGTTGCATTAGCCTCCGCACGACCCAAATCCTGGTTTTCAGATGCTCCTTATTACAGAAATCCCTGGCTGTGCTGAGCAGGGAAAGGGGGGAGTGGGAGGGATGGAGCTCGTGCTTGCCCTTTGGGTCTTCTTTTGTTTGTTTTAAGATGTGTCTGTTACTTGAGAGTTTGATTTAAAAACCATTTAGGAGACATTGCACATCTTCCAGAAGCAACTGGGACGTGCTGCTTTTGGAATACTTCAACCAGTAGTTTGGAGTCCTGTTCACTCTTCCCTTTTCATCTCATAAAATCCAGTTACCTTACAGGAAGTAGCAGAGGGATAAGCATTTGAGTAGCATATCCTACTAAGGACAAAAATAATAGTGGCTGATGCCAGGGTATTTGTACCTCACCAAAACCTCACAAACATCCTTCGCATCCTCCTTGAGGAGCCTATTTCTACCATCTCAGTAAAATCCATGATTGGAAGTTTCCCTCCAAAATAACCCACTCTATTGTCTCACCTTCCCGCTTCAGGAATCCGAGCCCTGACCCCTGCTCTAGCCGAGCCTTTCTCATACCAGACATACCAAGCGCGTGACAACTCCTCTCCCCACCGCTGCACTTAAGTCATACTTGAGCCCAGGGATCATAGGGCATGTGCAAACAGGGATGAAAGTTGCTTCCACAGGCAAACAGGCTCCATCCCTGTATATGACTCGCATTTCCTCTGCTTAACCTACACGGAAATGCCGTGCATATAGTGCTTAGAGAAACACAAAATACTCTCTTCTTGCGGACTGTCTCAAGCACGGATGGACAGGGGAAGAAGACAGGGGACCTCCTCTTTGGGTTGCAAGCTGGAAAATCAACTCCTTGCTCATTAGGCAAGCACTCAGGACAGGGACTAAAAGCTGCCAATGCAGCAGAGCTTCACCCAGGACTGCCCTGGGACAGTTGCAGGTCAAGCTAATGCACCACGGGAGGGTAGGCCCAGCACATAAAAACTCAGCTCTATTTATGCTTTGTGACTCTCAGAAGATAAAGAACAAAAATAAATCAAACGGGCTCACTTGGCATAGATAAAGCGCCGGGTTTTAGCAGGTTTCAACTTCCAAGCTGTAATCAATCGGGTCAAAGAGCACAGAAGGACACAAGAAAGCCAAGAGTGAATAACAACAGTGGAGACACAACTTGCTCTTCCATCCCTTGGTAAAATTCAAGGCCATTTTGGAAGCCTGCTCTTGGTTCTCTGACCTGGCCCCTGAACACCTGAGCCCCAAAAGCATCTTGGCCTCAGCCCACAGACTGTGACCCCAACTTCCTTCACCATCCAGCACATAAACAACCAGTGGAAAAACATACGGGATGATGAGGTTGTGAGCAAGGCACTTAAAATGACAGTGTCTTTGGAAGCTTTGAGGCTAAATCTGAGCCCTTCCAAACGCAGCTTCTAACGCAGTTTGGATGGTCTGCAGCTCATTACCAGCTCCCCCATTACAGTCCAGCTGCAATTAAAGCTCTGTCATTCTTTCCACTATAAACCCGACCTCTCATGAGTTTATAATTTGGGTTGTAAAACCCAAACCTCCGCATGAGGACGGCTTCCAAGACACTCAACTCCTTAAGGTTTTAGCAATAACAGAACACTTTGCCAGCTTAACTCAAGCTAAGTTCAAGTCAAAATCAGCCCCATGTCACTCAAGTTCCTCCACAGAGGCCAATGTCATCTCACAATTCAACGAAAAATCCACAAGCAGTGAATAGTTGAAAGCAGATTACTGCAGCTAATATATAACCTAAATGTAACCTAGACCTGGATTCCATTGAAGTTAAGGAACCTCCAAGCCTACCAACGGGCAGACAGATGTTCTCTACCAAGCCCCACGACCCATCTTGTTCCCACGAGCCCTGGCCCATTCTGCCAGCCTAACTGAACAGAACCCTTACTTCTGAGCAGAGCAGCTCTCCAAACACCTTCTTCCTTCTCCTCCCTTTCTCTTTCAGTGCATGTCCTCGGATGTGCCATGATTCAGGTAACTGAGCAGGAGGTGCCATCCCTTCCTCTGGGCTTCTTTCCCACTGCATTTGTGGTGCTGTCCCACCCGGCAGCTGCACAACTCCTAAGTGTGGGCAGGAAACTCATTGTGCATACGGTGCGGCCCGAGACCCCGCCACCTTCCTCGAGACTGGGGATCTTGTATTTTCCTGTGGCTTCTTACAGTTCCTCACATCTTTGAGCTGTCAGATTGTGCCAGAAGAGCAGCTCCACACCCTCTTTGTAAGGCTCAGCGTAGGGAAACATCTGCCTCCCTGCTAATCACTTGAAAATGAGAGGCAACAGTAATGCCGAGGAAACGGGAGAAGTGCAGGTGGCTGCAGAGTTGATGCACTAGAGATTTCTGCGATTTTTCTCCTGAAGGTGCAATAAGAAACTTTAAATCAAGTTTCTCCAAAAAACTCCATGTCTCACATAAGAGATATGAATTCTTCTATGAAAAAGCATTGCCCATCTTGCTAATAGCCCTTAAAAGTGGCTCTCACTAACAATTTGCAGTCACAACCATATTTCAGCCCCAGACTTTTAATTAGAAAACCAACAAATAAATGGAAAATGCAAAATAAATGGCAGAGAGCACTGCCCCTAGCTTCAAGGAAAGCATGGAACATACTCTCCTTCCTCTAAGAGGCCTCAAAAAAAGCAGGACTATCAGGGCCCAGCTGTCTGAAAGTATCCTGATGTTTTGCACAAGTAACTCCCACAAACTCACAAGGCTGGGCAGCGAGTCACCAACCACTGCCTAAGCCCTGTCTGTGCAGCCCCTTCCCTGGGCTGCTGGGCCTCCAAGGCGTCGCTTCCTGCTGCCCTTGAGCTGCACTTGCCCCCATCCCTTAGAGGAGGGTCATCCAGCCCAAGGCTCTCAGGGGGCATGTTGGGCTTTCTGCAGCCTCCCCATCTCCGGGAGTGGGAGCAATCAAGCCTTGCTCATCCCTGAGCCTGGCCAAACCTCTGCTTCTGCTCTTGTGCAACGAAAGCCGGCACAAAACAGCTCTCCTACACGGGGCTGCTTATCTTTCCCAATGCAGGGAGTGGCCCTCTTTGTGAGCTGTCTATGTTCAAAGATCCATGTTGACTCATATTCCTGATACAGTCCCCTCCAATTTCAGACTCCTAATGTGCAAAAAACCACCAGCCAGCTTGGCCCTACTCCATCAGACCCCTCGGGAGATCATTACAGGTTCTTGCCAGAGCCTTCTTGATAAATCATGGTTATATTCCCATCTATCTTCATTCCTTCACCTGATAATGTCACACGCACCAAAAGGGGCTCATTTTATAGCACAAAACCACCCCAGCTTTCCTTTCTGTACAGCTGCTACAGGAATCACAGCACTTTTTCCAACTGTCACATGCCATTCCAGTGCCATGTCTACTTCCTGAAACAAAAGGATTGTATCAGCAGGAGGCTAAGAACATATTTCCCATGACTATCTGAATGTAGGAATCTTCTGGATGCCCATAAAGGGCATGAACAGAATGACTTATTGAACTCAGATCCTGATAAAAGGCTCCATTAGCTCTCCCTAATATTCACAAGGAGCTGCTTAAGCTTTAGGAAAACTAGATGGATGCAGCCTGCCATACAACAGCCACACAGTGACAAGTTTTCACAAGCATAGCTTGGAAACCCATTCAGACAAATGACACAGACAGATCTTCCGGCATAGATCTTTGAATCTCTGCTCTATCATTTGACCTAAAACTATGAGATCAAGTGAAGATCACAGTAGTGACATGAGTTGCTACAAGAGAACTTAAAATTATCCTAAGGAGAAATCTTTTGAATGACTGGAGTTAGCAGATCATTCAAAAACGTTACTCACCTTCTACATTCATGGCTTCCCTCAGAAGCTGCAACTTCTTCTGTCTCTCTCTTATCCTGTCGAAGGCGCTGGATATTGCTGCAGAAGTTGACGTCTCAGGCCCGTGACGTGTTTGTTCCAGTTTCTGAGGCCCAAAGATGTCCATTGCTATGCTCCCATCAGAATACCTCGCCTCCTTGTTTCTGGCAGGAGCAGAAGTCCGTACCATAAATGTCTCACACTGTTGACTGTGTCGGTGGGAGTCTGCAGCATGGTCTCTCTCAGCTGCTTTGTCACTTGTGCAAAGCAAGTCTGTGGAGGAAGCCCAGATTTTCCGCTTGGGAGTAGCATCTGTAGGAAGGGGACCTTTCTTCTCAAAATCACTGGTTTTACATCGATGAGGACAGAAGGCATCTTCCTGTCCTGAGCTGTAATCTGTGGAAATACCTTGGAAAAACTCCTCGCGCTGTGTTCCTCTAATAGACAGAAAACCCATAGATTTGCTAAGTCCTTTGTTAAGCGTGATCTGTTGGGAGAAATGAGGCTTGGGTCCATCAGATGAATCGACCACCAGGTTTTTTCCTAGAACAAGAAGAAATGATCATATATGTAATTTTGCAGGACATACACAGCTGCACAACAGAAGCTTCTAACGCTGTCAAGAGAGCACTGAGCACGTATTTCAGCACTTTGTCAAGCAAAACACTAGGATGTTTGCTGGAAGGGAAGCCCGAGTCAAAAAAGACTAACCCCTAAATGGTTTATATCTGACAGGCAGTTTATTCCTGAAGTGCTCAGGAAATAATTTATGGTCTAATGTAATTCAGCATTAACATTAGAAAGGTGTTACGTGTTACCACATACATGCTGGGAGTTGCTTTTTCATTAGTTTAATTTTACTTAGTCTGGCCTATCACCAAAAGTACTGCTTAATGATTAATTTCTAATCACCCATTCCTTTCACATCTCCCATCAGAAGCACAACCTACATTTTTATTGCTTTATGACAAGTCCAGGTTTGTTCGCCAGACTCAGCTGCCCCACGGTAGTTCCAGTACTAAGAGGATGACTAAGTCATCCATAAGTACGGAATTACTCATTCCGTAAGTAAGGAATTTTAAAAATCCCAAGTCTTGGTGCAACAACTATTTCTGAAGATGACAGAAGGACTGAAGGGGTGTCATACTATGAGACAAAGACTGACAAAGCTTTCAAGGTCAAGGTGATTCCATGAGCCTGTTTGCTTCATGTTTGCATCAGCCTAAACTGAGGATCTATACCTCTGTCTATGCCTGCATCTCTCTCTCCCTCTCCCTGCCTCCTATGGTGAAATCACTTTTAGGATAAAAGGAACAGATGGAGGTGGGACAATACTAAGGAAATAGGTGCTCTGAACAAGATGGTATCATTGTCACTGAAAGAAAATTGTTCCTTATGTAAGTCTTGGGATTCAATTTTCTCAAAGCATTAGCCTTACTGGGCCTTTAAGACCCTAGAGAAACACAAATCTTAAAAACAGTCACTCACCACTCACCATTATCTATTCAATGCTAACAGCCATTCTATAAACACCAACTTCACATTGATACCTGTATACATCAGGGCAGCAGATATTTTTAGACAAGACTTTTGACTCAGGCATTGAAGATGGGGATTAAAGCAGCAGCAGCTGGATGAGCCCCAAGGACCAGGATGCTCTGATTTGGCAAGCGGAGGTATAAGGACCTGAGCTCCTTGTTTCAGCTCACAAGGGACCCTCTGTTCTGCACATCAGCCACCCCATGGGCCTCCTCACAAGGAGGATACAGCCACAAGGACCTCCGGCGGCTGCTCGCTTGTCCTGTCGGCTGCATGAGGAGCTGTCCCAGTGGGAAAGCAGGCACAGGGTCCACGGAACCAAGACATAAACCTGGAGCAGACAGAACCCTGCTCTTCCGCTCTGCCGAGGGCAAAGGTCTGGCTTGAAACCATCCTCATGTTGACCCGTGCTGCCAACGGGAGCTTTTGGCAACGCAGCAGCGCTCACATCCAGACTTAACACCTGTCCTAGACCAACTGGTCCCTGTTGCTCTTCACTTCCCTAAGTTCTTCTCAGACTTCAATATCCACAAAAACAACCACTTGGCAGTTTTTCCTGGATGCCTCTGAAACATGACCATGGAATTATTTACACCAAGAGGTCATGAAGGACTGCAGTCCCTTCACGCTGTGGCCTTCCTAAAATTAAGCATGGCTTGCCTTGTAATGGAAGCTCTGGGTATTTATCCAAAGCTTCCTGGCTCTACTAAAGGTTTTAAATATCTCCCTTAAGACCGAAGCTACTCCAGGCTCCAGTTGTCCAACAATAAAGCGGAAGAGAGAAATGCTCCCTAAATCCCAGCAACTGTGGTAGCATAAGCCAGTTGATGCTGCTACCTAAAATATGGAAGTGCCACCAAGAAGCAAGCATTCCCCTTCCCCAATTCCTTTTCTGCTGAAGTCATCTCTCCTTGGTGTTCACCAGAATGGTTCCTGATTTCGGGTGGTGCCCTTGGGTGTTTATCCTCTCCTTGATGTTACGTTTCTGCAATTATTTATAATTACTGTAAATAATTCAAATGCAATTATGGTAATTGTATGATTCCCAAGTACAATATATAAAGAGAATATATACAATAAGAGAAGTAATTAATCACTGAGGGTTCACAACAAAATTCCTTCTGGGGCTCAGATGGAACTCTACTGCTGCACACACTTTCAATGGGAACAACTTTAATTCCCTAAATGGTCACCAATGAATCCTCTTTTTCCCTTTGGCATCTTCAGCTGTGATACAACCACGTACCCTTCGGCAGCAGCAATATTCACAAACCATCCTCTCCTCAAACTTCCACTAATCTGGCTCAATTTCCTCGGACAGAAACTGGTGCAACGTGATCTAAAGCACACGCAGCACGTCTGCATTCACCTGTGTGCCAATCTGGTCACACAGGCAGCTGAGCCAATACTCCACAAGCACCAATATTGTCATCACACCTACAGGCTGCATCTATCTTTACTGAGTAAATGTGGCCTGGACTCCTGGAAACCCTTCCTCATCCTCCTCCTCTTATGTTCACCCAGTACAGAACTCGTTCTTTTACCTCCTAGGCATCCTTAGCAAAGCTTACAGACATATCTCTGTGTGTGTGTGTGTGTGTGTGTGTACATATATATATATATGCTCATAGAAGGGAGAGGAGGTCCTGGCAGGAAAGCGCACACCACCAGCGCCAGACTGCAAGGTCTGGGAAGAGGAAATGTTTATACTTCAGTTGAAAAAACATCTCCCACACCATGGACGTGCAGAACACAGGAGGACAGAAAAATCCTTATCCCCAAACAATGTGGCTGGCTTCCCAAACCCAAGTGGGTGGCTGATGCAGAAGCTGGATTTGCAAACCCTTCAGGGAAGGCTAAGAGCCAAAGGGAAGATATTGGAGCCAGATGTGGCCTGTGGGCTGACTGCTGGAAATGGTACCTCCTCCTTCGTCTTTTATTGCTGTTAAGAAATCCCAAGTTCAGACCGAATTGCATGGAAAAGAAGGCATTTCTTGTGGGAGTAGTAGGGAGGCGGACACAAGGGCTGTTCCAACTGCTGTGTGCTGCAGTGGCAGGGCTAGACACCCTTTGGAACCGTATGTGTCCCGCTCCGGCCTGGCAGATTCCCTAGGAAAACAAGGCGCTCGGCATCTCCTTCTGAACAGCGGGAGTGAATGCAGCCGAGTGGCGCTTCCTAAATCCAGCATTTCACCTCTTGCCTTCTCCAAGATCCCTGCAGCAGAAGCAAGGGCACGAGGGCTCTTTCTCACTCAAACTATAGGGCAGATTTCTTTTCAGTCCGTATCTCTTGGAAATAGGCAAAAGGACCACCCTGTTACTCTGTTCTTGGATTTCTGCACGTCCCTGGAGAAGCTCAGGGGTTTCTGCGCAGAAACAGCATTTTACAGCTCTGCTTTGTTTCTTCTTTTTAATTCCACTGCCTTTGTGCTCTTTCTTTTATCCCAAAGATTCCGAGTTTCCCTTAAGCGGGCTCAGTCAAGAAGCAGCAATGATACCTGGGTTGACAAGACCTCTCCCAATACAGTCCACTATGTCCCAGTACAGAGAAATGTCTGTTGGAAGAAAATAAAGCTGTTCTCTGAACTATGAGAGAGAAGGTTGTTATTTTTTTCTGGCATCCAATTTGTTTTGCTGATCTCTGGAAGTTGTTCTCCACCTACTCACTTCTGTGTTTTTGTAAGTACAGAGGATGCTAGGAACAAAAAGATGATATTGCCAGATGAGAGATTTCCTAAGCAATGGAATCAAGTGCTCTGCCGATTTATTTTTTTCTGTCCAGCTAAAGCCACATGCCTGGATTTAGCAAGAAAATGACTTCACTCACCAAACAGTTTCAGCTCATACACTAAAAGCCATTTCATAACAGTTCAACAATGAAAACAGTAACAATGAAAATCTTAGCATTTTCAAAGACCACAGAAACCTAAGGTAGTAAGTGACTATTTTCCAGCTCAAGGCATATCTTTCCTCAGCTAGACCTTCACTAGATTCATGCATATTGCATGATACATCAGCAAGTTAGATACTACTAATACTCTTTTAATACTCATACTCCTAATAAAAGCACTACTATAAGATCTTTTTCGCTATATGACAGATAATTTGTTCATTCAAAATCCTCTTTAAATATGATTTTAACACTGACTAAACCAAACTTTGCAAAACAGCAGACCCCTGTGAGGCTTCCCAACACTGTCCCCCAGGGAACCTTGGCCCAAAATCTCCTCTCAGAGGAAGGGAAACGACACCGTTAGGAACAAGATGCTTGGTGTAACTTCTAACTCATTATTAGTGAGTTCACTCAGGACTGTTACACTGCCTGGTAATTTACTACCTCTCTAAATGCATGCAATTCTGCAATTGCAAACAATTATAATCCTAGGAATTAGGATTCTATTCCTGGAATATGATTATATTCCTGAACTATATTCCTAAGAATATAATTCAAGTAACCATATCTGAAGAATAACAGGGTGTCAAAGAGAGGGGAAGACGATCCAGTGCTTGACTTGGTTTTTGGTTTCCTTTCTTCTTTTGCTATTGCTACCTCTCAAGCCCTCATGTGGCCTTTTCCTTGTGGCTCCTTAGTTTATGAGATTATCATCAGTCTAATTAGCGCTACATTGCACAGCTCCCTTTTCCAGAAAGCGGAAAGCTGTGCCCCCAGGATAGCTGCTCTGTGCTGCTATTGACAGGATTAGCACTAGCCAACCTGCCCGCTGCTACAAAGGAAGGAATAACAAAGCATTAAACTGCCTTGAATCCAGAGTGAGCCACCAGTCCTTAAGTGGAACTGAGAACAGCCAGATGTGGGTTAGGGAGTGGGTGAGGATCTTGTTTTTTCCTGTTTTGTCTTTTCTTACTGTTACTGTGTATTCCGTAAGGATTTAGTGCAGTGGGGATGGAGGAAAGGGACAAAGGACAGGGGTAAGAGGTAGCAGAGAATAGGCCCGACTCCAGGAGCAGATGAGGACAGAGGCTCAGGGAGCACAGAGGGTGCAAGCACTGCACAGGACAGGCTACAAGGCCCTCTGGCAAGGTAGAGAGGAACTGGGAGAAAACAAGAGGTGAAACACTGGCAAAGTAGAGAAAATAAAGAAAGGACTCGCTGCATGGTCTTCTCTGAAGGCAAATTCAAAATACTAGAAAACAGTAACCCTATATTCTACTTCAATCTCTAGAGATAGGGAGAAGAGAGAAGAGTGACATCAAATTATTCTAAAAGCAGACAAGAGCTGAAAGAATTTTTTTCTGGCTGACAAGTCATCTTGACAGAACCAGACAGAGTCTTCCAGACCATCTACTTAATCATCTGCTCCTTTGGGAGCAGGGCTAAAGGGATGCAGACCAACTAGGCTCGCCCTGGACCATCACACCCAAACATTCCCTGTGCTGCTATCTGTGACACTCCAAGCATGCAAGTGCTTGCACAGAATGCCAGAGGAAGGGGAGGATCAAAACCCTCAGACATCTCCAGTCTTCGAGCTATCAAGTACACGTCATTTCACAAATATTATTCAACAGGAGATATTTAATCAGGTCTCATGAAACAACGTGATGTTTCCTAAAAAGGGATATGCATCACTACGTGGGCGCTGATGTAGCCTGGGAGATCATTTCAGAGCAAGGTCTTTGAACCAGCTTGGAGCCTTCATCACACATACCAAATGACTCAAGGAAAGGATAACAGGAAAGAGGATTCCAGCAAGGACTTTTTAGAAATAAAGTCAGAGGATCCTGGAGGAAAATGATAATTATATCATCTGGCCTGTACCCTGTAAATAAAAAGCCATGGCCTCAGGGAATGTTTCAGACATTGAACAGATAATATTCACCCTCGCACTAAGCCAGAAATCCATGGAGGTCCTGGCCAGAGCACCACACCAACCTGCAAAATGTAGTGCAAGCCAAACAAGAAACTGTTGTTAAGGACAGTAGGACTCTAGGGACACATATTACCTTTGGGAAAAAATAAAATGTGCTCCAAAGATGAGACAGAAAATTTTGAGTGAAAAAAACAAACAAAAGAAGAAAATCTCAAAGGATACAAATATCTAAGGAAGAGGAGAAGCTAAGGATTTTCTAAGAAAATGAAAAGCAGAACATAAAAGACCTTTCAGCTGTACTATTGAAAAGAACAAGAAAATCTAATAATGTTAGATTATTAACTAATCTAATGCTAACATTAATCTAATTAAAGCTAGAACATAAAGAGAACAGAATTTAAAGATAGTCTTGCCATGGTTCTAAAGGGTAAAATTCTCAAACTAGGAAATTTATGATGATCACGGGATCAAAAGCAGAAGACCTAGTGGGGATGCTGGCATGGAAATAATCAAGACAGAGGTAGAAGCAGATTTTCATATGCTCCAATCAAGCTCTACAATGCTATGGAGCAAATTATTAATGAAACTGAAGATGCTGAGGATCTATTTGAAAAGCAAGGGAAGTGCAAGCTGAGGAATGTCAGAAGTTGGCACTGGCACAAGAACAAAGGTGAGTAAAGAAACTGCGAATATGACTAAACTGGAAATTAGTAGGAACAAGGTTGAAAAGGAAATTACAAGTGCTTTAACTATCAAGAACAATAAGCCTCTGGAATAACTTTCATAGAACTGGAGGAAGGGAAAGGAATTAATTTTAAGGCAGAGTTTAAGGAGCTCATAGAAGAAAAGTATGAGTTTGTTTACAAAGCAAGAGGATGGCATTCAGTTCCCATCTCTGTATTCCTGGAGATTTTCCTATTGCTACAGAAACTAGAAGTTTCTCTTCTAGAAAAGAAGAAGAAGAAAGAAATACCAGGACAACAACCACCACTCTCGAAGACATGATCAGAACAGTGCATTTCTGCAGGAAGATGAGAAGACAGCTGGTATCAGAAACTGTCCCTAAACCTGCAACGTTGGGAGAACAGGCCATCAGCGACGTGCCTGTATAAACCAGTGTTTTAAAGGACTAAGTACCCTAAACTGGGACCAATCCTGAAGAGGTTAACATTGGAAGTGCAGCAATGTTGTGCTAGCGTCACATCCAACTTTTGCAATTTCTGTTGCTTTTTACAAGTCTATTCCAACTCTCTGCACAGCTCCTTGGTTCTAGAAGCCACCTTCTTTAAGTTTATAAGCCTAAAAGACAGAGGAGCAGCTCAAGCACATCAGTAATGTGAGGCTACAGGGGCAAGAAAACAGCTTGCTCCTGTTTGCTTGCCAAGACTGGAGTTCAGGGCTGCCCAGAAAGCAGGGGAAGAGGCTGTGGCAGACAGAGCTGTGAGGAAAGGAAGCAGCAAGGAAGCATTTACCTGTGGGGAGACCTTTTCCCCTCAGCCTGTCCCGAATAGCCTGGCTCCTGTCGGGCTGCAGCTTTCTACCTCCGTTGCAAGAAAGTTGATCCACCTGCAAAACAGCCAGGGACACCAATCAAACATTAAAAGAGCTAAAATCAGAGTGGAAAATAAGTTAGTGTCAAACACTTCAGTACAAGTTCACACTGGAAAACCAGAATGTTAAAAAAAAAAAAAAAAAAAAGAAAGAAAAAAGAAAGAAAGAAAGAAAGAAAAAGAAAAATAAAAGAAGAAAAAGGGGAGGGAGGTGAGGGTGAAGAGAATTATCTAGGCAAATTTCCCCAAGAATTATTCACATTTATATTACCAATACAACATTTTTCAATACACATTTGACCTGGCTTTTTCAAAAAAAAACGTAGATTTAGTTCATATGCATTTAATTTAAACACAGCTGTCAACAAACTAGAGACCAACACTTGAAAAATTCCAGTGCTCCATGAATGGAACCCAATTGGTCTACCAAGTTTTCCACTGGTTTCCACATACAACAGCTATAGTCAATGTGATAGTTTCCATGCTCCAGCTCATTGCCCTTACTGCTCACCTGCTAATGAACACTTACCCCTGAGAGGCTTCCCAGAACAAGCCTGACCAACTGCTTCACGTATGAGAAGGAAGGAGCACAGTTGCTGTTCCTTATGTGAGCACTGCAAGCATCCAGGACGGTCCGCACGGATACCCGGGCGTAAATGACATCCTCGCACATGCCGAGGAGGATGCTGTTGAGATGATCTCCAAGTTTGATAGGCTGATTGGAGGCAAAAATGGGAAAGGGGGAGAATCAGTGCTGACAGTGATGAGAGGTACACAGAAATAAGGAAAACTCAACAGTGGAAAAGTCTATTTCTTAGACTCACTGTCCACATTACACTTGAGGGCTTACATGAAAGTCATCTTCTAAGTGGTGAAATACCATTTCACCTTCATCTTTATCACAGTCCCTGCAGATTTGACAAATTTCTAGCCGCAAAGCTACTTTTTCCCACCCCTCTTCTCATTTCCCCTCTTTTCTATTCCCTATATCATCAAAAATCAACGTAGGGACTCAAGTGGCAAGAACACTGGTTAAGGAAGCAATGCCTTCCTGTCCCGTGTGACTTAGTGATTACTGTGACTTAGTGATTCCAATGTTGCACCAGCCACGTGACCCAGTAGGAAGCTCTAACATTAAACAAATCAAAACTTACTTGGCTTTGAGGAACTTCGTGGTCAGCTCCCCAAAAAAGTGTCATACCAAGAGAATAAATATGGATCTGCAACAAAACACGGGGCATTTTTCAGCTCATTGAACTAACTCCACATCATTCTGTCTATACATATTCTCAGCATTTAATCCAAGCAAGTCTTCTCTTTCAGATTTCAGCACATCTCTCTGAGACAAAAAGTAGCATATCTAGTCACATCCTCATTTGTCTGCCTCTAATTTCTCTGTTTAATTTAAAGTCTTCATCTTCAATTAAGGCTAGGCACCCATGTAATCTAGCTGATCCACCTTTTGTTGAGCCCAGTTTGCAAAGCTCCTTAAAATTTTAGTCCAAAGGCAAGGTAGAGCTTAGTAGGACTCAAAAATTGATCTACGCTGGCAAGAGATTCCTTAGACTGGGCTCAAAGGGAAATAGGGCAATGAACATTAAAAAGACAGAGGCAAAGCAGGAAGAAGTCAGATATATCATCAGCCTTTTAAGATACACATACATTAAACGTTATGGGTAGAATTAACAATTAATATCAACATGGAAGATATATTAATGTATCTTTTGCACATTAAGTCAAGGAACAGGCTCTGTCCAGGCTTAGGTCCTTTGTATCTAGCTTTTAAAGCTGCATATAAATGGAGTGTATGAAGATAGTAATGAACTGAACAGAACCTGTGAAATGAAGACAAAGCCTTTTCCATATAAAATGTCTACAGAATTGCTAGAAGTGCAAATGAGATAAAACTCATCATTCCAGCAAAAATTTCAGTGGAGACAAGAACATATATTCTAGAGCAGGCGAGGAGAAAAAGAAAAAGGAAAAAATGAAAGGATAAAGCATAATCACTTCTGTTTTTACACCAGACTGCATGGAAGACATTATAAGATAGGACACCACCCACACGAGCCTGTTTACTCCATCAGCGCTGCCTGTGGTTGCTGCCGCATGACACCAAGCTCCAGCCACATGAGATGATGTCACATGCAAAACCTAGGCCAAAATCATCAACATCAAACCCAAATTGTGTTGATGATGGCCAGGAATCTAGCTGGTCTCAAACCATCTATCACTAACCAGTGCTCTGATACAGGACAGTGCAACACACGCCTGCACAGCCCTCACGTTTCCGTCCTTTTCTCTCTCTAGACGAGGTTGAGTGGCAGGAACTGGCACTTCTCACAATTTAGATCATTTGTTCCAAAAATTTTAGTTCATTTTTCAGTTCCCCAATAGAGAACTCCACACCAAATTCATCTCAAGAGCTCTGAGTATTTGCTTACTGCATTGTCAAGAAGCTTTTAATTACATTAGACTCGTTTTGTACTGCAGTTGCCTGAAGGCCATGGAATCAAATGGGCATTCACTGACTATCACTCTGTCTAGTATTTATCACTGAATACACTATTTCTTTGAGTTAGCAAAAAAAAAGTCATAATTCAGAGAAAAATGCAACCCTGTCATTGCCTGGTGAGAGGCTGTAACAAGCAGGAATCTGTTCTGCTTTCAGCAGCTTCAAGACATGGTCTCATTCCAGAATCAGAGACAAAAAGGAAAATGTCCAAGATTGTCAATGAATGAGTTTAACAAACTACAGTGAGATCTAACAAACAAACCAACAAAAAAAGCAAGTTTAAATGAGGTAAAGCTTAATGCAGTTAGCATGTGCAAAATAAACCCTATGAACACAAAGTGAAGAAATCAGCTCAAATAACCAGGGTACTGTCCCACATCCTATTTAATAAAAACGTCAAGGGAAGCAACCAGAAAAAAAAGGAGTATGAATTGATAACAACATTCTTCTTTCCTGTGTGCAAACCCACAAAAATCAAGCGCAGCTGAACCCAAAATACAGGTTATTAATTTCAAGCTCTAAATCTAAAGCTTCAACCTAACGCTAGAGCTAAATACCAGAAGTGAAAGGGTTTGATTTAGTTGCTATCTGACTGCATCGTATTGAACGAACACTGCCATAAGAGGAGTGCTATCAGCCCAGAACAACAACATGTGATCTGGTCACAAATTTGCCATTTGAAAATTCTTTTTTGTAGGGCACGTTTTGCACCTTAATTTTAGAGGTGACACTACAGGCATTGTTGATATCTTCAACAGTTCGCTCTCCTTACAGAAGGACTGAAACAACAATTCCAGTATGAAGACCTCCAATCTGGCAGCTACATCCCACCTCAGAGGTCCTGAATCTTTCATTGATGTCAGTGTTATTTTTTACCAGTTCTGTTCAAACTTGAACATCTCCCTGATTGCTTAGTACTGCCACAGATCACATTAGGTACCTGCTTTAATTTATGACGAATTCCTGTCAGGTTGTAGAGTAGAAGGAGATCTAAAGGCCTATGAACTCAAAATATTTGACCCACTGAAATGTGTTTTGACAGTCCTCATCCACGTAAGAGCCATCCATGCCAATGCCAGTCCCCTCTGGAGAGGAGCACGTTGCTCTTCCTCTTGTAGCAGAGCTGCCCACACATTGGCTTTGTGCTCACCTTCCACAAGGCTGGCTGCAGCTGGCTTCCTTCTCTAGTGGGTATGGATACAGAGAAGACAAGACGATGGAGGGACAACTCAGTTTCCTTCTTATTCCCCCATCTAGATACCTTTGACTAGGCCAAGGGGATAGTTTTCTAGGGCAAGTATTACCATTGGCAACCAAGCACAGGAAAACAGTAGAGAAGTTGGTAAGCGGGCGCCTATCAGTGACCTGGCGCAGATCACATACACAAACCTGACCTGTGTGAACAGCCACCCTTGGAGGAGGGGAGGAGGAGAAAGAGGAGGGAGTTGTAAAGAAAAGATGTTGCGCACAACTGACAATTCCATACATGAAGTAAGTAAAACAAATGAATGATGTCTTTACAGCTAGGAGGAAACATACTTTTTATGTCCTACCTTGCTTAAATAACTGCTCTGGTTAACTCTCTAGCTTTTGCCTTTGTGTTTAACTCTCAAATTGTTGATGTGATTGAAGCCTCTGAGAAAAGCAAGGAAGTGCTGCTTATTCCTGGAAATCACTCAGGGCAGCCACTGCCCAAGCAGCTGCGACTAGAAATCACCAGGGACAAGCAGGAGACAGCTCCTCATAGGGCCCTGCAGCCACAGGCCCCCTGTGACTTCTCTGAACCTAAATCAAGTAAGAGCATCCATCCCCTTAATTGTTGAATATTCATTATTCAGATAACTAATTGCTGAAAGCAAATCAACACTTAACGGCACAGAACAGAAACTTTGGGGAGATTCAAGGAACATTTTAAAGCTCCTTTGCAGAACAAATGAGAGCAAAATACCACTAGTCTCTGCGACACAAGGGACATGGTACCTTCTCAACGTCCGAGAGAGACGACAGCGACTGGTTCTGCAGAACCTCCGGGGCCGTGAACGCTCGAAGGTCTTGCTGGGCAACATGCTCGTCTGTAAAGGAGACACTGCCAGAAGGGAGCAGCAGCAGAGACCACGGAGAAATAATGAACCCCAGTGTGCTATGATCAGCTGCGATGGAAAGCAAAAAGGGACACAAAATGGAAGAAGGGGATGTTACTAAAGCACAGAATTCCATAGAAATATCTTTGAGGGTTCACTCAAAAAGGGATGGACCGGAATTCTGACTGTCTGATTTGCAACTTTCGAAAGAAAAAGGAAAGAAACATTAGTTAGTTCACCAGAGTTAACCAGTGAAGATGAACATGAGTATCTCTTGGTTTAACTTAGAAAACGAAATTGTACTTACCTGGACTCTTCTAAACATAAGAATATTTGTTTAAATGATTTTTAAAGGTAAAACACATGCAATAATAACTGTTTTTGACTTCTTTTCAAGTGAGAGGTAGTGCCACGACTACAGTCAGCTTCATATTTAGTTCTTTCTACAGCCAAACTATCTTTCCTGCTCTTTATTTAAAGCATCCAAAACCAACATAAGCATTTTCAGCACATTCCTGCTTTCTTCTCAGGGAATCTTCTGTCCATTGAGGCTGCAAATGCAAACTTATGACATTAAGATTTTCAGCAGATTTTTACCTCAGTGTCTGTACATGTCTTAAGCCCATTCTAAGATTTTTCACCATTAACTGCTAAAAGTTATTTACTCAAAGACAAGATTAATATGAGCCTATATATTATTAATGGGATAGAGACGTGCTTTCCTTTTCCTCCTGTTGTGCTTCATAACCACAACAGCAATCCGAATTTTAATCATGCAGTAACACTTACTTATTTTGGACATTTCTGTGCCTTTACTCATACCTATAAGGTAATGACAAGCCTGCTAAAATACTCATCCCTCCTATCCTCAGGTTATTTTATTTTTAAAATAGAATTGCCATCCAAAATGATCACTTTCCATAGGCCACATACAATTAAGTTTAATCCCTATGGTAAGGCTGGAGCTAATTGCTATAGAAGCAGCACTGTTGGAGCAGCAATGGTCTAAGCAGAAGACAAAATCTATGGGGAGAGAATGTACTCCTGCATTCAGGGTAGCTGGTAGAGCTGCACAAAACAGAATACGTTTTGGGGACCAAAAATTCTTTCTAAGCCTAAAGAAAAAGCTAATTCCAAAAGAAAACAAAAGTCTTAGGCAGCAGCAGAAGGGGGCAAAGGATCAATCTGGTGCGAGGATGTGATCTTCCACTCAATCCATTTTGCAAGGAGGCTGTTGCTCTATGGTTTTCCTACATTATGTATCAAAAAACTACACATGAAAAATACATTTGAAGGAGAGGGCATCCTTGCTCCTCTCCACAGCAACCAACATCCCAGTGTAATAATCATTTCTTGTATCAGCTCTACCCCTAAGCACATTTTCCACTCTCCTATCAGCTCAGGATGTTCCCCAGTGCTGGCTCCCAGGTTGTTCAACTATCTGGTAATCTAGAATTTTCTCATCTCCTAGGAAATGTATTGAGTTACTGCAGGCCAGTATCAGGTGTAAAAAGAGCTACCACGCAAGTCCTTTGGTTTCTTCAACTACCTTTCCTCTCAAAGCAGCTAAGAAATTGGTTTTAGACTTTGACAAGCCGTGAACTCCAAGCAAAAATGCTGTAAAATAATTGTTAGCCCAATTATCAAAAAGTATATCCTCAGGTTTTAGGTTTTTAATCTCAGAAAGTTTCCCCTCCTATCAGTGTTTGCAAGAGAAATAATTTAATACATGTGCCAATAATTAATTTTCCTTCCATTTAAGACAAACACACACATTCTTAGGGCTGCTCCTTAACACACTGAGTATAATGGACAAGTTCACACATTCAAGAATCCTTTACAATCCTCAAAGCCAAGAACACCTGGGATAGAGGCTGCTTTGTTGCACGATGACTCACGTTTTCTCATGACAGTAACTTGCCATAAATCTAAACCAAGTTGGTTAAAATATGTGCAAGGTTATGTTGAAGGGCAGGGCCATGTGCTTAGAACGGGGTTTCCTCTGTTCTCCTGCTTTTTATGGCTCAGTCTTCTCGCCTCAGGGGAATGTTGCTCATTGCTATGGCTTTCTCCTCTGCATCCAAAGGAAGTACTTGCTGGAGAAGGTATCTCTCATCCTGTGCTCTAAATCTGCCTAAGACTCCATGTATAAATGCTCAGGTTCACCATGAAAGCCAAAGCACTCTCGTCACAGACTCAAACAGCTAAAACGCAGGATTTTAGGAGTACAAATAATTTTTCAGTCACTAACAAACTGTGTAAAAATTTCAGGGAATTCATTTGTTAAAAATGGGGATTACACCCCTACAGCAGCACTCGGATGCCAAACAGAGCAGCATAAAGGTGAACGGCCCCTTCTTATTCTACGGGGATAAGATAATACGATATTCTAGAGAAAGGCATTTTTAGCAAGCAAACCTGAGTTAGCCACAAACTTCCCACAGCTACAAGCTGCCTATAATCACTGGCTTGCGACTACAGCAGTGCTGTATATAAACACCAGTGATATAAACGTTTTAAAATATTTTAAGATATTGTAATACAAGCTTCAACTCAGAACTTAAGCCATGACTTCATCCCTAACGTAGCCATGTGTACCACAAAGCCTTTAAATCTCTCAATCATCTGCAACATAATACACACTGAAGAGATAAACAAGAGCTCAGAATGCTATTCAGCTTCCAACAAGAACAAAAACAAGACATTTGGTGTGAGGTCCTACAAATATCAGGCTGGAGCTTGCAAACGGCACCTATATAGCATCTAGGTGAAAGTATTTCCTACCACACACTACAGTCTTCAGGAATTAGTAGCTTAAGCAATGTACATTTATAAATATGATTAACT
Organism: Nothura maculosa; assembly: GCA_032353885.1. NCBI lineage: Eukaryota > Metazoa > Chordata > Aves > Tinamiformes > Tinamidae > Nothura > Nothura maculosa. The sequence continues at coordinate 946,080 of JAUBOD010000004.1, forward strand.
GTAAGATTAAAAAAAATACTGATTTTACCAAGCTTGTTTTGTTGCCATTTTCTTAGCTTCTACTTTACTTTTAACTAGTACAGTGGATCACATTCCCTACATCACAACTTCCAGAATCCAATCTGCCTCTATAAAGAATGAGAATAAAACAATTAATTCCTTAATTTCTTCCTGAAGAGATCTATCTTAAACCACAACCTGTTGTGCTTCTAAACTCCAAGTAAAATTAAAGAGAATTTTAAGCACCGTCTTTCTCCTTTGTGTGCATCTGTTCCATGTGGGGAAAAAAAAAGGAATTCAATAGCTAAGGATCAAACTAAAACAACCGACAGAAAATGCCAGATAAAATGTACATATTATCTCTTGTTTCAGACTTCCTGAAGAATTTGCAAGAGTGGTACATTTGGTACATGGCACATACGCACACCCCTCCTTCCACCCAAAATACAGGGGAAAAATTACAGGGGAAGCTGAGGATGCAAATCCCTCTTTCCGAACGCCCAGGAATTCAGGGTATGGCTCCTGCTCAACTTGATATCCCAGAGGCTTTCAGGGGCCGCAGAGCTGCCAGCCTTCTGAGTTCACTGAGCAACTATGCGAGGCCGTAACAAAACACTTGTGAGAGGACAGTTTATCCGGCAGCGCCAAGAGCCGGGCAAACAGCGCGGCTGCCTCATGAAAAGGAGCGAGCGGGCTGGCTCTCGAGGCAAGAGAAAGCTAAAGGAGTATTCAGCTACGTGGGGTCTGCCATACAAATAAACACACTTTTGAAACTGCCCTTGACATGGATTCATGGCATCTAGGTAACAACAAAAACCACTCAAAAGGTCAAAAGATACCTTAAGTTCAGCAGCACTTGCAAATTGAGCCGTTTGACAGTCTTGATGGGTGTTAATTCTGGATTCTCAAACCTTACCTCCAACTCAAGCTCCTTCAGCTGAATGTGTTCCCACTTCTTACAGCCATTAGTAAGAGAAGCAATGTATGTTTTAGCTTCTCCAAGATGTTGTAGCTCCTTTTCCTTGCATCGTTGCTGACACCGAATTAAGCAACATCTTTCCTAATACAAAGGATCCTATGGATTTTGTGTTTAGGCCAAGCTGGCGGCAGCCAAATCAGCCGCATGTCCCTCAACAGGCCACGATTAGGCCAGTGCAAAGGACCAGTTACTCCGTAACTCCTGTATTCCTTAGGGATGCAGTGTGTCCTGAACCTCCTGCACACGTCGGAAAGCAACTTCACGGAGACCTGGCATCCTCGTCCCTGGGCACAAAGGGCTGGCAGGGAGCAGAGAGCCCTGGCCTGGTGCTGCACCACTGGGACCAGCAGCAGAGGGAGAAACATTCAGAGAGGTCTAGTGAATTCTTCAAAGTTCTGGAATAAGAAACTGGTAGGGGGATTTGATTCCTGGCATCACCCATATTCTTTACAAGATGCTCAGAGGTCAGCAGCATCCCTGTTGAAAAGTTTTTCAACACTGATAGGCAAAGGGGAAAAACAATCTTCTAACAACTGCTGCCAAGGGGTGGTTGAAAGGATGGCTTTGTTTTTATCCTGAGTTTTCTCTCTAGTTAACCAAAGGAATCCCTTAATCCTCTCTCTGCATCCGAGCTAAGTTACCAGGATAGTTACCAGGACACACCATTAGTTTCTATCAGACTGCTTTACACTTTGTCTTCTTTCTGCATTAACTCAAGCTAAGCAGGTGCCAGAGTACAAGTCAGGACAAGATTTACTGGTCCCTCCCCTCCACACATCTTTCTTCACATCCACTTTTAGATTATATCACTTCTCTTCCAAAAATAATTTCCCATCTACATATTTGTCCAGACACCTGACCTGTAAAATGGCTCTTTCTTTACCCAACTGCCTTTTTGTTAAGGCAAGCTGATTTTGCCCTTGTGTTCTCTCTCCCTTCAAGCACATTGTTTGTGTTGCAGCACAAGATCAAACTATTTTTAAAACCCACCACGCTCAGTGCAGGAATGGCCTAAGTGACATACAAAGCTTTTCCCACCTTCGTGTTTTGATGAGCTTTTTCTAGCTTAACTTACTAAATTAACCAGGAATGCCTGGTTTATCCTCGTGAACAGCAGGGAGCAGAGCACGGCTCCCTGCACTTGGACACTCACATTCAAAATGCTTCACTTCAAAGACTCGTTTCGTTTGACCTCAGAGAGCACCGCATGCAAGACACAGCAGGTCTGAAACAGCTGATACACCCCCAAAACAACAAAATAGTTATTGCAGATAATTAAACACATGTAAGAGAAGGGCAGGTCTGGTATCGGCCTTGTCAAGTCTCCAGATTAACGTGAACATCGCTACTCTGACTGATGTCAGGGCTGCAACTCCATGCGGACTCGACTGCTTTTCTCCTCCATTTAACAGCTTATGAAATGCTGACGAGACAGCTCTCAGAGTGGCTTTTCTGAACCAGTGATTAGCAACTGGACATTTCCAGCTTATCTTTTCATTACCTTGTAATGATGCAACAGAAATCCATCTGGAGAGAGTTCAACACTTGTGGGAGCTGCAAACGTCAACCAGCACAAAACCCCAGGTATTTATGGTTCAGCCACTACTGCAGACATCATGGGAGCTGTGATCAGCAATTAAGGCATGGCTTTCATTCGCCATTTCTTTTATTCAGTGCTTGCACAGATAACCATCTAAGATCTGTACAAAATTTTAGAGCTTGTTAAAATGAGGAAGTCATCAAAATTTTTAAGAGAAGCTTGTACAGGCCATTTTCCTCCTAATTTTTTGGAGATAGTCTGAATGACAGATTAATTGAAGGAAACTTTCTCATTTGATAGAGTGACAGCAAAGCTTCACAATGTCGGAGAGAGGAGACTACCAAAATTACACCAGGATTGAAAAAAAATAGCTACTGGGTTGATAATTCATTTGAAGTGTAGGTCACGGCTCAAATGGTGTGGTAAAGGTCCTAATGGATGATATTCTAAGCAATAACAATATTTATATACATTTTTAACCTCCTAATTTCAAAGGAGTTGAACGTCACACTGCCACATGTGATTCTTTAAAAATTTGCTACAGAAAACACTCAGAATTGTTTCTGCAATCAAATTCTTTTTTTTTTCCTCAAAATAGTTTACCTGGGGACTCCAGAGCTATGCCAAGAGAAGTGTCCTGAAGACTGAGCATGGCTGAGTATGTATGAGCCTTTGAAAGGCTCAGAGCCTGCCCTGACACCCTCTGCCCATGAGGGGCTGGCTCCATTTTCAGAAACTTTGGGAACTTGCCCAGTGCCACCAAAGTGCTCTTTCATGCAGTATGTGAGTGCTGAAATTGAACTGAGGGGGGGAAAAAGGAGAGTTCTCTGCAGTCCCCCACATGCTAGAAGTCCTCCCCAAAAAGGAACCAGCTCGAGCAGAGGCCCACAGGACCCCCTGTTCCCGCAGCTCTGCATCATGTCCTCCAAGATCATCACTTAAACTCATATCCCACAACACCAAAAAAGCTCCACTGAAGCCAGGTCTTGATTAAAAGATGGTCTGTCTCTCCTAATTTTGCTGGGATAAAGTGGATTGTCTTTGTCACCAGTTGTTATATAGTAAAGCTCTTGCATTTGGGTGTCTCTTAAAAGTGCATTTTACCACAGGGCTATATCCCATGTTAATTAGTAGCATGCGACTGAAAATTGTTTGCTGACCTAGCAGAAAAACAACTCAATAAAACAACTTAAACCTGAACAGGAGATGTGTTCTTCTAGTACTGATTTTATCTGCAGTTTGCCTTTTGGTCTCCACTGCCAGAAAATCAGAGTTGTTTTCTGCAATCTTTCCCAGTCTCGAGATATGCTTTTAAAGTCATCATAGCCAAGACCCAAGGCAAAGCTCCATGCCGTGGATCACGTCTCCCGCTGAAGGAGAGCTGCTTATGTTCTCATTTGCAGCGTTTGCACGCAGCCTTCTTCTTTATGGTAAGATTTGCCTTCACCACTTAAAGCCTAAGGAACAGTGAGCTCATTTTTGAGGGCAGATTTTATGTGCATGGTGCCTTACATCTAGATTTAAGTAGTTCCACTCCTATGCAGTCAGACTGCCTCGTCAACACACAGATTTCCATATGGAGCTCAAGGTGCTGATGCTGGAACACAAAACTCTATAATCAGGCAAGATACCTCCTCAGGCAATGTCCAGTTCCTGCTCCAACCAACCATTTAACCTACAGTTTAGGGCAAGAAATAACAGCAGTTGAGTTTATCAGCACAGTGCTGCCTTAAAAGACGAGGAGCCCTTTAGCAGACCTGGTATGGGTGCATACAGAGAAGGAAATGAAGAAGGAAAAGATCAAAGGCTTAAAAATTACACAGAGGACTCTATAAAACTATTCTATATTTGAAAAGAAATGGCACGACTGTATTTGAGGTTCCAGAAACACATGTACAAGAACACTGATATTTTGAATTTCATTGCTAAAAGCCTCCACAAACTGATCAACATTGCATTTTAAAGCATCCATCTTTTAAATGAAGGCACATCTAAACTAACTGTTTATTAAAACAGCCAATATTCTGTGCCACACTAGGACTGGCAGTAATTTTGTACTTTTAAAAGTAAAACCATGAGTAAATTTTTTTTTGCATGTTCACAGAGAAATTTTCCTCTGACATGTAGCATACTAACTCAGCAAAAATCACATTTCCTAAAGATCCTCTCCAACTGATTCTGCAAATGGGCATGCAATTAAAATTAATAGGAAAGCTTCCATGAGAATTGTGCCATTGCTGGTAAAACCACGTCACAGCTGTGTGCCAGCTTCCTCCCAAAGCAACAGAGTCAATGCATGGGACTGCAGGCACCCACGGGTGCTGCTTGTGCCAATATAGTGTGAAGGGAGGGCTCACAGAATCCTGCGGGCTGGAGTTAAGATAATCCATCTACCCAAAAGATAAGCCAGGAATAAATCAGGGCATGTATTTAAGTCCTACAAGGGACCATGGAGTTGACTTACTTGGCATATGAACATAACCAAGTTGTTCCTGGTTCTGCTTGAGCAAGAAGCTTACCTTTTCGGAATAACTCCTGCAGGCTTTCTGCACTTTGATTCAAAATAGCCCATATTTCTTCTTCTTGTAATGGACCTCCCCGAACCTCCAGAGCCTCAGCCAGTGACACATGCATGTTACCTGGAAAACAGAATAGAGCCAGTTGAAGAACACCTAACAGCTACTTTCTCCTTGCAAGTAGGACATAAATAGTAATAACTGTTGTTCCGACTCAGTCACAAAAACTAACACGAGCAGACAGCAGCGGAAATACAGGCTACAAAAAATCCATTGCCAGCGCAAAAGAACTTGGAGCATTTACTGTTATGAAGAAAGGTTTTGGGGAATATGAAACACCCACAATCCACATCTATATTATAGGCTACTAAACCAGTAGGCAACATGCTGACTTCCACCCATACATCATGGGCAAGACTTTGCTTTGTTTAAAAACTTGACAGACAGATTAACAGTCTCAGTTGGTTATGTTAATAAACATATTAACATTATTGTGACAGATACATAAGCAAGGCCAGCTGCTATGAGGCAAAGCAGGTCTCCTCCTCCTGCTTTATTTTGGTATAATCTCACCAACAAATAACAAGATGCATTGCCTTCAAACAGGAAATTCAATTCTAAACCAAATCAATTGGTATCTGTTCAGGTCAGCGTTTTCTAGCATAAAAGAACAAAACCAGTCAGCAATGCTGTATGTGTCCCTGTAGTCCCAGGGAAAATAAATAAATCCATCCAAATAAATAAATAAATAAATAAATAAAAATACATCCAAAACTTTCCCCAGGTAAGAGTTTGGGACTTGACTTCTTAAAGTAAGTTCAGTCCTTTCTTTCACCATACCACCATATGGTATCCAGCTGTTCAAAAACACGAAACACAAACAGTTTGGCAAACAGAAGAACATCTCCCCAGACATTCCCACTAAGTCAAAGGTTTCATCCCCTGCCTCCTGTAAGATGCAAAAATCACAACTTTAACCACCAGAGCATCAGCGTGCGCGAGCAGTGTGGGCCCACATGCACAGTCAGGGATATTAACCCCATACTTGGAGCAGAAAGCAGGCTGACTAGCTATCCTTAGCGCCTCAGGTGTCTGCTCAGCTCCAAGTTTTCTGTGGGTTTTCACTTTTGGCAAGCCAGTCTCATATTCTCATCATATGCATCCAGAAAAAGAATATAAAAAGCTGAATTTCTCCTAATTTCAAGCCTAAAAAAATGTGAAGATGCTTGTCAAAACACTTTAAAATTATACATCATTGGTTACATTTCATCACAGACATCTCTTAGTTTTCCCTACTTCGCATCTTTACAGGTTATTTCCACATCTTCCAATTAGTTGGCATATTTACTGAGCCTGATACATTTTCTCCAGTTGCTGCTAAAAAGTTACTAAGCTGATAAGGGAAAAGATTGTAAGGGTAAAATCTGAATCTCCAAAGAGAAAAATGACTATATGTTTCAGAGAGAAAAAAGAAAGAGGGACCACTATAGATATGCAGTCAATGGAATGGAAAGCCAGGGATAAATAAGCCTCTTCAGAGTCATTCTGGATTTCACATAGAGCCCTCACCATGGAATTCTATAACTTCATAGAACTGTCTCAAATTGCAGTACCTAAGTCTAGAATCAAACTGGATTATATAGACTAGGAGATACAGTCTTTTTCTAAGGGCTAAAAACACTCGTTCCTCAGACAGAACTTGCATGTGCTAAATATTGTAACAAAAGCAGGCCGAACATGACAGGAGAAACAAACATCTTCCTCCAACACTCTCTCTTCCCCTCTCCTTCAACATCCTGACACCTCTCAGCTGTGATTAAAGAAGCCCACACGAGCTGTTCTGCAGCAGATAGAAGCCCATCACCTATTTAACACCATTACAGAGGTCATCAGCACATATCTTCCATCTCCTAACACATTGCCATATGGGAATGCCAGGGAAAATATCTCCTCTGTGCCAAAGCGTGAGCCTGCAGGTGGGCAGGCTGCAGTCACGGCTGTGCAGCCCCAAGGATCCCCTGAGGAAGGAGGCAGAGCAGCAGGGAAGCCCCGGCCGGGCAGCGCTGTCCCCAGGTTCCCCATCCGGGGAGCCCATCCGGGCAGGGCCGGGCTGCACGGGTGCCAAGTCAAGCCAGCGGTGTCGGACTGACTGCCCAGGTCATCCCCCTGCATTGGGCATCTTCATCCCAATGCTCCTTCGTACCTCTGTCTGTCACACCAAAAAATCTTCCCGTTTCTCTGCTGCCCTGTCACGCTGGAGATGTTCTCCAGCACCATCCGTGCCTTTCTCTTTTTTAACCACCCCACCTCCCATGACTCCTATTTTGTCCACTTGCTGCTGTTCCCGAAGGCTTGAAGCTTTGCAGCTGTTCACACTGCATCACAACCAAAGCAAAAACACAGGCTGGTTATTTTTCCTTTGCTCTTTCAGAGGACCAATGAGATAATCACGTTGGGAGTTCCCCACTTCCCTTCCAGCTGGGATGACCGACTTAGATTCTTTGGTAATCCTGGAAATATTCAGAACAAGAATCAAGTGCATGCAAAAGTGCACGGTGAACTCTCTGGAGGCACCACACACACGCTCCACACTCATGGTGTTCTGTGGATTTTTGTTTCTTTTTTTCTTTTTTCCTTTCCCAGAAAGAAAGGAGGAACCCGAAGAATAAGGTTTACCATGTGGTGTTCTTCCAAACTTGCTGTCTTCATATTCTGAGAGTCCTCTATAGAATCTGATGCTTTGCAAATGCAGAATTTGGAGTGGCAAATGCTTAACTGATGTAAAACTTCTCATTTTTGTGTGATGCTTAAACATTTGCATCAACAGCAACATAATGACCATATAAGGTATAGGAGAAGAAAACACACAAAGCTCTTGTAGAATAACATGTGTAAACTGGAGAGATTGCCTAGCTTCACATCTTACCCTCACGTTTCAGCAGTGTCCCTGGTCTACAAGATTCCTTTCTCCATAAAAATGGATCTCCATTTCACAGGTATTTTCAGACAGATAAGGCTAAAAAGCGGATGAAGGAAGGGAAATGTGGCAATGTCAACAATACATGACTGAGAACAAAACCTTGTTCGAAGGTAGCAAAGGGAACAGAGGTAAGCAACAGTTCCCACTGTTAAAGGGAACATTCTTCACTTGTTCCTGTTATTAAAGGGAACATTCTTAGCTCATCACAGCGGTCAGAGAGGCCACTCTATAGAGAGAGTGAACAGATCTCAAGCAAACTGACAGCACCCAAAACGGAAAGAAAACAAAATTCTTCTTGTACAAATGGTACCTACTAATCTGCTTCCAACTTCTAAATATGTTTCTGGCAGGTCCTGTGTCTTCCACAGTGTCAAGCTGTCTGGCAAAGAAACCCAGATGCATAAGTCAAATTCCTTTTGTGTGCTCTTACTTAGGCTCCTGTCAGACAGCTTCTCGCAACAACTCCTCTCCCTGTCTGCTGTTCACACAACACAGCAGGGTTTGCTGTGCTGGTATCCCGCATCCTATCCCTTTAATGCTTTGGAGCAAAAAAGATCAATCTGAAGAGCAGGAAGATACCTTCGAAGGACAGGTTCATACCCTCTTTCCTCGAGGCAGCACTCGACGAGCACCAAAGCACCAAGCCACACAGGCAGCTCACTGGGGAGAGCACTGGCAGGCTGCAGAGCACAAGTGCATCCTGCTGCTGCGCCTCGCTCTGCCCAGGGACACGTGCAGGTGCAGCCCAAGCAGCGAGCGCGTCCAAGCGCTCGGCGGGCTGAGCTCTGCACGAGCCCAAGGCGAGCGCGGATGCGGCATCTGGAATCACACACGAGGAGCTGGGCCACAAAGCTGTGTTTAAAAGGTGGCATAAAAACACACAATTCAGGGACACCACGGATGCATTCAAGTAGCTGATGTGGGAGAAACAGACGCATGAATATTAAATTCAAGTTATTGCTCCGAGACAGAATTTACTCCCAGACCATACGGGAATGCACCTTCCACAGGAAAGCAGTTGCGTCATGCGGAGGCAGCTCTTTCTTGCCCCAGGACATGAGAGTAAACTCAGGTGTAAATCATTTGTACCAACAAGTCCTGCGTGCCATTTCTCACTCTCCACGCCAGTCAGCCCTGAGCCACGCAGGCAGCACAGTTCCAAGAAAGAAGGCTGCTCAGGCCAAGGCCTCTCCCCCATCCCAAACACTTCCTCCTCGGAGCCTCCTTCCCTGCGGAGGCTGCCAGCGCCTCCCTCCAAGGCAGACGGCTCGTACACTCCCCGATGAGTGGGATGGGGAACTGGGAACTGGGTCTTTTTTCCGCCAAGCCAGCTCAGTCACCTCCCTGGCAGGCACTGCCAGCCCAAAGCCCCATGCGAAGCAGCGCGGCTCCGACACCGAGCACTTTTCCATGGGCACGGTGAGATGCAAAGCCCAGCACTGCCCAAAAGCAGCACTTCTGCTGCTTCCTACAACCCTGCACCACCTTTTCCAAATTCCTTGCTTTTTTTTAATTATTCCAAGTAGGCGGCACGGGAAGCTGGCTTCTCAAAGCTCTTCTTACTCTTCTTTCCTCCAGCAATTAACCTTTCTCCTTGTGAGTTTTGAATCTGAAACTACAAGCCTCCCACATCAACTGAGCACCAGGGAAAACTTAACTGCCTAGTTTTTCCAGATTTTATTGACCACTTTCCAGCTGAAATAATAATAAGCTATTCCTGCAGTTGTATTCACTAATCCCGATGATATGGGCAATTTGGCCAAAAGCTTCCCTAAAACCCTTTTCTCTTTCCCTGAACGGTTTCAGCTGAGCACTGCTTTGTGTTTGGACTGTAGCTTGTCCAATGGGCTAAAACAACCTAAAATTTGGAGATGGTCTAGAAACCCATTAGCTATATTGGACCAGTTAAGTACCAAATGGCAATCTCTGGAAAGCACCTTTTCCTTAGCAGATAAGCAGGGAGGCCTTTCCTTCTCAGTAGACGTGGTGTTTGAAAGCAGCAGCCCTCTGAAAAAGACCCCCCCCGAATATTGCTGTCCAAAAGAAGATCTCAGAAGGTCAGATCTCCAGAGCCACGGTTAGCTGCCTAAATAACAACAGTGGTTTTTAGGCAGTCCTCAGTCTCCGCAAACCCCCGAGAAGCTCAACTGTGCCTGTATGTGCAGAGCTTGGGAATTCTGGCCTCTCCCGAACAGCAGGAGTTATTATCCTGCCCTGTAATTTCTGAGTGCTGGCACCCATCCTCTTTATTTACATTGACCCACATCTTACATCCCGGAAGAATATCTGGAATGCATCTGTCATTTCGTTTTATCCTCAATAATATTTTTGCTGAAACTCTCCTTATGCAAGGAGCCCTGGAGCAAGAGAGAAAGTTGGAGGCACAACAAGAGCCCTTATTTTCAATGTGTCCATACTTAGATGTGTGCACGTAAAAATGTGGCTTCCTATAGCTGCAGGTCCCATTTGCATAGGCAGTCCACAAAATAAGACACTGTTTGCGAATATTCAAGTCAAGCACCCAAGTACAGTAAATATCCACGCTAATCAAGACAAACTGTGTTTATAGACACTTTTAAAAGCCTCCCCTTAAGAACTAAGGGCAGTAGCTTAAGTTCTACTTTATTTTCTTGAGAATAAAGAGAAGCATCTATGTGCCATGCTTACTTTTTCTACTTCTACAGATGAGGAAAGACAGTAACAGACAAAATCCCCCCAAGGTGACCATTAAACATGCTCCAAAAGGAGTCTCCCTCCACTGCTTTTTTTATTATTATTTTTTAACAGTGTAAATTATTTCCAGGGATTGAAAGGATCACAGTTTTCAAGATCACACACACACACTTTCTTGCTGCTTTTCATGCTATCAGCTACCTAATAACAACACTAGATATAAACACCATTTTCTCCTCTGTAAACAGCAAATCAAATAGCAGCAAAACAGTCCCACGCTCCAGGGACAATCTCTCTAAAAAGGCATCTCTTCTTCAAGGGATAGCTTGCTGCTCTCTTGCCCTCTTGCTTGCTGCTAAACCTCCTAGAGTAAAGGAGCAGAAAATAAAGGCAGCAGTCAAAACTGATGATAGAACAGATGAAGACTGGGGTTGCACACACCCCAAAAGCCTAAGACCCTGCTGAGCTTTCTCTCTGATCCATACAGTGATGCTCACACACTCACTGTCAGACATAAAACACAGGCATTTCCTTCCCGTGCCTTAAATCAATCTCCTATTCCAAAGAATGTATGACTGTAAAATGCAGCATATTTGGGATTTTGGTGTGCACCTCCAGGGCAAGCCCTGCCTGCTTTCCTCAAGAAGCGCTTGCTGCCTTTCCTGGAAGGTGGAGAGAAACCGGCTTTCAGCGCCGTACTGAACTCCCAGTGGAAAATCAGCCAAGGTTCTTGCTGACAATACATTCCCTCCCTTTCTCTTCTGACTCCCTATCACCAGAACCAGATAAACTAGTTGATCTGAGGCTTCATGCAAGACTAACTAGTAGATCCAGTCCAAAAGGCGTAATAAGAATCATGAAAGTCATGTTTTCTAGTTCACTGCATGATGTGCTTTTATACATCAGGGTAGCTGATGCTTCACATGTGATATTACAATCATATTGAGAATACTATATAATTATCACTACAGAGTAAGCTTAATCCACCTAAATCAGGGCATGACTCTTGGATCCCTCTTTTGGTGTAATTGTCAGCCTGAGATCCGTGGGCAACTCCCTTATTTTGTTGTTGCTCAGCTCCACCTCTGAGAGGCATGTCTGCTTAGTGTGTTTCTCAGCCTTGCAACTTTCATTTTAATTGCTAAGCAGGGACAGAGCACCTCTGACTAACCTCAGCCTTAGAAATGGAAAAGCAGAAATTTCAGGACTGCGGAAGCAGCTGCGCAGTAACGACCCTTTTGTGTTCATGGACAAATCCATCACCTGCACGCTTGCATGTAAAAAAGAAAGCAGTGTCAAAACAAAGATGCCTTCGTGAGGCCGTGATGAACCGCGTACGGTATCGGTGCTCCCAAGCGATCCCGAGGTTGCGCAGCAATCTGCCCATGGAAGCGCTCCTGCGGAGCACCCTGCCGCCCCGCTCCTGCTCGGGCCTCCGCACCAAGCACCGGGCTCAGCGCAGCAGTTGGAGCTATTGCATTGTTGCAGGGAAAAGCCCCACATTCCTGACCTGCTACGTGGAGGTCGGGACTGAGGGCGGCCCCTGCTCGCCCGCAGCTCTTCCCATAGGGAGCACAAGCTGCTGTCGGCGGAGCGGGAACAGCGCCGGGCGCAGGATTCGAACCCTGTGGCCTCACTGGGAAGCTCTAACTCAACAAAACTGTTTTCATCTTGGGGGGCATTTTAAAGGGACCTATAAGTAAGACAAGGCTATGATGTAGGCAAGTAGGGAGAACTATATGGAATAACCAGATCACATCCAGACACAAACTGCCACAAACTAAAAACTGATTAATTCTCTACACCCTAAGATTCACTAATATAGGAAGTACAATTGAAACAAATCTCACTAAATAGATAGTTTGCAAATAGATTTATTCTAACATGCCTTTTAAAAAAAATAAAGCCTGCTCCTGTGTTAAAGTGATATCAAAGTTGCTATAATAGATTTTTTATTATTATTATCACTAGGAGGTTCAGAATCTGTTGGATAAGAATCTTTCCATTCTTAGTGATGAGGAATGCTCCTGTCCTTTATCAATACCTCTTCTCTAGGATAGCCCTTTGCAGCAAGGTAGCAACCCGAGTAAACGAAGGCAGCCCAATTGGATCAGCAAGGACTTAAGTATGATATTCCAAGAGACAACTGGATTCTCCAATGCAGCACTAATAAAACAAAGTTAAGTACAGAAAGATCTACACGTTTTCACTTCTAAGTTGCTGACTTTTAGAGAGCTTTGTAATTATAATTGCATTAATATGTTATCTTTGTAAGAAGCATTTATAGAGTGCTGTTCAAGTCAACAGCACTCTATAAGTTAGTATTAGGACTGACTCCCCATTGGTAATTTCAATATTAAAATTTAAATCTGCATATTTACATCCAAATGTCCAATAAGTGAATTTGTTTTGCAGTTGTTGTGAGTGGAGTGCAGGGTTCAATTTCTTTTTTAGATTTTTGAGCATTTAGAGGGCCTACATTGCACCACTGCTTCATTCTTTGAAGCTCAAGACAGTAATATTAGCAATTTCTTCAAAATTCAAGCAGCTTTTCATGAGTTTATACACTCTAAAAGCACAGCCCAAAGCAGAGAATGCCAGGGACTGCAGCGAGGGGTGCTGCCTTTTCAGCTGTATTGTGCACTGCTGCCTGGGAGGGGAACGACCGGCACATATGACATAAGGGGAACAACATCACGAGTTCTGCTGCGAGATAGGATTACAGATAGCTGTTATCTGCGAACTCACCTGTCTGGGAATAAAGCTATTGCTCACACAAGAAATGACTAATTCTCATTGTGAAAGTCTGAATTTCTACCCTGAAAAACAGGCAAGACAGAACATAAACTTACCTTTCAGCTGTCAAAGCCTATATACACAAGGAGTTCTGCACTTTCAGGGCCAAAGCATAAGCTGAGACACCTCGTCCCAGCTATCTGTAAGCAGAGCAAAATACTAGTTCAAGGCTGTCATAACATGGTACACAAAATTTAAGGAGAGAAATCCAGACACATGCATATACATATATATGTATATATAAAATATAGCATGAGTCATGCCTTTTTTCAGTTTTGGCTACAGAACAGGAGAAAAAAACATGAAGAAAAAACGGAGTTTTGAAAGGGGAGGAAGCCTGGCGTACTTTTTGAAGGCACCAGTCACTACCTGAAGGCCTTATTAGAGAGTTTATAAAGCTTATTAAGGGTTTTACCCATGACAGCTTTAGAGAAAGGCTCTGAGAGCATTTTACAAGTAGATTTGCTACGAGCAGATGGGCTGCAATTGTAGAAACAGACAGTGCTCTATCCGGAAACAAGCTTTTGGTCCCACATGTAGGATACTATTAGTGCAACAAGTCTTTTAGGAGACACATTTCAATGGCATTCATCATCTGGTTGCACTTAAGAGATTTCCCAGCAAGTTCCCCTCTTAGTGACTAGTATTCCAGAGAAAGATCCACCTACTTAACTGCTACTTCTTGAAAGCATTTAACTGCTGTTAAAGAAATAAAGAAGATGTTTTCCTACCTAGAGCTACAGAGACACTGCTGGGCGTTCATCACCTTATCCTTGAACTGGATTCTATCTCCTTTCTTCTCGCTGTAACTGGGAACCTCACACTGTAATATAATTTAGGTGAACTAGCAGTAAGGTCAAAGCATAAAACATTATTTGGTGAAGCCAGCTAAGGAAAAGGACAAACTGGGTAATAGAGAAGATATCTGTCTTCTTGTTCCGAGACACACAGTGCAAACAGGGAGACTGCTCTGTGCTCAGCCCCAGCACATGGACCCTGACAACGAGGGTGATCACCTGCTTCTCTCAGATTGCAGTGCTCTTCTTTCTGCATTTCATTCCAGACTCACACACATGGATATTAATTTAAGATCCAAGAGGTACATGCTGTGGAGAGAAGAGAGCAGACAACACGCAGCATGGACTTTTATGTTACAAAACAGACCACTTGCCAAGCACAAGGAAGACGTTCTGCGTAAGAAGGATATTACTTCCTACAGCTGCATTATAGGATTTCCCCAAACTGAACATCTGTGACAATATTCCACCCTTACTCGAGCTCTCAAGTCATCTACGGTCTCTACAACATCGAAACTGAGCAGAGTTTCCAATGTCCATGCATGTTACTGGCCACTCTCTTGAAAGCATCCAGTAAATACTGCTGTTTGCAAAGGCAGATTATCTAGAACTTCCTCCATGCAGTTCATCTGTGGCCTGCAACTTAAAACATTTGCTTTAGGATTTCATAGCTAGTGTTGGCCCACCTTCTTAAATGGTACTGAACTCTGTACATGCAATATCTAATAAGTTTTGAGAACGATAGTCAGTAGAATAATTTCCACAAATGGTTTCAGTAAAATGTCTGAAGATACCTGTTTGCTGAAAAAACTTGCACAAAATACTTCCCCCCCCGCCCCAGCACAGATAGTTGCATTCAAAATGATCTCTTTACGGTGGCCAGCAGCTTCCTGAGAAGCTTATGTTGTCTAGTTGAAATCCTGCAATTAGAAGGCTTTAGTTCAAAATTAATTAGTGGACAAAGCCACTTGAAGACTTTGAGTGTCTATGGTTAAGAAATCATGGACCTTACCCTAAAATACAAGTTAACTCATCACATAAGGCTCAGTAACAAATTAGGTTAATCAGAACCAGACTGGGTAAAGACAGCCCCTCAGCTTGTCACTGTTCATTACATTTCAGAAAATATAGATAATTATACACTGCAGGATTCAGTAATTTGCTTATAATTTGATAGTTAAATTGAACACATTTAAGCCTCTTGAAGAAATTGATAATACACACTCTGTCTCTGATTCATCTAAAGTTCATGTACTATACATGTTCTATGCAGTCCTACAGACATGATAGTTTTCATGTCTTAACTGTCCTCCCAGTCCAAAGGATGTTCTTTCACCTTTGGAAGAGACAAGATTTTACCTCTCTTCCACTTACAGTATTCATTTATCTGTTACGGCTGCCCACCTTCACAACATACTAAGTTTATGATTTCTAAACCAAGAAACTGAACGGCACAAAATAAAATTCACATCATATGACAGCAACATTAAATAGCTGCAGTAGTGATTTATGTAACTCTTAACAAGACCATCTGACCAACACGCTGCGTGATGCCTCCTAAAAGGACAAACAGCAAGACAGTCAACACTGAACAGATCTCATGTAGCTTTCTGTCCTTTAACTAGTATTAGGCTAGACTAGAATGTACAAGGATTTAATGCAACGGGAATCTGCACTCCACAATACTTTGGTACTTGGAAAGATTACAGGACAGAACAAGCTAAAGACAGCATTGCCAAAAAACAGGAAAAACAAGGCAGCAGCACCTCCTTCCATGACACAAAGCCAAGCCTGCTATCAAAGAAATAAATTTTAAAAAAGGAAAGTTTTGCTTTATCTGGATTATAAATAATTTCATATTAGGGCATTTAAAGGGCAAAGAGCCATATTGCCTCCTTGGCTGCATAGCAAGGACAAAATAGCACCTTTTTCTTCCCCTGTGGTCTAGAAACCATCTACTTTCTAACAGGGTTCTTAGGAACAGTAACTGTGAGTGAGACGGGACTCAGGGCACAGTTGATGGTACCAGAATGGAGCCAAAGGGAGGCTGTAATCACCCCTGAACGCCCTGGGCTGGTGAGGGATTAAGCAAAATAAGAATAGGAGGATATAGTAACATTTGGAATATCCCTGGGACATTTTACAGTTGTAGCTGGACCTGGGGGAGTTAGACCAAAGAAGGAATACATCCAATTTTGCTCTCTTCTAAATTATTTTGCTAATTCAGTGTGCAGTAATTGTAACTTCTCTATTTCATAGAATTCCAAAGAAAAGTAACTAGAAAAACCTTTAATAAACACAGGCACTGAAGCGAGGCACCCTTTATTGATCACAGTAACCATGGAATTGGGCATACCACTAATGTAAGCTAGCAGGACAAGCTACTGTTTCGTAACAGCAAAATGACCCCAGTTATCCACAGTCACAGACACCTCCTGGCATCAACTTCCACGTCGCTTGATTCCCGTTTTCATGATTTTTATTACGAAGCAACAGCTGGTCCAGTCCTACCAGTTTACCTCAAACTGCACACGCAGAATGGGAGGACAAACCCAAGATTCCTTAGCTGCACTAGATGCAACATTCTCCCCCACCTTTTCTAAATTGCCTTTTAGAGCACATCATTGGGAACACATCATAAGCCTTGAAATGAAGGTTGTCTGCATAAAAAAACAAAATTTTATAGAAATTATTGAAGTCTAGACAGGCAATAGTTTCTCCTCCACTTCTCCAAAACCACTGAAGAGGGAAGCAGAAGCAGCAGATTTTGCATAATCAGCAGCTTCCCAACTTGCAGTTCACATGAGGGTGAAAAGTTAAATTCTGTGATCCTGAGCTCGTTAATAATATCAAAGCCAAGGCAGAGGGTGGGACAGTTCAGTACAAACTAGTACATATATTAAACAGCTCAGTTAACATCAAGCACAAAACCTATTTTCCACAATACTGCATGCTGTATTCTCTACTGTGCAAATCTAGCTGGAAAATTCCATACAGTGCATGAAATTCAATTTATTCTTTCTATTCTGCCATTTTATTTATGCAAGACACAAAGACCATCACTGTCTGACTAAGAAAGCAATTAAGATTTAGTTTTAAAGAACTTTCTGACCACTCTATGCTTCCTTCAGCATGTATGGCAATAAAGCACACGCAGCAGAACAGCACATACACGATTGCCAACAGAGAACAAGAATCTGATGCTGAGGCAAGCAAGAACAAACGCACGGCTTTTAGCGTTACAGAATGCCTTGCAGTTCTTAAGAAACATATTTCTCATCTATTAAAACACACACACACAAAATATATCTCTGCAAGTTGAGGTCTTTTTGCTTGCTTATTTAAGCTTGTTCTTTAAATTACTCCCAAAATCATGCAGCTTGCTGTAGGACAATTGTCTTTGGCAGAAATGACCACTTTTATCATCAAAATTTCTGTGCAAGGGAGATTCCAAACTCCAAGATTTATAATATTGCTTTAAGTGAGATGCATGTGGTATCCAGCAGAAAAACTAAACTAGATACTAACCTGTTAAGTTAGTGGAAAGAACCTATTGCCCCGTACTTTTAACTTCTAACTTGAACTGAATTAGCACACATACAATGATGAAGAAGATTATTTGTAAGTAAAATCATCTTAAGTGTCTTCAAGTATAGTGCATTCCTGCATACATATCCTCTAATATGCTTATCACTACAGAGTTCATTATATTTTTGGATGGTTCATCAATTAAGACTGTACTAGTTTATCTTAAGTTTATTTTTCTGAATTCTACCTCTTAACATTTGTTCTCACATGATACCATTTAAAAGCACAATTACTTAAATCTATTATTCTTATTGCATTAGCATATTTTCACCTTCCTCCTCAATACCTAATACTTCAATGGAAAGAGTCTGATAGCACCAAGTCTTTTCCCTTGTGTGTGCGTTTGTGTGTGTGTGTGTCTGTGTGTGTGTGTATACATAAATGCATATATATACACACACATATATATGTGTGTGTGTATGTGTGTGCGTATAAAACACCTCTTTCCTCTCTCTGCATAAGCAATTATTTTTGACCTCAGAGAGATCAATGTGTGGCAAGCAACTCTCACAATTACTTCAGCATCCTTTATTTGCTTTTTTAAGGAGCCTGAAAAAAGGGAGTAGAAGCCTAGAACAGAAAAGATGGAAAAGAAAACAAAAGAAAACAAAAAAAAACCCCACAACTGCAGCGTGAACCAGATGTCTGAACATCCTGTTTACATTTATTCAGTTATTGTGGAAACATCTCCAGTCTTCCAGGTAAAGCTGTGACAGCTGCTGGTATCCCAAACCCGAGCACTGACCTAACCTTTACCTCAATATCCATTTCAGTGGGGGAAGTCAAACCCATCGTGTTGTAAGGCTACAGTGAAACAGGGAACCAAGGCGCTCTGCTTCTATCTGGATAGTTATTAAAACACTTCAAAATATATATATTCAAAAGTCATAGAGCAGAATCCCACTTGTCCTAAACAGTGCAGACTGCTCCCAACATCTCTGCTGCTCCTGCATATGATCTTTACAAGACACTACTCTGTCACATACACACAAAAAAATGGGTCTTCAGTGAAATAACTCAGTGCTACAGCTACAGAATAAGCCCTGCACTGGGAACACGCTGCAGAAACACAACTTTTCACTAATCAGGACAACGGGGTAATTCCAAGCACTTGGCTTCTGTGTGTTGCCAGGGTCGCAAACTCCCAAATATTTCTTAAGCTTTATTTTTAAAAGATTTTAAGATGATGTTGAGAGAAATTCTCAGTTTGGAGGTGCTTCCTAATTTATTTGGCATTCAAGACCATATCCAAAGCGGAATGTAGCGCCTGCCAGCCTGGATCCAACCGTCGCTGGCAATGGGCAGTTTATTGAGCTTATAAGCTAAAGGTTAGAGCTGCATTTTCAAGTCTAATAGTCACTAATGGCTTCTGTTCTGTTAATTTGTCTAATCCCTTTCTGAGCCCATTTACACTTTTAGTCCACGTGGTATTTGGCTGCAGTAACACAGCTGTACTTAGGCACTGCATGAAAAGTATTCATCATTTTTCAGCCTAAAAAATATATTCTATTTTACTGAACAGAAGCCAAGCAAGTAAAGTAACAAAATGATAATAAGCTTTTTAAGGTCTCCCTTACTGTTTTAAAACAAAACAACAAAAAGCAGGGTTAAATTTTTCCTGTTTTAAATACTGCATTCCTCAGATTCACCGAAGATGGAACTGTTCCAAGAAGAAAGGAAAATGAGAAAAACAGCAAGAATAGTTCAAAACAAAGTTAGCAAGCAATATTGCTATAGGTGAAAACAATGGCATCAAAAACAAATGAAATATACCTTTTGCCAACACCACTGTCCAGCAGCAATATTGTGCCTGTATGTATTTTAATTAGGCATGAAAGAGCTTTGCAGAGCTATTTAAGTAATTCAGTTCTACTCAGTAACCCATGAGCTCAAGCCATGTTGGCTGCTCCACATACGTGATAACTGACCTGCAAAGCCACGCAATAAATGAGTCTATTAGAGAGGATGAAATAAATTTTCACCACTGGCAGCTAGAAAATTGTTATCATCAGATAACATTTAAATTCATTATTAAGGTAATTCAAGGGACTACAATTGCATTGAGAAAGTAAGCTGTTGAAAATTTAAGGTTCTCAGGGATAAACTAGCTCTCTTACGTACACACACTTGCAGGCAAAGAGCTTCAGAACCAGCCTCTTGGAGGAACCAAGGTATCACCTTCCCTCTGTTCCCGAGAAGCGGCGGTGATCGGCTGCTCGCAGCCTCTGGCTCAGGGAATCGCTGCAGTTGACTCCTCAGGCACATGCCAGACCGGAAGAGTTGGAATAACCTCCTGAGCACCCACAGTGTGACAAAACAGGACACACTGGACACTGCTGAGCCTTCCAGGGACCCAACTGTAACTGCAAGTCACAAGGCCTGAGTGCTCATCCCTGTTTGTATCCGGGGTTGAGGCTCGCAGGAGGCTCCACCACCAATTTGCGGGAGGACAAGGATATGCTGATAGGGCCCATTTCCCAAACCAGAGGAAAAGGAAGATTCCTCAGCACACCGCAGATGTGCTCACGCTTTCTAACAATGTGCACTGCCAGAAATATAGTCCTAATACTACCAAACACCATTTTTCAAAATCTCTAAGTGTTGCAGTTGGCAACAAAATGTTAAATCATTTAATGATTATAAATGAAATTATTATAATGAAATCATAAAATATAAATGAAATCATTATAAATAATAAATGAAATAATTTAATCGTTTAATGATGACAAAATGTTAAATCATTTGTTCCAATTCTAGCAGCCTTTTTAAACACAAAGCACTAAAGCATTTGACATTTCAGAACTGTTATTCTTATCAGGAACGTGTGCTTTTTGTTTTTCTATTTTGTTCCATTTTCAATTTATAGGCATTTTTAGGTATACACTGAATTGTGAACGGAAGTGTTAAAAAACCTTACTGCCAAATGCAACCCCTGGCTAATGCACACAGACAGGTAATGCTCCCTTACTTCCTAGCAGCCCAATTAGTGAAAATAATCCAAGCTGTATTTTGAGCCCTATAGAAGATGAAAGCAAACTAGCTTCAAACCAGCAAGCAAATATGAACATCAGTCATGAAAAATAGTTATAATGTACTAAGACGTCAGAAAGACACAGAATAAGGAGAAATCCATGGAGAAGAAAACAGCAGTTACCACCCTTTGAAACACACTATTCAAGGAAGGTTACATATAGTCCACAATTAAGCTGCTGGAGGGTAACTCCACATCAACTTAACCACACAACTGTCCAGGCAGCCACATACCCGACAGAGACCATTGCTCGTGTGTCCCCAGCGAGGCAGTGACATTCCCAAGTCAGCGGTACAAGTAACACGTGTATCACTGTATCAACCATTTGCCTGCCTGGCAATCAAACCCCCGGCTAATTCAATGACGACAGATGCAGCTTTATATTGAACCGGGATCAAGGGAGCTACTATTTCACTGACCACAATTCTGAGCACTAGAAATGGATCTTCCACTCACTAATTACATGGGAAAGACAGAGGGGCAAAATAGTTACTCCCCTTTCTTTTATACCCAAGGTAGCCTAAAAACCCAAGAGCTAAACTATGAAAAGAAACATCTCCCAACATATAAATCTCTGCTTGTGAAGACCTCTGAGATTGATGTGCATTTTTGGCACACTGCTAATTAAAATGATACTGCAATGCAACTATTTCAAGGTCAAAAAGAAAAAAAGATCAAAGACCAAATAAATCTTTAAAATAGTCAATGTTGTAGCTTTAATGTTGTAACTTTCAAAGAAAATCCTTACTGACAAATTATCATAGAGGAATTAGAGACTCTTCTTTATTGGGTTACTCTTATCTCCAAAGCTCTGAGACTTTTTTCTCATTTCATTCAAGTCAGTAATAATAAACTGCCACACTTGATAGATTACAACAACAGAGCAGAACAAGAACCAGCAAGATACTATACAGTATTGATATCTCGATAAGCAATCTCTAGGCAGAAAATTGCTATCCTGCTTAACTATCTACTTATGACATGGATAAAAACCTAAATATTGCAGTTCTACACCTCCATTTTTCTTCAGGCAATGAGCAAACCCAAATCACTGAAAATGGCTATGACTTTGCTAGGAAGTACAAGTACAAATATTTCCAGCAGTTAAAATATGATTTGAGCTTTAATTTAGTCCCCTCTTCAATCCACTTGATCTTTGGGCAGAAGAACTCAAGAGCCCAGCAAGCAAGTCAGACCATACTTAGCACCAGATAAAGTGGCTCACAAGGATGAAATTCTGTAGTTAACAACATTTCAACAGCCAAGTCCTGCAGGGCCTCTGAACACTGGCTGTGCAGCAGGCACCTCATTACAAAACCAAGTCCTTTCAGCTTTCCCTGCTGACCCTCTCGCCGCACCAGGATCACAACTGTTACAAGTTGATCGGGTTTTGTGCCTTTTACACAGCTACCATTGCCTGCCTGAAACTGGCAGGTAACACTAGCCCATCTGCATACACTACTGAGACGCTGAAGAAATGAATATTGAAGGGGAAAAACACCCTCCTATGAAACATCAGATTAATCACTGGGAACCCATTCCACTTGCACTAACAAGGAGTTGCAAATGAGTGTCTACAATCTCTGCCGATCATGAGATAAGCCACGCTCTGTCTGTACCGGGTAATAACTTAGGAGAGCCTTTATGCTCAGCTCCTTAGGTTTTTTTCTCCAACAGGTTTGGAGGGCCTGCCCACTGCCAGAACGTAGCAGCTGCTATTAAATGAAGAAAAATAAAGACCAGAAAATGGAAACAAGACTGGGAGAAGTCTGCATGGCCAAGTATGTGGCTTGGGCACGAACATTACTTTGATGTAGCAACCAACCTCTCGATGCTGTTCAATTTTGCTTCTAAAATAGCAGTGAAGTTGAGACAGAGCATGCAGCAATTTTTGCAGCAATCTGGCATAGCCACAGGATTATAAAGAACTAGAATCCATAGTTTCATACAGCAAACAGCAGTACTCCTCAGAGAACAACATCGAAGGAACTGAGATTGGTGTATGAGGCTGCTAAAAATTCTGGTTGCACCTACATAAGACTAGTGTAAAAGCACATAAAAGCACATACACATGCATATATATGTATACAGTTTATATATAAAATACATAGATAAAAATTTTTGAAAGTGAAAACAGCTTTTATAACCTCTGAGATACTGGGCATAAAACTGAAGGCACTGTCCATCCGATGATCACGACAACTTTCAGAGCTAACTTGCAAAAATTTCATGGAACTTGGTAAGAAGTTACTTCCCCTATTCGTTCCAAAGACACGGATCTTCACTATGAAAAGTTATTCACTAAGACAAGAGGAATCAAAACAATTCTTTGGCCAGAGCTAAGAGAATGCTTTCCCCTCTAAAACATGCCCTTCCTCTGCAGAGGAGAAAGATACCAAAATTGAAAGCCTTTTCACCCACTGAAAACAAAAGTGATGAGTTGTTTTTCCTCAGGGTGTTTTTTTTATCTGAAGCACTGGACAAGCTTAAGAGGTTTGTGTTCAGTTCCACATTCTGACATTTACGTTTTGATCACTTTGAGGCTCAGTCTCATATACCTCTGTTCCTCTTTTACCTGCAAAACAGCATGTAAAGCTCCATCCTGACAATTGCTGTTTCCCTCACCTACTTTGACGGTCATTAGTTTGAAGCAGGAACCATAAGGTGCTATAACACCTAATCCTAAACCGAACATTGTAATTCCATCTACAAATCTCACTAATAATATTGAACATCCTGCAGAGCAACAGTCTTCCCACTAAATATCAGCACGCAAAATGAGCAGTTCTTAAACCAAGTCTCCTCTGCTCCTTGACACACAACTTGCAGACACTTCTGTGGCTTGCAAGTCTGACATTAAATTTACACATGAAAGATAGAGAACAACAGATTGCACCGTGAGAACAGAGCCTTCTCACCTCGGTACCTCTGTGATTCTTCCAAAGGAATTTCATAAGCTAACTGGAACAGATCTCTATCCTGGTCATTGGTTTTCAAGTTCACAAGGTATATCGTCGTCCCATAGCAGCCTATTCAATTCATTAGCTTTTATGAAAATATTTTAATAGATAATGATGCATAAAGAACATGTCTAGTTGCTCACCAGGTATTTAACTAGCACGGAAGCAAGAGAAGTCTACGCAAAATAGAAACAGCACCAAAGAGTTGTCTTGTGCCCATCCCATCTGTAAATGCAAGCTTCCTTTGCCACACTTGAGGAGGAGGTGGGGCTGGGAAACTCTTCTCTCTGAAGTCCCACCCTTCTTTACAGATGGACAGATTTCATTAATAGTTAACTGGTGACATACAGCATTAACTTACTTTGGCATTCATAGCCTTCCATCCGTGCTCGTCCAAGAAAGTGACAGGTCAGGGTAATTGTTTACTGGTATTTTCTTTGCCATGACACACTACCCCCAAATCTCCTTTATTTTACTGTCTTGTTGCTTCACAGGTCATTTTAAAACACTGAATGTAGTTTTGTTCTTTTTTCTTTTTTTTCTCCCTTAAGCAGAGAAAAAACAGTGACTGACAGAGCCTGTTAACCAACTATTCTTCTCAAACATCCAAAACATGGCAGCGAGACCAAACCATATTATGTTCTTAGGTTTGACCAGTCCCTGAGGAAACCACATCCTGCTTAGCAATGGAATAAAACTTCTAGCCTTTTCAGATGGGCAAACTGGAAATCTCCACAAAAGAGAATCTTTCCTTCTCATATCCCATCAGATCCACTGTGACTCTTGGGTCACAAGGGTGCTCTCCAACAGCCACTAGAAAGACTGCTCAGTCTCCCTGACTGTAAAGGCCTTGGAACAAGAGGGTGTCTATGTGAAATCAATCTTCTGGGCCATATTATTTCATATGGGAGCCTATATTTGAAGCCATTTAACACATGGCAGTATTCAGAGGCTCTAGTGATACAGAGCAGCTTTGTCCAAGTGACTGGCATTTCAACAATAAGTGTCATTTAAGAATTTGCCCAATGCTATTTCATCTATCCAATTACTTACCTCTCTTGCAGGAACAGGGCACTATTAAGAGTTTGGTGATTAAGATTAGAAGGCACTTTGAAGATTTATAGTGCTATACAACTGCTAATTATTATTGTTCATACCTGCATTTGGTTGAGAAAAAAACACTGGTGCCAATTTATTTCAGAACAGTAGCCTGCTTCACATATGAAAGTAACAACATTTGCTTTGTTGTGCTCTTTGAAAAGTGAAATAGATACATGCTATCAGCAAGATGCTTGCAATCCTTCACTGTAATATTTATTCCACTTTAAAAGAATATGGTGAGATCTGTCAAGGAAGCAAAAGGAAAATCATCAAAACAATCAAGGTCAAACACGATACCTTCCTTCTCATTGAAGCACGCAAATGCTTGTGCCTTGATGATTTCCCATCTTCAGGAACCAAATCTTTCTTTCCTAGGCTCCCTCACTGGCTTCCTTCAGGGCATTCAGAATGACAACGCTGAACCTGGGCTCTGCACAAGTCATCATCGTTGCAAGGTGACTGGTTATGGTGGTTATTTACCACTCCTCCCTGTCACAGGATGTTTCAGCTGTCAAGGGGCTGCGAAGCTGCTAACAGACTACTAGATTCCACCACCTCCATCACAGTTACCCCCTGGAAAAGCAACGCTCCGCGCTCCTTTCCGCTGCTCCTTACTGCCTCAGCCCCTTCTTCCTCTCCCACAGACACCTTGCTGCTTCCTGTATGCTCTTCCATGTGCCCAAGTGTCCCTGATTCTGCTGTTCTTGCGGCCTCCAACTCCTCTCAACAACCACAAGGCTAACCCGCTTTAATGACACCCTGAGACACAGCCAGCTTCCTACTTCTTTTCTATCTGTTGACTTTTTAACCCTAATCCTCCAAGTTAAGTTGTATGGTCAAAAGTTAAATAAACAGAAGCTAAGCAAAACAAACAAACAAAATAATTTTTAAAATTTTGATCACTCTAATATGACAAAAGGGTAAATACAGACCCTTCGGCACCTTAGCCTGAGACAAGCAAAGGAATACTCTCCAACGTTAAAAAAATCTATCCTTGAAATCAGTGTAACAGATACTTTCCCCATGGAGCTTATAATTACAAAACGTGAAGTATACAGTTAATATTAACACCCTTAAGTACAAGGATTTTCCCTTTTTAAAGCCACAAAAGAGCAAAAAAGAAGTTAACTGGGGGAAACATATATGCTTTTCCAGTCATCAAGCAAAACATTGTTTAAAAATGGAAGAGAAACATCTACAGCTCAACTTTTTAAGATAATTTTTCTCATGACTATGGTTTTTTTTTTACCTTAAAACACTGCTCAAATGCAAGGACTGTTTATAAACATGCTTGTTAATAGGGAAAAAAGCCACTCCATATAAAAAACAAATGCCTGCCATTAAAGCTAAAAAGATAGTTACGTTTGATAGCACTAGGAGTGGTAGCAAAATCTGTTGCAACTGCGCTACCAAACAAAAGATGGTAAGACCAGATTTACTCTTTCCTCATCACTATTTCTTGCACAAGAACCTACCTATTTAAATTGTACTCTTTGTGGTATCTTTGCTCGTGTGTTATTCAAAGCAAGACTTGCACTGCCAATTGAATTAGACAGTGGATACCCAGTTCTAACGTGGAATGCGGGGCCATTATTTTCAGTGTTAATCACATCCCCGTTAGCAGCTTGTGCACAAATGGTGATGTGGGCCCGAAATGCCCGGGAACGCGTGCGGTCGGTGCCTGCTTTCTCACGTGACGTTGAGCCCTCGGGTCAAAATCTGACCCAGTTCTGACCCAGTTGCACCGTGCAGTATCACAGAACACGTTCCCTTCCCGTTGGCGCTTCACAAACAGGCCGATCCCCATGACCGCCCCAGCTTGGCCACTCCAACATTCCCTCCTCCAAGCCTCACGCCTCAGGAAGGTGCCCAGACACAAATCACCTGCGACGACCAACTTGGCTGTTCGCATGTCCCACGTTCGCTCCAGATCCCACCTCCAAAACCAAACCGGTTCCCAACACTTTCCCGGGTAAACAGGAGGGGTACGAGCAGCTCTTGGCGGTTCCCTATGAAGTCACCCACTTTGTTGTTCTCAACACGCAATTTAAAGGGAATGACACAATCTAGAGTAGGAGTGAGATTATCCTGCGGTTTGCGGAGGTGTCGATTGCTGCGAGATAAAAAAGCCAGCGAAACCTAGGCGATTTCTCATCGCCAGCCGATACGTTTCTACTTCGTTTCTGCTCCTCCAAAAGAAAGTTACTAAAGCAAAAAAACTTCTCCGGGGATTAAGCAGGAGGGGGCGATGAGGAGAGGAGGGGGCGCTCGCCTCCGCTGCCGACACTCGCCCTCCCCTCACGGCAGGGCCGGGGCCCCACGCGTGTCCCGCCGTGACCCGCGCTCCGGGCCGGGCACGGAGCCCGCGGGGAGAAGCGAGCGGCGCCCGCGGGGCTTTGTGCGGCCTCGCCCCGCTCCGCCCGCCCGCGCCTCACGGCCGCCGCCTGCCGCCCCCTCCCCCCGCGCCGCTGAGGGGCTGCGCGGCCAACGGCCGTTAACGGCCGCCCGCGCGCGGGACCCGCGGAGGGGCTGCGCGGCCAACGGCCGCTAACGGCCGCCCGCTCGCGCTGCTGAGGGGCTGCGCGGCTAACGGCCGCCCGCGCGCGGGACCCGCGGAGGGGCTGCGCGGCCAACGGCCGCTAACGGCCGCCCGCTCGCGCTGCGGAGGGGCGGCGCGGCTACCGGCCGCCCGCGCGCCGG
>JAUBOD010000004.1:978272-1054596 GCA_032353885.1 Nothura maculosa
CTCGTCCCGTGTGGCACCGTGTGGGGCAGGGCCGCCGAGGAACGGGAGGCTCCGCACGGACTTACTGCTCGTGCTGAGAGCGCCAGGCGCCGCGCGGCCTCCGGGCGGGAAGAGTCACTTCATGGAGGGGCACCCGCCATTTCAGTTACCCCATCAGGCGTTACAGATGGGGCCTTCATTCAGACATGCTGAAAAATACCCACTTTGGGGCGGATGATAGCCTCAAAACATGTTTATGATTTTCAAAAAAACCTTTTTTTTTTTCCTTTTTCTTTGGAGAGAGGCCAATTGCTTTAGAAAAAAAAATACACAATGTTTTGCTTTATCTGTTCCGAAACTACAGAAACCCCACCTTGTACCCAGGGCAGTCTTAAGAGTTCAGCGCCAAAGTGAGTCTTCCCTAAGTGTCACTGACTTTGGCCAAGTCATAATGAAAATAAAGATGAGTAGTAGAACTAATTAACGTTTCAAGAGGCTTCAGTAATCTGAGATGCTGTTAGTTATGTAATTTAAATACTGTTTTCTTGTAATACTAGTTCCTTGACTTGATAAGTATCTACTTACATTTTCAGGTGAATTCGGTATGTTGGAATCCACACTGGCAACAAGACAAGAGCTCTTCTTGGTCCCTGTGTACGTATTTATACGTTCTTAGGCAGCAGCCGCCTCCTGTTTCTATGGGTTAGCGTCTTTCTGGAAGAAGAATGTAAAGGATACTGAATGAATGTTGAGGAACCACGGTACGTTTTACCCTCGAACTCTCTTTTCATGCTTTATGTGGTTGATATCACCAGTTACGTGATATCAGTCACTTGGCCTTTTTCTTACCTGTATTTGGAGAGAGAAAGAGCTCTCTGTAAGAGTATGTACATTAAATACATCAAAAGACTAAAACAGCACTTAGAGATGCATCAGAAGGCCAAGCTACACACTAAGGAAATACTATCTTCTTGTACCAGAGGACATCTTTAAAAATAGACACGTCCTCTGAAAAATGGCACCTCTCTTAGAAGATTGCAAATCTGATTGTAATTTACTTTCCAGTAAATAAGATTTAGTTCTTTGTGCTTCATCCTACTAGTGAACATCTGTTTTGAACACTATTTTCCTTAGCCTTGTAAAAGTATGTGAATGCCTTAAAAAGAGATCTCATTAGACTATTTTTTTAATTAAACATCTTAAAGACACTGGGAGCTTAGGACCAATGAAACAAGTTATTTCCCTCTCCACCTATGGCACATTTTACAGCAATGCAAATACATGGAAAACATGGCCCTAACTTTAAAAACTTCTTACATCACTGAGTGAAAGACATAAGACATTCTGCACAAAGACTGACACCTTGGATTGTCTCCACTGTGGAAAAACTAAGTGGCTTGTGTCGGCGTGGTGCTTCTGCACATCATGAACACTATGTCCATTTGCCACAAAGAATAACACGCCAGCGCTGTAAGTTAATAGATTCCCAAGTGAGACTTTCTCCTTAGCTGTTCAGGGGAAGTTTCCATGCTAACAGACTTACAAAACTTTAATTTTTCCTCTGCAGAGAATGCCTGGCAACTAAAAAGACTATATTCACTCCACCATCCAAATCTTGAATCATTCAGATTCAGAGCTTTTACTCAATATGGCACAGCTTTGCTTTACAAACATGCCAAATCATGGTATTTTTTTTCTTTTTTCTTTCTTTTTTTTTTTTCAACTTCCTTGATTAATAGGTGTAACTATGTCTAAACTGGGGGACTCGGGAACATCTCCAAGTTCCTGGTTTGGGATGCGTGCCTGGCCACACCCTGACAACGTATTAGGACAAGACCTGTACATAAACTAGCACCCTCCCTTAATCTCATACTTGTTGGTAACTTAAACCCGGAGTGCCACACTCCTGTGTATGTTTAAATGCCAGTTTAGAGGAAGACTGCAAGTCCAAACCTTCATTCTATGAGAAAACCGTTAAAAAGGCAACTCAAGAGCATCTTTGAGCAGATAACATGCAAGATCTTGGCCCATAAAAGGCTTACCTTCTGAGTTAGACTGCACGACATGTCCTTATATTACCAGAAAAGCACTAAGGAGCTGAAGTGAAGGAACTGGTTCAGAAAGAAGCAGCAAAGAGAAATAGGTTCCCGGAAAGATTTAATCTCTGAGAAAGATCACGACTTGAGAGTACAGTGACTGTCTGGGATTTTCAAAAGCGACAATTAATTTTGGGTGTCTCCTAGTTTTGGTGCCCGAACAGGATGCACTAAGTGGTGCCTGAAGTTCTGCAGCTGGATTCACAAATCTCCATTGAAATGTTAGCCATTTTTGTATTCTTTGGCTAAATGACAGTCAAAGAACAGGGAGAAAACTGCCTATAAACATTTGATGAGGCTGAATGCCAGCAAGAGAAAGAAAGTATTTTTGGTCCCTGTCTGCAATGCAATCCTTTTGGCAGACTGATAACAGTGAGGCTTTGAGTTCACTCAATGGCTTATACAAGTTACAATTGTAGTAATGAGGCCTGAAACATATATGAGACTGTAATTACACTTGAAGCATGTAAGAAAGACAAAAAAAAAGAGATTTTACTAGAAAGTTTTTTTTTTCCAACCGTAAGACTTATGGCTCTCCAGGATAATCTTCAAGAAAATCTAATTTGCAGGAGCTAATTAGCTTTAGGTACTTAAAAAGACAGACTAGTCAAAATAGTAGTAAATATACGGTAGGGAACCATCTTGCCCAGACAGAAACTGCTTGTTGGAGCAAGTCTTTTCTGCATTCATCTTTGGAGTCTATCTTAATGAAGGTTTTGTTAGGGACTATTACAGTCAAGAGTTAAATCAGAGAAGCGGAAGAGAGACATTAAAATGTATGGTGAGCCTAAGAGAAAAGCAGTTGTTTTTATTTGAGGTTTGAAATGAGATGAAGGGTCACTGAGGCTGGGCAACACACAAAGGCTGTCGCAGACAACAGCCTGTTTTGCAGAAAAGGCTCGCACATCAACAGTAGCTAGATTGTGTGGAGGGACAGAGCAAAGTGTAGATGGGGAGGGCTGGGGCCACGGGGAGAAAAGAGGGGCTATTTTCCAGAATTGGAGAGTTGCTGTCATTCCATAAGGGATAACTCCCAACTCACCAGATATGAAAGGCCAGACAAGACAATTAGGATTTTGAATATTCCTTTGTTGTAGAACTCCCTCAAATCTAAAAGCATTCTATTTATCCTCAGCAGATCTGCTGTTCTGCTGCTGCAGTGAAACTCAGCATCAGCCCATGTGCGTGAGTATGACTATTGTTGAACACACTAAGAGCTCCCTCCTTCACGTCAAGTGGAGCAAGATCTCACTTGTACAAATGACAGCTTTATATTTTTTAATGATCTTCAGTATCTGAAGCCCACAAGCTTATCCATCAGTAAATTACAAATTGTTTGGGGGATCTTTCCTTGCTTATTGTTTTTAGCATTTTTCTTCTACATTCACAGAGCTGTATTGTCAGGGACAGATCTAGGCCATGAAAATTTTTGGCAGCAGCAAGACATACGTAAAGAGATGGCTCAGAAACAGGTGGTGAAATGAGACCTTAATAAAAATGAGAATGTTTGTGGGTGAAGAGATAGAGATAGAAGACAAGGATGTAAAAGTTTCTGTGGAATCATTAGATGTTCTGAAACAGCCATCAGAGAAAAGTTAAAGATATGCGTGAGGGAAACACAGTGAGAGAGTCACAGGATTAAAGAGGTGGAATCCCTGGAAAAATCTACTGCAAGAGCCGTCGGAGACAGAAGGGAAGAAACAAATCCCTATTGCCATGTAAGTACTTTACACCTTCTGGTGGCACCAGAAGTGATTTCTCTGCACAGCAAAATCTCTTCCATCTGACTGCAAACCTCTTAGGGGTGTTATTCCAGTCACCCCACCTAGTCCACTGGAGTAAATCCAGAGTAACTACATGGAAATCTGTGGAATAACTCCAGATTTACGCTGACATTATATTGACAAGAATCTGATGCTCTACAAAACAGTGCCTCCTATATATACTGCACTCTACTTTTCTCACTTGCATTTCTATTCACATTTGTTGTGAACAAGATACAAATTCATTTGGCCAAGAAACTGCTTTGCCCTTAAGAAATGTCTTTATGTTCTTAGATAGAAGTTATTTAAGGATATTTCTTCGCATTTTTTGTACAAAGATGGGCTTGTGAAAAATGAGCTGCATGCTGAGCTATCAGATATTTTTATCTAATCAGGCAAAACTGAAGCTGTCAAAGTAAAGGGATTCAAGTTCCACCCCAGAAGCTACAACTTTTCCAAAAAATGTTGCCCACTGAAGTGAGTTACTTTTCATGTTGTTGGAGCAGCAGTATGTGCCTATGCCTTCAACTGCATTTTTAATTGCTTGCTATCACCAGCTTTTCATGGTAATAGTACTTTTTTGTGATCCATTTACTGATCAGTTTTGCTCTCATGACTTTTAAATTAAGTGTCTTTAAAGAAAAGAACCCCTCACATAGACTGAGTGGCAACCCTTCATTCTGGTAAGTTTGTCTTCAGTAATATATGTGCTACTGCAGCTCACTTGTGTGAACTGCATGCAAACATCTGTAGACAAGTTTCACATATGTTCTGGTGATTAAAATAATATTAAGTAATTTAAAATTAGAATATAAGTGTATTTCTAACTTTGATCAGGGTTAGAAGTTTCTTTCCTAGTTCTGTTTTGCTTTGTTGCAGTGCTTCCCTTAATAACACGCCGCTGCTTTCTTAACTGGAAATTACATTTGAGGCAGCAGGCTGGACAGTTTGTGTTGTTCCTATTGCTGTTGTACTACATATTTCCACAACTGGAAATCTTAACTGAATATATAACAGTCATTAGGCCTAAAAAGAAATTTCTTTAGTATCACCTGATCAGAAACTACTTTTAGAACAAGCAAAGACAAAACAGCTTGCAGGAGAAACACCCTCTTGGCAAGTCTCTGGTTTGTAGAAGAAACCTTACTGCTCGATACCCTACAAAGGGGGGACGCTGCAATTTGGTCAGGTGTTATGAAATACTTCATTTTCTATTCTAGCTTTAAATGCTTGATTATGTGTGTTCATGTGCCATTGTATTCATGATAATACTTTGACATCTGTAGCTTCTTTTGCCTCTTGAAGCTTTCCAAGCATGTCTGTCTGTTAGGGTGCTAAACCTCCCCATTGGCAGGGAACAGTAATATTGATTCCCTGTGACAATAAACAGAGGACTGAGGCACGACGTGACATATTCAGGGTTACACGGGAGCCTTGCTGCAAATTTCTGGAAGCAGAGAGCAGAGGTTTTGACTCCCAATCCCACACACTTCCTACAGAGGAGCCAAGAGACCAGTGGGAATCAGAAACTCGCTTTGTCTCTGAAAGGTTTTCTGCTGACTACGCATAGCAACAGTCATTCATCTGTTTTCATTTCACTCCATTCATAAAACATCCTGTACTATACTGAATTTAAATCATGCTCTTTTCTTCCTGCAATTTTGGAGATTATTACGTAGAAGACTATTATTTAAATTTCAAAGGGCTTCTTTGTAAACTACTTCCCTATGGTGGAACCACTAGTTTATGCTTTTAAATAAAATATTTACTCAGCACATTTAGAAATTACAGGGCATCACATGCAAGGAGAAGTTCAGATTAACTTTGCAATGGAATTTAATGCCTACGAGTGGAGTTGGAGCATAAAAATATTCCGGTCTTTTGAGTAACTTCTGTCCTGAACTTGAAACTCTTCATCTTGATACCTCTGTAACTAAGTTTACTGGTGATACCCAATTATTGCAGGAAGCTCATTGAGATGAGCTTCTCTCTCTGTTCAGCAGCTTGTATTTTAATGATTACCTGTCCAAAATATCCCATATACTTATCACATGCCTAATTACAGCCTTATACTCACGGGCTGCATGTTATACAGTGGGTTACAGTCACTCCTCATCACTAACCCTCATTAGTGTTGGCTGAATCCCTTACTGGGAGCAATGACAAGGGTGTGCTGGTCCCTTCCTTGTCACAGCACCATTAATTCTCACAGTCCTCAGCTCAAGGGAGCTTTTTCAAGTGTTTAAGTCATACTTAAATCCCTCGTTGTAGGATTTGACTGTCCTGTGCTCATCTCTATGGAATTTATCACATTGCAGAAAATAATACTGCCCCTGGGAAGGCTCACTCACCACCAGTGCAAAATGCTTCGGAGGGCTATGTTCAAATAAAGAACATCATAAAGAACATCAGCCTTTTGCTGGGCTTGGAAACAGTGTGCTAGCACATTTTCCCATCATTGTAATTCCCTATCTTGTTAAAAAAAAAAAAAAGCTGTCACTTTTTCACTTACAGCCAGAGGGACAGGGAAAATGCAAGAAGACCAAGCTAGGCATCTCTGCTGTGCTCTGAGGCTTCCCAATTAAACTGTATTTGCTTGGCAATCTGGGAAACACTGGTACTTGTAGGAGTTTCAATGAATTATTAGAATTTGGAAACCGTGGGGAGAGATCCTTGACCTGCCACTTGCACAGATGGGGAGAGAAGGTGGCCAGTTTGCATTCAACCAGGAGGAAGGAAAAGATAGAAACATTAGGAAAAACAAGCAAACAAATAAACAAACTAACAAAAACAACCCAGTCCCCCAAAAGAAAAACTGTCTAGTACCTTTTATTCATCTCCTATTGTGGAAATACTTTCAAGACCATGCACTTTAAGCGCACTGTGACCACATCTATCACTCATTTATCTGGTTTGTATTACACTTAAAATGAAGCTTATGATAAGGGGGTTTGGCATGGACCATTCAGTGAGATTCTAGCTAAAGCCCTTAGCTGGTTATGTTCAGGAAAAGGTCTATTTTCTATTACAGGAAGCAATTTGCTGTTGACTATTTCCTTTAAAACTTCTAAGTGCAGCCATGGTCTCAAGGGCTTATCAGGCAGAGCCTTGAGAAAGCGAGCATACATTACGTACATGCAGGCAACAACATAGGAGGGAAGATAACTGACATTTTATTTTAATCCAAATGAATTTATCATCAATAGATAACAGTGGGAATAACAGTAGATAGGAGTAACATTAGATAGGAAACTAGCAGAGAAAAAATGAGCTCTAAGAGTGCGAG
Organism: Nothura maculosa; assembly: GCA_032353885.1. Lineage (NCBI taxonomy): Eukaryota > Metazoa > Chordata > Aves > Tinamiformes > Tinamidae > Nothura > Nothura maculosa. The sequence continues at coordinate 985,397 of JAUBOD010000004.1, forward strand.
TAAAACCTGAATTACGGAAAAAAGTGTTTTTCTGTAGCTCACTGAATTTGAAAATATATATCCTCTCACAATTCCTGGGAAAAAAATAGTATTTTTTTTTTTCCAAATACTCTTACGATCTCTACTCACTGCTGGCAGATTTGCCTTATATCAACAAGAGCAGCATGTTTATGTGAGTAAGCATGACAAATTCTTTTGTTTGAGACACCTACCTTTTTTTCCAGAGTCAATGGTGCAACTATCACGTTGTCTTTTTACTTTTTCCTAAAGAGAAGAAGATATGATATTACTCAATTTCCATGGGAATAGACTCCTTGCCTTTTGGCAGCAGACCAACCTATGTCAGGAAACACTCACCTGTGTCCTGGTGAGTGCAAGCAGGCTGAGAACTGAAGTTATTTTCATTCAAACTCCTTGAAGCGTTTACCTGCAGAAAGCAGCCCTCTCTCATTTGTGACTTGTCTGCATGTAGATTGTGAGCTTCGTTTGTAAACAGTCTGATTAGTAGCTATGGGTATCAACCCAAGCTGGAGGATCTATTTATTGTATTTGTTCATTACAAATATAGCATGGACTGTGGGACTGCACTGCCCAACCAGATGCTGCAGCGGCTCTACCATAATTGGACAGCCCACATTTTGGAGCTAAAAGCAGGTGCCCTTTGCAATTAGGAAAAAGCAAACTTTGCTTGTTGGGCACTAAATCTGAATACCTTTACACTGAATATCTTTATACTATGCATAAAATTGTACTCCAAGTATTCACAAACAAAGCAAACAGAAAAAGGATGACCACAGCAGTCTTAAAATGTAGTTTGGGAAGCACAATTAAAACCTGAATTCCATCCACAGGTAAAGTGTGTGGGAGGGCGTTTTGTCCTCTCAGAATCTTTTGTAGTTGCTGTTGCCCTTGCCCTTGTGCTTCACAGGAATGAACAACAACATTGCAGAAAGGAGATCATAATTTAAAAATGAAGCAACCATGAACCAACGTCAATAAGGCACTGCTCACTTAGGTTGAATGAATGTGCTTTCCTCTGGACCCAATCAAACCCACAGCAGGACTTTACTGTTCTCACGTCGCACACACAGTTTTCCTGCCTAGTGTAGAACAGCCCAGCCCAGGAGACTTCTGTGGAGGCGACTGCCTCACAGTAGATGCCCCACATGCATGGGCAACATGAGCTGCTTTTGTGACTTGTGCTCTCCAGCACCTTGCAATTTCCTGCCTTGTCAGCTCAGTGCTGTCCTGCAGTTACCATCTCTCCCGATGGCCCTTTGCAGCTCCCTCTCTTGCAGCTTTCCTAAAACATTCCAGTTGCAGGAAGATTACAGCACTGTGGCAGAAGCACCGTCTTGCTCCAGAAAGCAGGATGAGATCACTTTGCTCATAGTCCTTCTTCCATTTTCAAACCGTTCAAAACTTGCTCTCCGAGTATTCCTAACTCCCTATAGACATATATAAACTCCCTCTATAGACTTTGACCATCCTGTACATTTCTACCTGCCTGCTTATCTCTCTCCATCTTTTTTTCCATCTTGGTCTAGCTGGGAGTTGCTTTCGCAAATAAAGCGCCAACCACTTGATTTTTTTATCCATAAAATCTCATTTAAAAACACTTTTTTAAGTGCATTAGGCTATTCCGATGTCATTGTAATTCTCTCTTCCTGCTTTGTGACATTCAGATACAGAAAGAGTAACAAAAATAACTTTGTTTTAGAAAATGGAACACATTGCATTTTCTCTCTGAAGGGAGCTGTTGCAAGTGAGATCATTTACTGGTCCTGCCATAAATAAACCCAAGTCAGCACAGCTACATGGGTTAACTGAGCCTGTTAAAACCCAGAGTAAAGTCCTTAGTGCCACTGCTTGTCTAATTATTACTGAGGAGAAGGTCTAGGGGCTATTTTTTCTCATTACACCTCTGGAGTGCTTTCAGTGCAGAATACTAGCAAAGCAGTCATCCAAGGGCAAATGCTTGAGTACACTTCTGACCCTAACAACGGGTTTAACTCCATGGTTTTATATCCTAGGAACGCATTAGTGTGTCCCTCCTCACTGCTGCACAGGTGGTCTAAGTGACTTGTTCAAGGAAACAAATCTGAAAACTCAGTTTCCAGGGCTAATGTATTCTTGTCCATGCTGCATGACTGGAATTGTGTTCCTTGCCCAAGGGACTGCAGTCCAGGCACAGCTGGTTTGCTCTGCAGAAAACAAAATGCCTCCTGCCTCAGACTTTCTTCAACTGATAAAAGAAATAATGTACCAAAAAATCGTATCGTCTGAAAATGCACGTGAATTTACCACATAATTGACCCTTTGTGTCCATCTAACATTTGGCCAATGGCACACTTGGATGCATTAGATATACCATATTTCATATATTATTCTATATGTTCCTTCAGTGAAGCAATACCTTTGTGGCAGAGCTGTCATGCCTTCAGCACAAAGCCTTTGACAAAAACCTCTGGCTCCTTCGAAGCACCAAAACAGAGAGGAGTCTGAAAATCTGAGAGGTCAGAGAACTATTCATAATGTCCATAATATTGCCTGGATCTCTGAGGCTGCCACTAAGCAGAAATACACTTCAAGGAGAGCACCAGATGGCATTAAATATCCCAACCTGCACTGTGTTTCCATCAGCCAAATCTTTAGCAAACCACCCATTTTTGCCTCTTCTTCCATTGTGCAGATTTTTTTTTACTTAAAGCAAAAACCCCAGTAGATTCTCACAGTACTGAAAGTATTTACAGATGTATTTTCTTTGCAGGATTTTTTGCTTTCTTTATAATTAGCTTTCTCTCTGTTAATGTCTCCTACACGTTATAGCATTAATAGATGAGTTAAAAAAAGATGCCCTTACCTCCACTTCTTTTTGTAACAGTGCAGAGTATCTTTTTATAACACATTAATAGTCAGCATCACAGATTATTAAGGCAGGGAGGCCCAAGCAGGGTTCATTCAACCTGAATTTAAGATAACAACCAACGTGCATCGTGACCATAATGAAGGTTCCCTAACTAATGTCTTAGCGACATTAATAGGCAATAACCATGCAAGTATCTTATTGCTGATGAGAACGAGTGGAGAAGAGGGAAACGATTAGATTTCTGCATATGATTTTGAATGGAAATACAGCCCTCGTGGCAGGTTTAGCTCTGACAACTCTCGCTAGGTCTCTTGACTTCTAGGCTATCTAGGATAGCCTTCAAGTGGCAAATTCCTCCAGTTAAAAGTTTTATCTTCCCCTCTCTCTGCTGAATCCATAAGGTACCCATTTAAGAACGAGCTCCTGTAGAGCTTATGGGACAAGGTAACGGAGTCAGCTGCTCATCGCTCTTGTCTCCTTCCATCTCATTTCCATTTAGGCTGTTCTAAGCCCAAATAGCCTTGTGAGTCTTTTCCTCATTCCTCTTAAAGATCTGGTCAAACTACTGCATTATTTACCTTAGAAAAAGAGAAATTAATGAGATTATAAAACACAGTCCAACTCATTTAGACCTGTGCATTTCCCTCCAAGACATCCCTTTCAGTCTTCATAAAAGGACTGGTAAGATCTCTTCTATCTTAAGAAAGATTTAACAGCTGCGTGTGGAACGGAGATGAGCCAAAAGAAATAGTTAGGACAAATATCACAGCAACATACCTCTAATATCTCAAAAGCAATTCAAGGTTGGTATAATCCTACTGCTTCTCATGAATCAAATAATGCAGCAACTTAAATGATAAATCATTCTGACCAAAGATTTCTGCTATCAGAGACCTTGGATTATTTCTGGAATACTTAATGCTAAAAGGAGAACAGTCTGCAATGTCACTGCTCCTCTCTGAAGCACAGCAGGAAGCTTCTATGTACATCTTTAACCCTTCCGGATAGGTTACATATTAACATGATTTGTTCTTGATTTTGAGATTTGTCAGATTGCTTGGGGGGGGGGGGGTGGTTATCAAGTAGCTCCCAATAAAACGAGCTGAAAATGGACAATCAAATCCCCTTTCACTCCCTTTAATGGGAAAGGCCTGTCAAAAGCCCCTGGGCAGCTCCGGTAATCTCAGCTATCTAGTTCAAGTTATCAAAGTTAATCCTTAGCCCTCACAATCATCTCTCTACATCTGTGCAGTTCCTCTCCAAAGCAGCTAACTGCCATCAATTATTTTCTCTTGCAACGCCCTGGAGAAGCAGAGGGATCAGATTCCCTCGGGTTAACAAATTTATAGCTGAACAGACATTTTCAGAAAGTGAACCTCAGTCCTGGTCCAGTGATTATTTTTAAGAGAATTCCTGCAATACCAGTTTGTCCCTTTCTTTGTGGCGTTACTGGTAAAATACTTCTGCGTACTTTGCGTACTAATATTATACATGGCATTGGATTTGGAAAATACACTCTTTTTGAGGCTTATATTGGAAAAAAAAGAAAATATACCTTCATCTAACCTAAGGATAATCTCACCACTACCCAACTTTTATTCCAAATGATTAAAACACTTGCAAAGCATATAAGAAACTCCTTTGTCTTCTTTAATTCAAGAAAATATTAACTAGTAGCACCTTGGAACTTTGAAAAGAATCAGGGAGAAGGAAAAGGGAGACAAAGGGAATCTAAGACAGGATGAGACCAGTCCAGGTTACCTTCCAGAGAGCCTTGTGCTGCTCACTGCACCGTGCACCTCACTTGCTCCTGCAGCCTGGGCCGGCGTGGGTGGAATCGCTCAGGCCAGCGGGGAAACGCAGGGACAGGATGGACTGGGTGTCCTGGCAGCTCGACAAAAACACCAAGTGTTAGTTATTAAAACCACAGGATACTCTGTGGCTACGCTCTGTGTGCCAGCCAGATTGTTCATGACCTGAAAGAAAAGGTATACATGACTTTATAAGCATCTGACAGCAATATCCAATGACTTCTGGACTTTGGTGTACAAAACCCAGCTTTATTTCTATCTTCTGCAAAGAAATATGCTGATGGTGTTAAAACTTCACAGTATTTCAGGGCCGATGTTGTAAAGCATCTGAATCATTAGCACAACAGTTGCAATCAAAGCACTAACACAAGTATAGCTCATTTCTTTATATGGTCCTTGAACACCAAAATACTTGATGATGATCCTTTAAAAGAAAAACCAAACAACTAATTCTTGCAGTATATAGTTTTCTAGCTTAAAGGATTACTCAAGTCTTGCTTTTCATTTATGGACAGACATGGCTGAATATGATCTAGCACATCATATTCTTACCACTCCCCACAGACTGTCTGCACAGACAGAAAATAAACACATCCAGTAGCTCTAAATAGCAAGGCAAGATCTCCTTTTCTTTGTCATCTTCCATTGGATAATAATCATTTATTTGATAAGATATGATAATATCCAGCAAGGCAGGCCTCAAGAGGTAAAAGCCGTCCACACTCTGTTTCTCATTTCAAAGACATGTTTTTATTTTAATCACATACATAGAGTATCTGTTCATATAGGAATTCTAAAATCTTGACTTTTTGTTCTTTTACCTTTTTTTCCTTCTAAAGAATTTATAATTAGTTCAGGACAGGAGACATGAGTAAGTCACGTCCTGAAATGATTATACTTTTGCACCAAGCCTGGCAGCGGTGAGAAGGGAGCTGACAGACCCCTGTGCTGCATTGCTGTGGAAGACCCATGTTTGGGTGCAGCAAGGATGCGAAGGCAAGGGGCTGGGTGAGCTGAGCAGTTCTATCAACTTGACCTTAGTTCTTTTAATTGCTCTTTTACATCCCGTGCAGTCAAAGAATCATCATTTTTCTCCCAGCCTCGGGAGCTCTCTGCCTGCATTTTTGTTTTTAAGTGTGAAACTTCCTGGAGGAGTCGGTCAAAGCTGAATTAGCTACTTACAAAAGGCCTCCCATGGCAAACCAAGCCTAGTTCTCAGTCCATGTGACCACGAGCATTCCAGCTCCTATTCCCACATCTCAGGGAGGACAGCAGATGCCAACTGAAGCGCAAACCACAGGCTCAGCTATTTGACATCAGAGGCCCAGTGCCCAGAAGAGCGATTGCTCCAAGGCATGATGCAGCAATTGAGAAGTCCTCTTCCCACGGACAGAAGGAGTGGGGAGGATATTGCCTCTGCAGCACCAAACCAGCACGTCTCTCCGAGCGTGGCCGCAGGCGTTGGGCATCCCCACGTTCTCTCTTCCTGCCTGCACTGAAGTCTGTGGGTTTGGGCTGGCAGCAAGTTTCTTACACTAGCACAGCAGCACCCAGGGTTTTGAACCTGACTTCACAGCTGGGCTGCGGGTGAAGGTCTAATTCAGAGTTAATTCCAACTATTTGCCTTCAGGTAAGGCTGTTAAAGAGCCCCCCCAAAATACAAAACCAGGAAAAAAAAACCTTAAAACATCCAACTTGAATAACTGAAAGAAAGCTACTACAGGAGATCACTGTGCTCTTACTACTTGGACAGCTGTACCCCTCAGAGCGCAGCAGGCATGAAAGGAGAATAACATAAAATACTCTCGGCATTGTAGGGTCCTGGGGGCAAGTCTATGGCCAGACTGCAGCACCAGATTGTTAGGGAAAAAAGGAAAAATAAGGGAAAAAGCGAGCATTTGTGTCAGAAGGCTTCCTATGATGCTTCCTATGATACTTCCTGGAAGATCACACTAGTTTACAGCACTTGCTGCCTACATACAATGTAATTTACTTTCTAAATGAGACTATGAGCGTATTCAATGCTGTGCTATGACCAACATGCATATGTTTATCACAAACTGCACAGAAATCCAAGAAGTCCCGAAGCAGGAGTGTGCTGCTCTCCTGTTTACACCTGTATCTTCATAACAACAAAAGCAACCCCAATGAGACTGCTGCTTTACCAGCATGCTACTGACTTTTGCATTCTGTATGAAAGTACATAGAATATCCACAGTTCTGAGAGAGGGAAGGGGAGAGAGGAGTTTCACGCTGCATGGTTAAGTTATATGGTAACTAGTAGGTAAAGCTGATTGCTGATGAAACATACTGTACAAACTAATTGCTTGAGAGAGGAGGTATTTGATTGTCTAATACAAAACAAAGCTTAGGACATATTTTGCATTTAGCTTGATGAATAACTTTTTTTTTTCATCTGGTTGCTATTTCTGTATGTAGGATGTTGCTATTGCTCTGCCTACTCTTTCATTAATTTTGTGACTAAATGGCATGCACTTGGGTGCACTTACTATGCCATGCAGCTGTTCTGGGCATTAACTGTTTAAATGTTTAAATTAAGGTTAATTCTTTGCATGGTCTTCATTCTGAAGTGCAAAACCACTAGCCCCTCACAGCAAACATACACTCTTGATAGCATTTTTCCTCTTTACTTATAATAAACTTCTTACAAACAACGTGGCAGGAATTTGGATGTTCTCATAGTTTTTGGCAACTCTGATCTGGTTTAAATCAAGAGATGTAATTACTGAATAAGCACTGACTTACTGAGTCCTCAAAAGAGATTTCCATGGATTATCTACTGAGCTGACAGAGTAACCTCTAATAAATAAATGCACTGAAGCTTAAAGCAGATGACGTGAATGGTGCAGCTCTGCAAGACTGATGTTTTCTGGAATGTTATAATGCTTGCTGTGCATGGGAGCAGCAGGTTCGGCTGTACAGCTCTACAGGAATGTTTAGCTTAGATCAGTATTACTCAGAGTAGAGATCTCTGCCCCATAATCACTTTGAACCTGAGCCTGCCACTCTTCACTTTTTCCACTGCTGCAAGTAGTTTTTCATGCAGGCAAGGACTAATTAATACTATGACATGGTTGATCTCTCTATGGCTTAGCAGTTCTAGGACTAGCCAGTGTTTATTCCTCCTGGATTACAAGTCAGAAATTACTACCTTACACATCACAGTGGATACAAAATAGCCTGGCTCTGAAGCCAGTAACACAGGAAAAAGGGACTCAATGAGAGATTGCAAGGCAATTTTTCTTTTAAAGAACAGTCACCTTTATAGGTGACTTACTTTATATAGGATGACTTTACTTTTACTATAAACTTACTTTTTCTCCAAAGTTCACTGCCTTTTCTTATCTGCCCCTGCCAGGAAGTGCCTCTGGAATGGCCTGAGAGGCCACGTGCTGCCAGGGCAGAACCCAGGATGGAAGCCACAGACACAGGTAACACGTTCCTGGCTGGGAGCTGCTTTGTGTTGAGTGCAGCAATTGAAGCAGAGGAGAAGAGGGTTCTACAGGAATTCCCAGGGGCCCTGGAGTAACTTGGAAAGCTCTGTCATGCTTTTAATACTACCAAATTTAGAGGAAGGTATATTTAAGGTAAGGCATCAGAGAATACCTTTCTATTAAAGTGGATATAAAAAGAAACAAAACAATTAGAGGTCAGATTTATGGAGAAAATAACTTAAAAAAATCCCTGGACTGTAGTGTAATCCTATTTACTGTTTTAATAGCTGAACTAGAAGGAAGAGAACTCCTTACGTAGCATTTCCTCTGGGACATACTGTTGGAAGATGGTTTACAGGAAGTTTAGTTGCATAATTTCATCTCAGACACAGCGCAGACAGCTGAAAGTTTCTAGAATATAATTTCATAAGTTCTTTGTGGCTTTTCATTTCCAAGACTGCAAACAGTCTGGCAGAGCCCCATGGTGGCCGAATCTCCCCACACCCCAACTCACTGAGAATCCGTCATCCCCAGTGGTGCAGGGAGGGATGTAACAAACTCTCACCCATCAAGTTCGTTCCACTTGAACAGCGAGTGGGTGATTGGCAGTTCACCGAACTGTGCCCTGGTGAAGCCTTCAGCGCTGCTGCCTTTAGGTGGCACTCCTGGCCTGTCTCATGCGTCTTCCTGGCTAAGAGCAGCCGCTCTGCACTGCTGCACGCAGAGGCCAACAGGGTGCACCAGGCCCTGGGATGAGGGATCTGAGCACAAGGCAGCAGCGGGAATGTCCACGGAATGACCATCCTTCCCCAGCAGTTTATCTGCAAGCCTTCCACTGCATACTGTGCAGTTACAGGGTGCTCTGGTGAACTGGTTGCAATAAACACAATGCAAAATTGATATGGGATAATACTCCCAAAAGAGCCTGTGTTACAGTGGTGCTGGTGTAGGCCAGAGTGATCGCTCTGCTGAGATTTGTGCTAGCTACTTAGCATCCCAGTGTTAGAACCGGTGGGCAGCTTAATTATTGTTATTTTACTAAGGCTAGAAAAGACAACCAAGAAGGAGAACTAAAACCTATCCTGCATGTTTCAGAAATCATACAGCCAGTGTTGGCAAATGAAATATCTTAACAACACAGACTTCTTTCATTGCCTTTTCCGTTTGCTTATCATTGCATTTGTTTCTGTGATTAAAAAGATCAGAAAGACAAAGGTTGAGAGTGCAGCTGTGCTCAAACCTGGCCAAATGCCTCCTGCTGACCCACCTGCAATCCATAGGGTGGTCCAAGCGTTGCCGTGCTGCCACGGGGATGTTACTTTCCTCTTTTGGGCTGAAAAAAAAGAGGATGGGAAGTCTGCACAGTGCCCAAGTTGACTGTTCTCCTTTGCATAGAGAAGCACGATAATCTTAAGCATGTGTCAGAAAAACATATACTAAAAAAATCCAAGGACTCGGGCTCTGGAAACACTGTTTAGTACTAAGCTTTCTTACCTGCTACATGGCGTTAGGCTTGTGAAAAACAATTAGGAGAAGGCTCTTACCTTCTACATTCTACAAATGTAAATTTACATTCTCAGTTTCTACCTTGACTTAATCTCATAGCATGAGAGAGGCCTTTACCTAGCTTGGGTCAACAACAGGGATGTGACCTTGTACAGCATTAGTTTTTGTTCTGTTTTGAAAAGAGAAGTGACAGCTATTATTTTTCTTGGTAATTTCCGAGTTCTGCTCAAAAATCCAAAGCAATCCCTTTCATTCTGCAGCGTTAGGCATTACGTGGGGGTGAGAACCATCGTGCATGCTTCAAAACATGAAAAAATATTAAATCCCCCTCATTCTTAGTTCCAGACTTGTGGCGCTAGGAAGCCAAAGTCATTCCAATACAGTGGCAGGCAGCCACTCCCTGCGAGACTTATTTAACCAAAGCCTCAGTCTGCCCACATTAATAGTCATATTCAGGAAGAGCTCTTTTCCCCTCCAGTCCAATTACTATTCCATTTAGACATCCTCCTGGAATGTGGACAGAGCACTATACAGAGGCACCAGAAGACAAACACCACTTACTCCTTCCCAGCAGTACATTTTCAAGTGACAGATATATTAGGAAATTGGTATTAATTAAACCAGCCCAGCTTCCTCCCAGGCTCCCTATACTCTAACCATAATCCCATTTGCTTGGAGACAGAGCAGTTTAGCAATTCAGGCTCCAAGCGGGGTGGCTAACAGAGAGGTTTGGGAAGCTCCTGCTCATGTTGAAGCTCCTGCTCCTTTGCAGCTTTATCTGTTATGCGTTTGAGGAGCAGCTCAGCCACAGGGCAGCGAGTGGAGCCAGCAAACACAGCACTTCCCTGCATTAGCACACGTGGCAATAAAGCCAAAACTGAGCAGCCTCTGGCCAAGGGTGCCAAGGGAACAAGGAAGCTTCAGCTTTTCCATCATCCTGAAGTGTGGCTCAAAACACAGCTCATGGAAGCCATACACAGCATATAGTGGGGCCAAAAAGGGGGGTCCGGGTGTTTGAAACTGTTTTAGGGAGGCTGTTCACTGACCTTCTGTCCCATCGTTGGCCTCGAGCAAAGGCAGAAGTGGAGTTTTTGCAGATGGTCTGACTTCCTTCAGCTCTGGTTCCCCTGGAGTAGCTCATCAGTGTAACACGCATCACCCCTTACCAAGGGAGTGGTGTTTAAGTTCTAATACAAGCTGGCTAAAGAAATAAAAAGAACAAGTTGACCTGTTGTTAAACAGGTACTTGTGCCGAGGGCCCGGCAGCACTGGAAAGCAGGAGAGAGGCCTCTCCTGTTCAAATACATCTCAGATTTACTGTTTCGGAGAGAAGGTTATTTCATTTGGTTGTGATTTTTTTTCCTGTGCACAAGGGATCCAGATGCCAAAATGTGCCTTGCACATTGTGGTTTGACTCGCTTACTTACAGAATTACTTACACTGGAGAGCTGTGCAAGAAGTGAGCAGGAATCTGCAGTAACTCCCCGCACGCACCTCGCTCCTGTACGTTCTTTTACACCTGAAATCAAGGCCAGTGAGTTCAGCAGCCGTGAAAATCAAGTCCCAAAATGTAATCAAAAAGTAATTACTGATGGCCTTTCCTCCCTCTCCTCTTTTTTATGAAGTGGCTTGGATTTTCTCACGGGCAGAGAGATGGGAGAAGGACCCGTCCGAAACTTGTTGAGTCTGTTCAGACAGCTGCTCTTCAGCTTCTTGAAAACAGCCTGAGAGGCAGCAAGATCCCTCTACACTCCTTTAGCACTGTAAAAGCTTCTTATATTCAACACCAGTCGACAGGATTCGGTCACCAGAGCACATCAGATAGAGCACCAAGCAGAATTTGCAACCCATGCACCTTAAAGCATTTCTAGCTTTATCTGTGGCCCCTAGCGAGGGCTGAAGGACAAGGAATGAGAAGCCAGGAGAGCTGTATGAGTGTACTTTTTTTTTTCTTTATCATTCATACCCTTAATGCCATTCAAATACGATTCCAGAATACACTATTTTAATTAGCAAAGCTTGTTTCCAAGTAAACACCACAAACACCCTTTATAGAAGAGTCCCGGTCTCCCCCGCCCAACACGCAGCCTGGCGGGCAGGTCCCTCCCAGCGGTGGGAAATGCGGCCGGCCCTGGGCGCCGGGGCCTTCGCGCCACCTCCCGCTCAGCTGCTCCCAAGGGGAGGGCGGGAGCCGAGGGTCGCTACAGCTTTCCTCCCCAATAAACATAGTCCAAGTCCACATCTGCAAAGATCAGCAGTTTCCTCCCCCTCCTAAGGTCAGAATGGTGTAGAAGAGGCGTCATGTCTGGAGCACGTGCCGGGTTTCAGGCGCGTCCTGACTTTGAGCGGCGGGGAGGGCGTCGAGGCCCAACGCGTCTCGTGGAGCCCGCGCTGGGTGCGGCGGCCGGTGCTGCGCTCCACTCGTGGCAACGCTGCAAAGTCAGGCAGCTGGCGGGAATGAGGACAGCAGTGAGGAGTATCCTCATGAGGAAGCTCGGGCAAGAGGCCTTTGCTGCGCAGGAGAAAGGAGATGCCCACCTTGGTTTAGCAATTGCTACATGAACAGAAATCGCTGAGGCAACAGGGACCCGTGAAACACTGGTGACTGGGGCCACGTTCGGCCCTGCACCGCACACAGGGAAGAGCGGATGGTCAGAGTAAGAACAAAACAGCATAGAAATAAGGTTGGTTCCTCAGCAAATGTCACTACTGCAGCCCAGTTACGCTGATGCTGTCTCACCCTTTCACCTATAACCCTGCAACAACATGGGACGTGTCTCACCTTCCAGTCTTAACACTGAACTGTTGCCATTGTTGGTTTTCGGATGTTGGTCTGGAGTTTTTTTTTTTTCTTTTTTTTCTTTTAAATCTACATTTATGAACACTGATACATTACAGACCTTGTTAGTTATACTTGGAAGTCTGATCATGCAGAACTACAGGCAGGTGCAACTTAGGTCTTATTACAGGATGGACATGGCAAGGTGAACAGTTGTTTCTGCTAGTTGAGCTGTGGAGCTTTGTTACTGTTGTGGCTTTAACATATACTGGCCATAAGTCCCACTTACTCCATTTACTAAATATACAAGATTTTATATATACACTGAAACCTCCAGGACCCTCCTTTTCAGTTCAGGACTGAGCGGGAACAAGGTCCGAGGTCCACCAGATCCAGGCATACAGTGGCCTTGTTGTAAAAGATCAAACAGAAAGAGTGTCCTGGATTATTACATATTAGTTACAGAGGGAAAAAAAATCCATACAACTATTTACATTGTAAGTATCTTGCTTTCCAGAAGACAAGAATGGCCCTGTTCAGTGAAAATTAGTCAAAGAGACAGGCTTACCTGCCTGAAATGATTTATTTCCCAATTTGACTGTGTCTTCTTTCAGTAAGTGCTTTTCAGCTTCTCCCTTCCTACAGGTAAAAAGGCACCACTAGCCCCAGTAGAAGTTTTTCAACATTCTTTTGTCAAATCATCCCCTCTTTACAACTCCAACTTGCCCTGGGTCAATGAGTCTGAACAGAAATCAAGTTAAATAATTCAACTCTTGTAATGAATAATTAAAAAAAAGACAAAAATAATTAGGCCACATTGGCAAGTTCCTACTGCATTACACAGATCCCCCCACTAAATCCCACTGGCCCAATCTGGTTTCCAGCTCATCCGTCAAGACGACACATTCCCCCCGCCCCCCTCCCCAAATCTCACCTTTTTAATTAAGACATTAATGGGTTTGTGGAATACTTAAACCCCGACACAGTGACCGTGGGTGTCACCTGGGGCTTGCAGGCAGGTCACTGTGTCCTTTGCCAAGGGGTGGAAGTTCCCATAAGCAGAGCCATCAGATTCTTGAAGATGTGCGAGTAGGTTGCAGCCATGCTCTCCATCTGTGTCCTAACTTAGGACTCACAAGGAGAATTTGGGCCAAATCTGAATGCAACACTAGGATTCCAAAAACCATGTGCCTGTAAACTCCCTCTCATTCACACACCCACACACACACACACACACACACACACACACACACACACACACAGAGAGAGAGAAGCAACCAAACAAAAACAATAAAACCCTATACTTCAGATGAACCACTAACTCACACTTGCTTTTCTTTTTCTTTAGTGAGAGACTATTAAAAGAAAAGCCTAATTCTCCTCTGCAGGTTCTCTTTCACATTGCCTTCCTAGGAAGCACACAGAGCAGAGTTATGTGACTAACATGTTGTTTTGGTTTCTACCTTTGTTAAGATCTCATTTTTTTCATGCTTGAATTCCAATGAAAAGTTAAAATCTCAGCAAGCATAAAGAAAGGCATACTGAAATACACAGTAAAAACACTTTTGATCCTTTGAAATATTGCAGTGTTAGATATATCAACTAAAAGTTGCTATTAAAAGACATTTTCAATTAAAATACTACATTTGACAGTGATTTCAGAATCCTAAAACCAAGCATTTCTCTCTGCAGGTACTGGCAGGTTTGTCAAAGCTGACTCTCTCAGACAAACAGTCCATCAGCCTAATTTTATGAGAAAATCTGCTGTTAAGAAAAAAAAGAAACAAAAATATGAAAATACAATCCAAATGGGTAAGTAGCAGTATTTTGGAAGGCTCCCCAAAGGCATTGTACCTGTCTAATTTCTTGAGCCCCAAACTTGTAAGTCAAGCAATATATATGAAGGTAAAATCATATATGTGCATGACTTTATTCTTGGTTGTCAGTTTAGTAGAGTGAGACATGGTTTGTGTAATTTCTTGAGACTTATATCACAAAGCAACTAGTGACTAGAGACACTTGAGTGCCTTAGGGGAGCACCCAGTAAGGCTTTCTGGTGCCTTCTTGGCCAAGCTACTATACTTGCACTCAGCTTTTGTTCATGGACCAAAAACTTGCTAAGATTTCTTTATGTATCTGTGCCAGGAAGTTCTAGACAATATGAGAGGATTCCTAACAGGAGCACAACTCTCAGACAACAATGTGTGATTAAGTCAAAGAAATGTTTTCTTTTCTTAAAAATGTACTACATTCTAACAGAATGTGGTCAAAACTCAAAAGGTAGCATTGCGGCTCTCAACTCAAGCCAGGCCAGTTTCCAAAATTATAGAAAATTTGGATTGAAAACATGTATAACCTTTCATCCACTTGAAGCAAATCATAGTTCATGTTGCTTTAAAATTATCAGAAGAAAATGGGAGGGAAGCTTTCTAGGAGTGATTCTATCCTTTTCCTATATCTGCAACACTACGCAGAAAATTTCACCTGAAAATAAAGCAGGAATGTTCTGTAATTTTCCTCTGCATCTTCTCAAAGCTGTTCTCTGTAGTTGGTACACTGACAATCAAGAGGTTTCTGTCATTTTCCTTGCTCTGCTCATGGTTCTCCACATGACTTCAGCCAGGCACAGGAATTCCTAGGCTCTTCAGGCACTTCTGAGGGCTTATTTTCCAAAGTTGCTGCTGAAGGAAGACTTGCACCGGTGCAGTGTGAGCCACAGGCTCGCAGACTGCCCCATAGGAGCCTTGGCAGATCTCTCATCGCTTGGGAGGTTCCCAGTTCTCTACCTATCTGCAAT
Source organism: Nothura maculosa (assembly GCA_032353885.1). NCBI lineage: Eukaryota > Metazoa > Chordata > Aves > Tinamiformes > Tinamidae > Nothura > Nothura maculosa. Next base: position 1,000,614 of record JAUBOD010000004.1, read on the forward strand.
GGGGGCAACTGTATCTACAACTGCAAACCTTACAGTATTGAGTAAACTGCTCTTCAGGTACTATTTACTGTGATTTTAAAAAAGAGGCAAGGCTTAGAAGATCATTGGCAAGAAAGAGAAGAAAAACATCTATTCCATCCCACTGCACAGGATAGAAGAATCAAGAGAGAAAGGCTGGGAGTGCCTACATTTCATGGAGCCTGCGTTCCTGCAGCACCAGCCTCCAGAGCCAGAGAAGAGCCCAGAATCCAATTCCGATTTGATGGTCACTATTTCATGCTGGACAGGAGCAGAGAAGGGCAAGAGCAGACCTGTCAGGAACTACTTCTATTTTTCCACTGATTTTTCCACTACAAAGTGAAGGACTACAGTCCGTGCTAGCTGAAATTCCGTGTGTATCCCTGTATCTCATTGAAAGGTTTATGGATGCATTGGGGCTTTGCAGAATCAGGGCTTTTGAGAATATAGCTGAATACCTTCCAGGGTTGGGAGTTATTTCAGCACTTACCACAAGGGTATCTTCTGCAGTGACTGGTTCTTCCCCTTATGAACCCAAAACGAGACTAAAAAAACACCATTTGCCCATGCCACATCATCCTAATATCATTGCCAACACACTGTCACTATTGCTAGGTGCTAACTCTGTGGTATTTTTGCAGTTTTTGCACACTTCACTTCTGAGAATCTTGCCCTTTTTTGCCTGTGTGTGTGGAGGATGTGGTGGTGTAACACACACCACAATAAAACACACAATTGGTGCACACTAGGACATGTAAAATGGTCTTTAAAGGGACATATTTAAAATTAAAGGGAGATACTTGAATTAAAAAGAGAGATTAATGGTATAATTAATTGATTTTTTGATTAAAATCTGTCACGATTTTCATCTGGAAGTAAGACCTTTTATTATTGCTAAGAAGTCACCCTGGGTGTTATTGCCTTCATACTTACAAAGCATTGCTGTTTACTATTGGCTCTGACCTGTGAGTTATATCATTAAACAACGACTTAATGTTCATGGCTTAAGAGAAAATATTGCTCAACATTTTAGCAGAAGTAAATTATTGCTTTCACAATTACTGCTTTACTGCTTTTTAGTTTTTACAAAATCGTCAACCTAATTTTATTTTCGATTTTTTTTTTTTCAAAAAAAGTTCACCAAAAATATACCTGGGGAAAAAGTATTTCCTTTAGCAATTCTGAGACTGCTCTGAACTCTGAAAAATTACTCTGAAATTACTTTATATCCTTTTGACTTTAATTCCAGCCATCAGGAGAATTAGCTTTCTTTCCTTTGAACAGCATGTCACTCGATACTCAGACTTTCCTTCTAACCACAGGATGGCAGATTTGAGAGCTACCAAAACAGTTATATTTTAATAGATATTTCAATAGCTAAGAGCACTGGATTAAAAATATCCATAAACTTATTCTAAACAATTTCTCATTCCGACATTTGGAAAATGTAACGTGAGATTTACTTCCTTTCATGTTAAAACGGCACGCTTTGGTAAGAGGAGAGCTAAGAGCCGCAGGTCTTGATTTCCAGTTGAGATAATTGTGCTCTTGCAATGGGAAATGTAACCTGATGTTCTGGCTAGGAAAAAGATGAGTCGTCTTGCACTGCTGTGTCTAGTCTTGCCAATCATTGATTTAAAAAAACAAACCGAAACCAAAACCCACAAACCAAAAACCTTGCTGTCATTTACCACTGGAAATCTTACTTATTATCTGGCAAAACCCTCTTTGCTTTTCAGACATTTTTGGGTTCCTTGGAACTTGGCAAACTGCATAAGACACCTGCTGAGACCCTTTGAGCCCAGTGCACCAGCTGGCATCGTTTGCTGTTACTTCCAATACTGCTGTTCCTTCCAATACGTGACCACTAGACCTACTCACGCGGCCGCTCCTTCCCATGTATCTCAGCCCATAAAACTTTCTGGGGAGTAGGAGGATCTGCCACAGGCAAGGGAAGAACCAGAAGCACCTACAGAGGACCTACTTCTCTTAGGCAGGGAGATTCCTGCAAGGGAACGATGATTTGGGAAAGGAGCCTCTTGGCAGCAAGCACTGAGAGGGAGGACTGGGTTGCCAATATCCTTTCTCTATTCGACTGACTTACTAAGGACCTAGACATGAAGAAAATAAAACTGTACCTCTCCTTTGACAGGAGTCTGTTTCCTCAACCCTATCAAACTCCCTTAACACACAAAGATGCACAATTCAATGAATAAGATCAAGTCTATCTACAAATCAAGAGAATAACTTGCTTAGCATTATGAGGAAAGGTTGCTCACTGAGATAAGTCTTTCTGGGCTTAGACATACATGACAGACCTTCATTCTTGTTCCCGTAGCTTGCAAAGATACGTGTGCTTCCTTCTAACCAGGTCTTAGCTTGGCATATCTGCTCTAAAAATCAGAATAACAAGTGTTAGCATTCACAAAGAAAAAAAATCATATTTATGTGAAGCTCTACGGCATCTTCTTTCAGTACAAACAAGTATTATTTCAAAATATATATACATCTCTCAGCAGAAATTTTGTTGCTACATCTTCAAGTATCTGAGGGAGCTGCAGTTGCCCGTGGATATTTTCACTTCCCCCAAATCCTCACGTAAGATACGCAACCTAATGTGGAACAAACAAATAGAATATAGAGTTCTAACATATCACTTATGCACTGGTGCAGTTCACCTGAAATGGGCCACTGAGTCATGGGGAGCACACACACCGTGCACACGTGCAGCCGTGCGTCCCCGCGGCGCCGCACGCGCTCCGGGCACGCGTGTGCTGCTTGTGCACTGGGCAAGGACACAGCTCAGGCCCACCCGCCTGCCCAGGCAGGCGGCGCCCAAGCAGAGCGTGAGGGCAGACACACACGTTTCTGGGGGGCTACTGCACACCTTGTCATGCCAGTGTGAAAAGGACAGTTGCAGGTTGCTGGTTTTGCAGCCATAAATTGTACATCGTAGGGGAAGGGGGGAAAGAAAAGGATTCTCAACTCCCTTTTTTTCCCCCCTCATCCCATAAGCATCATTGGAAGAAGACCAAAGCAGAGCATCTATACGTTAAATATACACTTGAGCTTAGCTGCATTACATAACTCTGTAGGAGAAGCAGGCTGAAAAGATTTTGTTTGTTGCCTTTAGATCTTGGTATATTTTATTTCTCTCGCTTTTAACTCCTGTTCTTTTTTTCCCCCTAAATTACATCATCCTCTGAAGAACGCTGGGTTTCGCAGGCAGGCGGCTAGTCACCTGCAACAACCGAGGGGTCCCGCAGAAGCTTCCAGGCTGCTGTCCGTGTCCGACGCCAGGGTTTGATCAGTGGACATGGAGGAGATGTCGTTGACAGATGAGGATGGAGGGAGGCTTTCACTGCTGTTCACTGCTGCACCTGTGCTAAGAAAACGAACATCAACGTGATTAAACCTGAAACTCCTGCACTGCTCAGGCTTTCAGAAGCAGGGGCACCCACGCTGCAGCACCGGGCAGGTAGGTACACACACACCACTGTAACCAGCTGCAAACATGAGCACAAAATAGACAACAGAAGTTCAGGCAATAGATACATGAAAATATCTTTCACAGGAAATTCTCTCTTGTGACCAGCTTGTTTTGAAGAGGTAGCTTTTGGTACACTTACTACTGTGTTTTATATCTAGATTTCTTCAAGTTACCAAGTAGATGGTTGCTGGGCACACAGATACCCATGAGACCCATTCAAATATAGAAAAAAAAATACAACCAACTCTCCTCCACACTTTCTGAAAAAGTCCCAGTTTTCTTGTAGATACTTAGAAGAGGTGGCAGCGTCAAACAGTGCAGTATGAGAAAAATGGGAACATGATCCTAGAAACAGCATCGTACACAGTGCTGTGGGGCTGCAAACGGGAGCTATTCCCTGGGACACACAGGCCCTACTTCTGCAGGAACACGCTGGTTCATTCTTATACTGCAGAAAAAGCTTTTTTGGCTTTTCTTATACAGAAGATACAAACAGATTTTCATGTCCTCGCATTAGACAAGACAAATTAAAAGCCACTGCCTTCATAAGCAAGAGAACACAGAATATAATCCATATAAAAATACATCATTATTAAATATTTCTTAATACAAAAATCATTAGCAATCTATATAGCAAAATGGTTATACGGATGAAAGGGAAAGGATTTCTGTTGCTTTCCAATTTGCAATTAAAACATTCAGGGCCAGGCCAAGCAGCGCAGGCCTGAGAGTGCTGCACGCCGAGGAGCCCCCCCAGGCCGTGGCGCTGCTGCTGGGCAGGAAGGGCCGCGCTGGAACGTGGCTCTGCGCCAGCCCCTGGCCCTGGGCAAGGAGCAGGACACAGAGCAGGTGAGACCCAGCTCCTGGGAGCTGCTCCCGGCCCTGCCGTGTGACTCCAAACTGCTCCAGCCTCCGCTTTGTAACTCCCCAACACCATCGAGAACGCGCCTGTAATGAAAACTTGGACACCTCGACATTAGCTCAATTCTTTTTCTTTTAAAACAGGATGAGTTTGGAAACCTTTCCCTTCCTGAAGACCATAAGCAGGGCACAAAATCCCAACCTTCCCCTGCCACAATCATTATACCCAATTTATCTCAGGAGATCTAGGTAAACATGACAAAGCTTGGGGTGGTGGCCAAGCTCTCAGGGGCTCAGTAAGACAGCACTGGGAAGCAGAGGACAAGCGTCCACCACCTACTAAAAAAGAGCGATGGGAAGCCAGTATGGCTACATAGCAGAACAAGGGAAAGATATGTAGATAAAGAAAAAGGCACCCTTTTAGCTTGAAGTGCTAAATTTCTTGCTCAAGAAATCTAGACCAAAACTGAAACCATCATAAACTCTTCAAGTGAAATATCAAGACAAATACAACCGACAGGCCAAAATACTGTTTGAGGAGAAACTGCCAAAAGGAACTGGAACTTTTCTTCCAGCAGATCAGTGGAAGCTCTGTCTGGTAAAAGTCCTGACAAGCCACTTCTCTGCTTACCTTCTCTCAAATGGTATTGACAGGGGAAAAAGGAAAAAAAAAGAAGAAAAAACAAAGTATGGCCTTCAGGGAGGTTGTAAAGGAGCAAGCTGAGCTCACAAGCAGCCTGCATAGTTGAGAACATCTCTACAGCATTTTTCCTTACCAACTCGTGTCTGGTATTCATATGTGAGAGCATGTTTGTCTCAGAAATATCTTGAGCATTCAAAAGCCTGAATGTGCAGAACGGATATGCCAACGGGAATACAACCTGGCAGATAGTCAGGTGCAGGATCTGCTACACACACGTGCATTTGACTACTTCACATTCAGTGGTGAGCATCTGCGGCACAGAAACCATTCTGTGCAGTTTTCACAGTTCCAGATCAGAATCCATTTCCCACAATTGTCATTTCTCTTTTAGAAATGTGTTTCTTGGAACCAAGTTTGCTGTGAAATATTGCACAGACCTTTTCTTTCCTCATCTCCTTGTTGCATATCAAAAAAATGCCAGCTCCCCATGACAGGCATTTCAAGTATTTTGCCACTATCCCAAGCTGTTGAGTAGTACAAAGCGATGTGCACTGCTCAGTTTGCCTTGCAGATTAGAAATGCATGTGCCACCATTTTTGTTTTAGGTTTTACACCTTTTTATATAGATATACTTGTATTCACTTTTTTATAAAAACAGGAGCAGTGAAGCAGCCTTTCTCTGGTCCTTTGCTGAAACCTCAGCTGCACCACAGCTTAGATTGAGGTATGTTATGAGAACTAGATGGATGGGAGGTAGCTGTTAATCACCTCATGACATGCATACCAGTGTCCTGAAATATGCATCCTTGTCAATGGAATTAAGAGAAATTTCTAGGAAGCCAATTAACACCATATTGCTCTGACACCACCTCCTTCTCATGTTGTTTACTTCCATCTTTTCGACCAGACTATGATGAAAGAACTCAGGATAAAAGAGGAGAAGAAAGCCAAGGACTAACATATTTACCAGGATAATCCGGAGGGCTCAGTTATTGCAAGCACAGAACGTTTTGCTTACAGATGAGGACATAAGTTACTTTGGGACTGCACTTTGCTGGTCACATGCACCTATACAAACACCTATACAGCTGCAAACAACTCCTTCCACTCACTCCTGTGCTACCAGGGCCTTACGCAGGTAGTTTTGAGCACTGTGATCTAAGGAAACCCAAGAGAACTAGACCAAGTAAAGGAAAAAACAAAAAGCAGCAAGAATGAGCAAGTGTCTAATAAATGTGACCTAGGAAGCTGACTTTAAAGGAAAGATGACTGATTAGGCAATGTGGTAATAGATTTCAAGTAAGCTAAAAGCTGCCAGAAAGAAAAATATAGGAAATGGTTCCCTGTGTTCTCAGGACAAGAAATCACAGAGCTAAACTGCTGCAGGACTAGATTCAGGCGAGCCCTTAGAAAAAGCTTTCTGAGAATGAACAAGATGGTCTGCAGAGGTTTTTATGATCAGACTGGAGAAATAACTGCTGGCAACAGTTTTAGACAGAAGTGCTTTTTTAATTTGGGCATGAGCACAGATTAGAGGTGCACCGCAGGTTCCCCAAGGGTCGTTTATGAGGCACTAGGAGACTGACATCCTAGTACACAGGCCCTTACTGAGCCTGCAGAACAAATCGGTAACAGTTTTGGTAGTGTCAACTTCAGCTCTCCCTGCAAAAGCTCTTATCAAGCAGTCATGGAAAGTCTCCCTCTGCTTGCTTGCTCTGTTGATGAGAGTCCCAAACCCTTCCAAATTTCTGCCAAGAACACTGACCAAGCACAACGTCTGTGTTGAGGCTTTATGTCATTTACTCTTAAATAGACCAGAGAAAGTTCCTAAGACCATCAGGAAGTTGGTTATTCATCAGGAATATGACCATCCTGGATCAGTGTTCTGTGCCTTGCCATCAACTTCAACATGGCCCAAGTAGCCAGTGAAGTTGTCACCTTATTCAAATTCACGTGTTGCATATGGGCAAGCAGCCTAAACAGAGCAGAGAGCTTCATGACAGAAGCCTTTCTCTAAGAAGTTCCCCAACTAACCAGCTGGTCGGGGTACATCATCTGTCTCTTCCTCCTGCTTCAATTTGCCCCTTTACCTTGGGGCTCTACCTGCTGTCACAGAGAAATAACTAAAGAAATGTTGACTGTGGAATAACATTATGTGTGTTCATTACTGCCTTTCTTTGACAACTAAGACTTTATGGCCAGTAATTCTGTCTACCAAAGCTTTATCTTCAGAAGGGAGGAAGAAAGCCTGCATCTTCATCATATCTGCTCACACTATTTCCTTCCCTCTCCTTGAACTTCACAAGATCTCACTCCTGCTTCACAAGCCTCCTATTCAAAAAGCAATTCCCCCAATTTACTTTGCTGTCAACAGAAAAATAAGTGAGTTCCCAGCAGTGACCACAGCATTTCACCAGCCCAAAGCATCATGGCTGTTACAGACCAAAGCTCATCAATTTCTCTGCTCTACAGCAGGTTTAATAGCTCAGTTGCTACTTGCCAAGAGCACATGTCAAGTCTGCTCAGCACTGGAAACTGTAAAGAGCCCTTTGAGGCCTTGCTGTGTTGTATCCTTTGCCTTCTTTGGCCCTCATCTCCTGTATTCCAACAAATCCAGGCTGAATATCTGGAACTTTTGAGGCCATTATTTTGGTAATATTTAGAGCAACTTGAACAAGCAGAATTGTTACCGAATCTGAATACGGGATGCCTACAACTGCTGACTTCTTTTACATCATTCTTGCAATACTTTGAACAAACTTGAGTGCACTAAGTCAATGAAAATGGGAAAGCTACAGAGCAACATAACAGCCCTATCTCAGGGCAACATGTACAGTTACTACACTTGCTTTACAATTTAAAATCAATGAGGAACAGTAAAAAAAAAAAAAAAAAAAACTTAGAAAATTGCATGTTTGTAAATAAATAATAATAGTCTTCCACATGGGAAAGAACGTGAAGTATATAAAGGTAATCTGCGTAGTATTCACAAATTAATTCCTGGACTCAGCAACTACACTGTTATTGCCTCATAAATCAGATTGCACCCACAATTCCATAGGCTGCGATATTAAACAATGAGAATTTATTAGATACCTGTCAAGTCCAGATTTATTTTCAATGGTGGCACAGTATTTCTCTAAGTTCAATTTGCATATTCTGTGCTTGCTTTGCTGCTCAGCAAGAACACAATGAATTGCTTTTCATATCTTATTTTATCTAAGTCAAAACCCAGCAGTGCTAAAGCTCTAATATCACCAGACGGCACTGCATTAACGTCTGTTCTCATCATGCTTTTCTTTGTCCCATCACTCCTAATCCTGCTTCTTGAATTATATTATGCAGAAACACTGACATGAACAATATTTTCCTGAAAGGATTCAGTGGAAGTTCTACCCATAAGTATAACAGGAATGGTAGGTTCAAAATCAGCACGGTTCACATCTATCAATTAAAGTGAACCTTTAGATACCAACTCTCAGATACCAAATAATTGTATTAAGTGAATAAAATTTTCCGGTCAGAGTCCATTGAGTGCTTCCCATAGAGCCAGTAAGGAAACACCTGGAGGGACTTTCTAACAACTTAAGACTAGTAACAAGAAATATTATTAACCCCAAACACGTTGAACATCCTTGTGTGTAGACCAATTTTTCGAGCAGTAACATGACACTGGTATTCAGCTACTCAAGCTAAACCTGTTACGGTCCCTGCTTTGCAAAAAGACTTTTGCACCTGACATAGGTAACTGCTGGTGTTACCCCACGGTGTTCCAGCCATCTCTGCTCTCATTTTGCCGCTGTGGAAAACACACTGAAGTTATTCAATGGGGCTGAGTACCTGAAGGAGAAGGCTGTCCTTTTACTACGCCATTTTTAGTCTTTTCTTCAGAATTCATAACTTCTTTGTAGATGAGTTCTGCAAGGCACAATTGGAACAGTTACAGATAGGAGAAAAAAAGAAAAAAAAAAATCACAGGATGCAAGAGGTGCTTTCCAAATACATGTGATTAACTGTAAACATTTTCTGGCTTCTTCACCAACTCCTCTTCCTCCTCTTTCACCTATCCTTATTTCCACTGCCATTCCCTCTAAGAATTATGTAACAGCCTGTACTCCAAGTCTGGCATCATTACGTAGCTAATACCATAATGTACTTAGCCTGCTTGGTTTTTCTTTTTTTTTTTTTTTTTTTTTTAAAAAGAGAGTCCCATTACAGGATGAGTCACATTACACCTCACTCCTAAATGAAGGCTCAAGCGCACCAGGAAGGGTCCGAACACCTCTGCAACATATTGTAACAAAATCAAACAGGCCACATGTCCCATTCTTTAAAATAAAGAGACTGTAGCAAAACCTTTCCAGATGGTTACGTGTTGGCAGAATGCAACCCTTAAACCAACTTTTGGCTGTGTACTACTCAGAGAAGCATTCATTTTGGGCTTTGATTTTTTTTATATTTCTTTTTATACTGCTCTGGTGCACGTTTTCTTCATCTGGAAAGAAACTGTGGGTGTTGCTCCTTTGGCACAGCACTCCCATAGGCTCATCTGCTCAGGTCACCTTATTGGAAATAAGGCTCACCTTATTTCCAAGGGTCTAAATGGTCTGCTCACTCTATGATCTCCTCTCCTTTTCGGAGCTAAACTGAGTCAAACAGGAAAAAGCTCAAATTGAGAAATCATTTCGTATTACACTACCTAGAAATCAAATAGCACAATAACACTGTGTTAATTCCTTTGGGAAAAATTCCGCCATACTGTGCTGCCCAACAGTGGCCTATTCTCAGATGATATCCTTAGATTTCAATGAAATACTAGAATCTGCACTTCCTATGTTAACCTGTGTAATGAGATAATGATGAAACCCACGATATTCCGTACATATGTGCTGCTATTTACCAGCTATAGAGTGTCCAAGAAATTCTTAGGGGTTTACACAGCAGCACTTGGTAGAGGGATGTGGCTTACATGCTACAGGAACAGCGCTGCACACAATGCAAAGCTGCACTTACCTTTCCATTCTTCAATCGTATGTTCCCTTTCATCCAGTTGTTTATCATATATCTGAGGAGGAGGCTGCAGAAGAGAAGCAAAGTTAACTAGCAGGTTATCTCTGATATAAATAATTACAAATACTTAATTTATGTGAAAATAAGGTCTCTTCTTCTTTGCTATTCATCCTGTACATACAAAAAGACATGAAGCAGGTGAATATTAAGGGAATTAAAACTTCTGGAGATAAACTGCATCTCTAAAAGAAATTAAAATATCGCTCTTGGTTTCATTTTTAAACAAGCATAGTCCTTGCAACTGAAATAGGACCCAAAGTAATCCAACTTTGGCCAAAAAGTTTTATCGTCATTATTTTTTAGCTGCTGACGATGTCACCCAAATTGCAGATCCTGAAATGCACAGAAAGAATAGCACGCTCTGACCCTCAACATCTGCATTAAGTGGACAACAGCTTAGTACATTCATTTTCTCTCCTCATGTTTGCCACCAAATACACCAGTCAAAACACCAAGGAGTCTCTCCTTCATCCTACTGAGATCTCCCCACATCTGAGGTATCAATGTCTACTGAAGAAGGAAACACCCATCTACAAGGCTCTACTTGCTTGTCAGTAATTCCAGTGACTTTCACCTTGGGGCAAGTTCCTCTGCAGCCCAAGCTGTTTTCTGAGTCACTAAAAAGCTGAAACTCACTCTCAGGACTCCATGAGCAGCTGCCTTTCTCTGGCAGAGCCAGAATGGCAGGGATACATTCCTGCTGTGCTTCCACTTCCAAATGCACCAAGCACAGAACCAAAAGGAACATGTGAGCAAAAGCACATTCCTGGCCCCGTTTCTCCAAAATGAGAGAACCTTCATCTTACATCTCTTCTGAATTACTTCAGCCCATGCCTGAAGCAGGTGAAACTGCTCACAAGGCGTTCAGAAAGGCAGCAGGCATCACGTCCTGGATGAACCCATGCTCAGCAGGCATCGTCTGAGGAGAGAGCCCACATTCAGCTCCCTTGTCCTCACCATCTGCAACAAGGGCGGCCGGCACCGCTGTACGGTGCTTGCCGCAGGATGCCGGGCTCTGCGGCTGCTCGCTTGGCCCTCATGCTGCACGGGCGCTCGCGCTGCAGGGCCGTCCCTGCCAGCTGCCAAACGGCTCCTAGAGGGAGGAGCGTGAAGGGGAACCCAATTCTCGGGGTGAGCGGCATGGGAAGGAATCGCTCCTCTTCACCCAGGCAGGCTCTGTAACCTCTGATGCCTTGGCAGAATAGAGGTGGCTGGAGCAGCACTGACAGCCACACCAGGCACCCAGGCCCATCAGGTGGCTGTGAATCTTTCCCCTCTAAATTCCCTGATGGATGCAAGGAAGTCTTCAGCATTTCACTGATTCCATGCTATAAAGCTGAGAACACCACAAGAGTTTCTGCAGCGAGGTCATTTTCCTGTGATACTTGCTAATGAGAAGCTAATCTATCATTATCAACCAGATGACACCCACACAGGCCAATTACCCTCTTTTACTAACTATTTTTTTTAAACCAGCATCTAGAGGGAAGAGGAGAGATTTGTAACACAAGCCATGCCACTGCAATGGCACCAACTGAGCAGCTGCTGTACCCGGTCTCTGCTTGGGAAACAGACACCTGATTTTAGTCTTTGCTTCACTTGCTAGAAAGGCTGTCCTAGGATTTACTGTTGCTACCCATCTAACTGAAATGGTTTAGAAAGTGACTGACCTCATCATCTTCATTTTCTGTGGCTACAATTATCACAGGGCACAGTGGCTGTCTTTTAGAAATTACTACGAATCTGACTTAGATGGTTATTTTAGACGAGTCAGAAAAAAAATGCAGATAAACTGGGATAAAACCCAAGCAGAGCCTGGATCAATCCTATGGGTGGCAGCATCTAGCTGCATTTTAAGGCAGCCATTTTCTCCCTAAATCACATGCACTTGTAAGCACTGGATTGGCAAAAATAACAAAGAACAGAAGCTATTTTGGGATGTAGAAGAAAAGGAAGGAATTAAATTTTTTGTCTAGATGAAAATCACTGCCTTTTCAATGGTTCTTTTTTACAATTTGCAAATGGATTCTTAATACTACTCATCAACTATAATAAAAATCATTCAAGAAAAAACACAAAGACATTAAAGGAAAAACACAAAATAAAGACATCAGATAATTTCACAATCTTTCCTTAAGAAAAGGAGGAAAAGAAAGGTGATGCTCTTCATGTGAGCAGACCCACTAACACAGATGCAGATAACTGGATTCCTGTCTTGTCTTTCTACCATCCATGCAAGCAAACCTTTTGTCTAGTTCTGTCCTCGAATCCTTTGCAGAACCTTTGAGAAAATTTTGCCCAGAGCTTCCATAAAGGCACTGCGGTTCCTTTGAGCTCTGAGCTGTTCCTGAGTGCCCTGCCTGCAGTGAGACCGTGCAGCAGGAGTCCACATTGTGCGGCTTCACGCAGCCCCCGAACAGCTTGCACGCACACGTGGGTAACGCCAAGCTGCGGAAAGCTGAAGTTTGGCTGGAAAAGAAAGAGAAAAGGCAGCAAAAGCCTTTTGCTCCTGGAACTGCCACTTCTCGCTGCCATTTCTAAAGGCTGCTGCAGAAGCTGTGTTCAGCTTCCATAATCACTCAGCTATAACTGGGGAGATGGAGCTGACTAGAGAAAATATCTGTGTATTGCATACAAAGCAGAGCTGAAAACTTCTTTTGAGAGGTAACAGCTGTGCATTAATGACATAGAGCAACAACAAAGTGACATTAAAATCCTGTTAGAGATTATTAAAATCACCTATGGCAGCTCACCCCAGAGGCTACATGCAGAATCTGGAAAGGAACACTCCAAAAGTGCTTCTTGGTCACCAGGAATGCTCAGTATTCACAGGCAAAATAAGAGAAAGCCATTCTTTTTTTCACTGCAGGGAATGTCATCTAATTATTCAAAGTTAACATAGAGGTTGGCCTGCACACAACAATAAATGAGCCCTTGTGTTAATTCACACCTCAACTAAGATGTTCCTCTTCTAGTAAATGGTTTACGCCACACACAGCGAGGAACAACAATAATATCTAAGCCAAATTTGAATTCAGTCATCAGAATTTACCAGAGAGCAACCTCTGACAAACTTTGTGACCAGTTTTTATCACCCAGAACGGCGCAGTGAAACAGTTCAATAGCACACAAAGGCTCCCAGCTAGTAGGGCAATAGGAGATCACGCTAGGTGTGCACAAGATTCCAAAAGGAAATCATTTCTAAAAGCTTTATAGATGAAGAAATTAGGATTATATCATCAGCAATTGCCCAAGAATGGGAATTCTTCTATGATAGACTCTTTTAGAAACAAACAAGCAAACATTTTTAGACCCCAAATTACCTGGCCTATTTTTTAGGAAATGACCCAGCCTTTGAAAAAATAGATTTTGGTCCTGTTAAAGAGGGAAAAGAAAGTATTGCTGTCAAGAGGGAAAAACAAGCGTTGCATTCCTGTCTTCTCCCATTCCTGCTACAATCTCTGCCCATTAGAATAATATGTCCTGATTTTATTGCCCCCATAAAGCCTGTGAAGGACCATTAACTTGTAAGAGACGTATAAAAGGGGATTGTGGCTGCCATGGAAGTGTGCTTTTTACGCAGAGCTGTTTTATCTCTTCCTCACATATAATTCTGTCAATCTGGTCACCCGCCAAGGGTCATTACCTCCAAGTTAAACCTTGACCCAAATTCGCTGCCTTCTCTGGACAGCGCCTCCAGGGCTCTGCTTCCTCCAACACACACTCAAGCAAGGGAATGCTGCGGCAGCTCACCTGCACACTCCCTGGCACATCAAATGCTTCCAGGTACCTTTCCTCCTGGTGCTCCCAAATACTGCACTCTACATCCTGGGCTGCCTCCGATGGACTGATTTATTGGGGCAGGGTATCTAAGTGAACTAAATCCTCCCCCTTTGCTATTATACTTGAAAACACCATATCCTTTATTACCTTTCCACCCTCCTAAATTCAGTGTTATCTCTACTGTCCAGAGTTGTTGATATTGGGAGGAATCCTGCCTAACATTACACACTATGGGAGGCAGGCTCAATCACAACTATTTACTTACAAACAATCAATCATCTATGGAAAAATACAGCTAACAAAAAATTATAATTAAGCATCCCAAGATAGATTAAATTAGGTAAGATCAAGGTAAGTAAGAACTACTCTTTGGAGGCACTCCCTTTGGACAGGGATTAGAGTACTAGCTTCACATAAGCTGCCCAGAGGGTTTGCATTTAAGTGAAATGGATCTTAGTCTTTTGGACTTGCAAAGATGACAGAAGCTTGTGGGTTAGTGCATTTTTTTTTGCATTTGTATTTTAAATCTCAGATTTCCAAATTATCACCTTCCTTTTATCACTAAAAGCTCTCCAGTGAAGAACTGTTGGCAGAACCAGTTACTGCCAACTTTATTAGCACACTCGAGTAATGATTTTTCTTCTGTTTTGTTTTAGTTGGCTTGGGCCAGAGCTCACCCTACACACTGAACATTTGCAAGAGCTCTCCCAGGAGAGATAAGCAGCTCGTTTCTGTCTCCCAGTTCTCTGCCCTCAGCATAGAAGCCTGTGGAGCAGTGAGCCTGCACTGTACAGGCGTAGGGAGGCCATTAAAGACTGCCCTGGTGCAGGAGGACTAATGTCCGAGACTGTCCTTGGCAAACTTGGCCCAAGGAAGCAGCAGAATTCCCTTCTCAGCCAGTGCAACCCCTCTGGCCGCTTCACAGGTGAGGTTCCCAGTCCTCAAAAGAGAAGCCCATCCAGTAGGGTGAGGTGCCCATCTAGAAGAGAGAGTGCCAGCTTGGGAGAAGGCAAAGCAAAATCCACTGGTACTCGTATCTCTCTGACACGGCCTGAAGGTAAAACCTGGTCTTCAGCTTTTGCTCTCCCTTAGCTCAGGAGTGACAGAGCTGCTATTTGACATCTAAGAGCCAGGTCATCATCCAGTGCAATAGACTGCCTTGTGTAAACAATGAGAGGGAAGATGAAGAACACCTTAGCATGCATTAAGCTTCCCTAACGTGCTCCTCAGCCTGGGAGACAAGTTCTGATCCTTCTGTTCATTGCATACAGAGGGAATCTTGAGTCCAGGTCACAATCCTGGAAACAAAGAATGAAAGTGTGGAGTTTTTAGTCTGCCACAGACAAATATGTTTCACTTGAATTTGTTCTTAAAGCCTGGTTCTCAGAGGAACCTTGTTGTTGGGTTAAAGACTGCAGGGGCTAAATGCTTCAAGAATGCTGTAAATGCTTGTCGTTTTCAAGATCTATACATTAAAAATGACACTTCTAAATCGAATTCTAAAACGAGCAAAGAGAATGAAAAATGAGAGTAAACCAAATACCCAGAGCGAGCAATTGGAAAATTCCTTGTCTGGTTTAAGAAGTAACTGATACAGTAGAGGGTTAGAATTGACCAGTCTCCTAATAATTAAAATATCACAGAATAGAGGCAGACAAGAACTGAACAAATGCTGTAAATACCTGTGTTGGAATAAGAATGGCTACTGTGCTACACATCTTTCCACTCTGTTTCTATCACCTTGCTATAATGCAAGTTTGCAGAACTGGTTGGAAAGATAAAGCGTTACGTCTATTCATGCACAGAAATTCATCCTCAAGCGGGAAATCTTCCATCTCTGGGAGCATAAGCAAGTTTGCGTGGGCTCAAGCAACTTAATCACAAACTGAGAATAAAAAACCTGCAACAGTGCCCTCTCCAAACGTTAATATGAAATCCTTAGGCGCCCGTCTGTGTGCAGACAGCATTCGTCACTTCCGCTCTCCCAAATGGATTGGGCTGAACAACAGAGTTGGGATCTACTCGTTTGCATCCACCGCACAGAGAATCACTGATAAAATGTGGTGGTGCAGTTGTTTGATAGCACACATCAGCATTAACACCAATCTCCTAAAATAGTGGAAAATGAGATGTTGCATTCAAATTTTACCAGGAAACAAGACATAACAAGTTACTTCATGGCTGAAGCACTAAATCAATAGTATCACCACCACCAGTGAAGTTCATCATGTGCTAGTTCCTTGCTGCCTTCAACAAACCAACAGCCCATCTGATGTCCAGTGTTCAGCCAGGAGCTGCAAGTTCAAACATGGAAGGTACAGCACAAGTGAAGCTTTCTTACCAGTGCAGGGTCACACATCTCCCTCGAATCCTTTAGAGAAACTTACTGTTCCTTCATCAAGGTAATGCAGAGGAGAAAGAGGGACCAATTGCACTAGAACACCTGATTCAAGAAGCAAATGAAAGCCAGCTGAGTGCTGACAGAAGCTTTCTCCAGAAAATAATTAGTAAATGATTCACAGCTAGCCACTGCAGGTGTGTCAGCACGAGCAGATGGAAATCCAGAAGTTAGTAAACAGTTAACAGTGAAAAAAGGGCCTCCAGATTAACTTTCCCTCTGAAAATGAGATCTGACAAATAAAGAGCAGTAAGCAGGCCAAGCTCCCTTAGTAACTCGTACGACTTGGACAAAATACAATGAATATTTATTCACCCCATGTTCTCCTATTTCAGTTGCACTGCAGGTGCGATCCAGAGAGAAGGACCTCCATAGCACAGAGGAACAGCACCTCAGCACTTCAGCAGCAGTTCACTGCTGAGGTAGTTCTTTAAGGTATTAGTACAACTCTGTAGAGTGGTATAGGCAAGATACAGCATATTTTGGAGGAGAAAACTTAGAAGCTAAGACAGATGGGGAAAGCACTCTTAGCTACACGACAACTGCGCAAAGAACGAGGTGGGTGGAAAGAACACAGTGTCTCTAGAAAGCTATAAATCAGGCAAAGCTGCAAGCCACAAACTGGGTCAATGTTGGCCTTTCTACTGCTGCGCATTTAAAGGCGCTGCTTCTTCCTCACAGGACTTGCTCTGCTCCTGGAGGTACTAGGCCAGCAGTGACAGTTTGGTTTTCCACTGCCTTGCACCTTTCATAGTCATTTCCCCAGTAATGAAATGTGGCAAGAGGAAAAATGCATGGAATGTGATTTGATAACATGTGGCACCCAGTAGGTACGGGTATCTATGGTGCTATGAGATGCAGGTCAGAGATGACTAAACGAGAACCTAAATTACTGTGGGCATTTGAGAGCTTTATTGGGCCCGTTAAGATTCCAGCCCAATTTTCTGGCAAGGAAAGACAGTAATTATCACCCCTGTTTTATAATCATGATCCAGAGGAAGGATGTGTTTTGCTCTAGATCATACAGGAGCTCTATGCTACAATCACAACTTCAGCCTGGGTCTCCTGAGCCACAGAAGGATCCTTGATCTTGGTCATTTTAAAAGACAAGGACACTAGGTTCAACATTAGCTGTGATTACAGACACATTTGAAAAGATCTACATTGAAAACACACCTTAATTGGGACAGAAACCAGAAATGGATCAACAGTCACTGTCATGTCCTCCACCTACTGTGGGTGTTCTTTGTGTTTGCAACTTGGATCATGAGCGTTCTAAAATCCAAGGAAACTGGTGCAGGAACTACGCAGCAAGGGAAGACAGTAATATCCCTGAGACCTAGTCTAAGAAAAAAAATCTAAAAATTATCTAAAAAATAAACAAGGGAGAGACTAATTAGACTGCTGGAAGAAGATCATAGCTCATAAGCTTTCAAAAATACTTCCTTCTTTTTCCAATTACAAAAAAATGCATGAAAATACAGAAATATAAGGAAAGCATCTGACAACAGAACACAATTTGCCAGAAGCATGTTGGGGAATAAACAATCCCATGTCAGGGATTACAGCAATATACCACACAGTTGTATTTCAGATTTATATATAAACTTTTAGAGAAAATAAGAGGACATAAAAATGAAAGGCTCTCTACACAGAACCAAACCCTATGAAGATCTCTTACGTAACACACTTCAAAAAGACTAAGCACTTGAAATTTTGTAGGGTTCTGTGCACTCAATTTGCTTCCCTTTTAAAATGGAAGATGCATTGGATTGCAGTATCTCTCTAAATAGCACTGATTTATTTCTGACAAGTGCAGAGTTTACATGCACCAACCTTTTTTCCCCCCTCAGGTTTTTACTTTTTCTGTCTTTTTCATCCTGAAAGGACCCAAAATATTTCTCTGGACCCCAAAATGGTCCATGTTTTTTGATGCACTAAGTCAAGAGAAGCTAGCAACAGCACAAACCACCTTGACACCACCCTGACATGCAGTAGTTCGGAAGAAACACTGAAGAAATACACCCCAAGTTCCTCAAACTACACTACTTTCACAGGAAGACAACATCAAGATAACAACAACAACCATAGACACTAGCAAGAAATTCATTCTACTTGTTGCTTGAGTTTTATGATTTTTGGCAGAGGTCAGCATATCATTCAGCATTGCAAGGAACGGAATATGAACTCAAATGGCAGAAAGGTGGGGAAAAATAGCTAAGCATAAAATTCCTCATCTTTCAGGATGATTTTATTTCCCTTTCTCAGTATCCGGGGGGGAAAGAAGGTAGGAAGGAATGAAGGAATTTATCCACTCACCTCTGGGTGAGTGGATAAATATCACTTTTCAGGCTAACTGCAGGTTATTCTTTTTCTAACAGAAAGGCCAACCAAAACCAAGTTTTAATTTCACAATTATATTTGCATTTTATTATGGGGAACTTCCACATCTATATACCTATATATTGCAGCACGCCACAGAACAGAATCACTGAACAGCTGAAGCTGGAAGCAACTTCTGGAGATCACCTAGTCCAACCTCTCCTACCTATAAGGCTGCATAAATTCCTGCTATCACCAGCCAGTCCCTGCCTCATTACGGTGCCTGGGTACTCCCTGGAGCACAACAGAAGGATAAGATAAACTTCATTGCTTTTTCTACACAGTCTATAGGACACCGAGCACTAAAGCATTTATTCCTTGCCCCATTTTAAGGCAGGATTTATGCTCCACCAAGGTTTTTCTGAAGTCTGGAGCTCAAGATTTTATATTGTTTTGTTCGACTCCTCTTCACATATATTCTAGACCATAAACATGAGAAATAATGCTTGCTGTTTTTCACAAGGACAGGTTTATAGGGAAGAAAATATCTTTTGTCAGACTGCATTACACAGGGAGAAAAAACACAGGTGAGCTACTGGATTCCACAGCTTTTCTCCACGTCACTGGCATGTTGTCTAGAAATAGTAAACAGTAATTTCATGCTCCTGAACGGGTTTCTGCTTTTTCTATCTATTAATGATGTGGGAAAAAAGTATGTCCTGTCCCTACAGTCCTCGTTTAGATAAATCCCAAGGCCACTACAGTCATAACACTATGGTTTCTTTATGGCATACTTGGTATCAAGCTGCTGTAAAGCAGTGGGAAGCTCTGAATCATATCTGCATTTTACCATCTGCAACCAAGAGTCAAGTCTCACTTACCGCCTCCACCTCTGCTGGGTCGTACCAGACATTAATGTATGGGTGCTGTAAGGCTTCATCTACCGATATCCGCTTGGCCGGATCAATGACTAGCATCTTCGATAGGAGGTCCCTGGCTTGGCTGGCTAGAGCAAGGAAATCAGAAAACCACAGTATTAGTGCAGAAAGTCACGACGTCCCAAGGAAGGTTTCTTGGGTTAAGAAAGTAAGAATAAACACAATCCTTTAGGAGATCTCCAAGCTAGTCTGTGGAAGTCTCTAACATCTAGCTTATTCCTAGGTAAAACCTACCAACCCTTTTTGAAGTGTGGGATATTTTCATTGTTTTTTACCCAACTCCTTGTGAAACGTTCCCTGGGGCAATTCATTAAAGGTAAAAGAATCAGCACATGGTACAATGTCCTCCTCCCCTCTGCCAACTACATCACTTGGACAGTAGGAAAAGCACACGGGCCATCTAAGCAAGGAACAGGGAGTTCCCCTTTGGAACCAAGCTCAGGTCTTAGCTCATGGCTGCTCACTCCCTAGCAGCCCTAACACAACTCAAGTTTGGATCTCTGCTCCACTCCAAGATCTACTAAGGATCTACACTTCTAGGCAAGCCTAGAAAAGCAATTGAAGGTCTAGGGATAAAATTTTGGAAGTTTGTCAAATCCTCAACAATGTTATGGTGAGTACAAGCCAAACAGGCTACCAAGTATTCTCTCAGGTGGACAGCGATTTTCAAGGTCTTTGAAAGCAGATCCCTGTATGGCAGAGAATGGGGCTACTGTGAGGGCATTCCTTGCAACATGGCATCCAGAAGATGCTTTATTTCTTGTAAGGAACTTGGCATCTTCCCCCTTGCAGGCTGAAATGCAGCATACACAGGGTCATGTACCAGAAGCAATGAAGCCATGATGCTGGTGTTCATCTCAGCACCATGTAAAACATGCCACAGAACAGCCCAAGCCTTGCTTGTCTCACACTACAAGTGAAAATTAATGGAAGTGGAAATTAATGGGAGACACTATCCAGCCCTACAAAAATGCACTGTGCTATATATACTTTGCATTCTGTCATGTGGCATGGAGTTATTTTACCTGATAATATAACCTATTGTGGTGTTCAAACTGATTCTTTCATTACTCAGATTCCTTTGTTACTGTCAAGAGTCTAAGAAATACAAAATGATTTAAACTCAAATCTTAAAAAAGTATTACTACCAATGCAGCATCTAAGCTCATCCTTGTCTGGGATAATTCAACTGGCCTCATGCAGTAGTGAAAAAAACTAAAAAGGTAATTATTATTAATTATTATTATATATTTCAGACACAGGTAAGCAAAAGAAATATTAAAGCAAGCTGTTAATGTTAGGTATTGAAATATTTAAGTGGGAGGGATGGGAAGATTTACAGTGCAAAGCAGTTTTTAAAAGCATTTTTTCCTTGTTCTGTGACTGTGCCTTAAAAAACTGGTATTCTGTGTGCTCTACAGGGTCTATTTTCTGCACTGAAGAGCAGAACACAGTTTGAGTATCATTCCTGCTCATTAGTGCCCAATCCTGTATAATTCCACTAGTCAGTTCCGTATCCAAAAGCATTTGCTCAGACCTTTCACTTGCCTCTCAGAGCTCAGCCTTGCTATGAAACACTCAGTAACCGAGCGTGTATTCTGGGTACCATGACATGCAAATTGCAGCAAATCAGAAACGCTCTGTGTCACCCTAATCGGCGATGCAAGGTACTCATGTGGTACCAAACTGACGCACAAGTTTGTAGAGGTTCCACAGCTGTGATCAGAAAGCCTTTCTATACTCAACACACACATTAATCACCATTTCCAAATAAAGGTCAATGTCCTGGTCAAGTAAATTATAGCTTTAATGGATAGTAAAACTTCTTGCATACATGTCACAGGATATAATGGAGAATGGCATATGTAGTCCCACAGTAATTAAGATATGGCTGGGCTTAACTGAGCTACAAGGTTTTTCAAAATAACAGGTCCATCTATGACAGCTACTAAATCCTGCCTATATCAAGAATGTTTTGGCTGATGATGTTAACAAAGAGACTACTCATGACCGTTTTCACAAGGACAACCACTTATTACAAGTATTACTCACCTTTTCCTCTTGTATTTTCCTTGTTTATGTGAGAACCTGCAAGAAGCTGCAATCCTTGTCTTTTCCAAGGCCCTGGACTCCCCTTTCAAAGTAACATTGTTTTGCTTTATTGGCTGAGCACTGAACAAACATGGTGAAGCCTCTTAAACTAACACTATTAAATGGGAATGCAACCAGAGAGAAGAAAATTGGAGAGCCTGTCGTTGCACTGCAGCAGTCACATGTGAACCACGTACCTTTGAGTTTGTTGTGCTCCGAGTCAGCTGGGAAGAGCGAGTCTGGAAAGAGTTTGGGGAAGGTGAGGCCAGCATACTTGGGGCGGTTCTCAACGTAGTTCCGTACTGTTGGCTGTAGCTTCTTCATAAATTCTGGACAGGGTGTTCCCAGCTGCTCAATAACCTTATTCCACTGATCAATATCTGAATATATGTAGTTAAGGGAAAAAACCCTCCAAAACCAGTGCAGTCTCCTGACATTTCTTTTTGGCTGTTTTCTAGGAATCCTCAGAGATGTTAAAGGCAATTTCTCCAACATCTTTGTTCATCGTTATGCCTCTGAGCCCTATAAGTTTTCAAGGGCAAAATCTCTCTCATGTCTAAACTTACTTGTGGGCATCATATACACCCAGCAGGAGCAACCATCAATATGGAAGTACATAGACTTTCCTGTTTGGGTCAGTCATAATTGTTACTATTGCTATTCTAGCTCATGGTCCAATGGCTTGGGCTGCCTTCCTTTACATCCATGTAATTCCCTCTACTGACATAACATAAACTGCATGGGCACAGCAAGGCAGAACGGTGCTTTCGCACAGCTGTCTGTCCAGTCTGCTTGAAGTGAGAGCCAGTAGGTTAAAATGAGGAGAAAAGAGCTCTGCATGGACAGATGTTGCTGTTGTTAACTCATCTGCTTCACGCTACCATCTTTCAGCTCTCCAGTAACCCTTCTCCAACGTTGAGGTTGGAAGGGACCTCCAGAGCTCATCTAGTCCAACCCCCTGCTCCAGCAGGGACACCCAGGGCACAGGGTGGCAGCCAGGCGGATTTGGAAGATCTCCAGTGAAAGGAGACTCCACAACCTCCCTGGGCAGCCTGTTCCAGGGCTCTTGGTGCTAATTCTCCTACAACAACGAAAATCAACACTCCCTGTCACCAGCTATTTGTGAAAATCTTGGTAAGCAGGCCCAGCATTTGCTTATGCATCCATCACTTGCTCTAAGCAAAATGACGCCTCAGGAATAGTCAGATGTTGCTCTTCATCTGCAAATATCACAGCTGTATTGCAAAACTGTGACTGACGAACAGTGAAACAGGCTTCCACGCTTAAAAAGAAATTGCATTGCAGGCAATTTGTACCGAGCTGCTCTTTTTCTAGCTTTCCTTGAATATCAATTACGCATCTGACGGATGATATGTAGCTCATCCAGCCATTTTTGGAACAAGCCTCCCTGTACCATTAAAAAGGAAGGATAACATTAAGCAAATGCCCGTATCATCACTTATCATCTCTACCTTGCACTCCCTAATGCACACTGCTACTGAAGACAATCTCCAAAAATAAAGATCTCTCACAGCTTCGAGTACATAAACACTAAGAAATGCAGTGATCAGTGCTTCCCAAGAATGCAATAGAGCACTTCAGCAGAAAAAGGGTTTTTTAAGTATTCCTGCTAATTACTGCTGTCCTGAGTGGCTTATCTGTGCAGGAGTTCCCCAAATGCCCAAGTCAGAACATCAGGGAGGGGAAAAAAAAAAAAAAAAAAGGAAATCAATGAAAAAAGCTGGGCAAAAACCTTGTTCTTGCTGTGGCAGTCATTCCCAAACTTCAAACAAGTTCTAATTGTGAAGAATGGAAATTTAATAATTCCACCTAACTTGAAAATTCCCAGATTTAAACAAAAACATTCATTTAGGAATTAAGGCTTTGCTAATCAAAATACTTCAAGGAATGACAATTGACTTATTTAAACATATTTTGAGAAAGGCTGAAATGATGTTTTGAATTCTTCTAATTTCCAAGGGAAAAAAAAAACAGTAAAAATAATGATGGCCTGCCAAGAATCTGTGAATAATAAGGATTTTCTAAACTTAATGGAAGGTTTGTGTAAAACAACAACCCTCCACTCTGTAGGCTACATGCATCCTATAATGCCATGGGAGGGAAAACCAAGTTACTAGGCCACTGATGGAAGCAATTCCTCAGGTGCCTATGGAAGTTTTTAGAGAGAGGTGCCTTTAAGAATCAAAAAAGGCAGTGGTCTTGTTGACTTCTTGAAAGGGAAAACATAGCAAGATATTACGGATGTGTGTGGAAAAAGAACAGAGTAAAACACAAGGAAACAGTCTGGCCAAAGCCAGGCCTGTGTGGTAGGAACTGGTGTTGACAGCGAGTGGGAGACTCCTCTGACAAAGGGCCCGTATCTCCTGCACTGATTTATCCGAAATAAGAGCCAAGCAGGCTAGCCCACATGACTGCAACATTTTAAGAGCTGCAAAAGGCATCCCGAGTCATCAGTGCAGAGCAGAAGCCAAGAAAGCTGGCAGTGCCACCATCTGCATGCCTTGAGTGACTTGCATTTTCCTTTTAGCATTGTGTCCACTTACTTGGACTTTACTAGCGTACTATGAGGGCCCAATGATGCCAACAGGCAATAGCACCCTCGTTGAACGCTG
The DNA here is from genome assembly GCA_032353885.1 of Nothura maculosa. Taxonomy (NCBI): domain Eukaryota; kingdom Metazoa; phylum Chordata; class Aves; order Tinamiformes; family Tinamidae; genus Nothura; species Nothura maculosa. The sequence continues at coordinate 1,024,861 of JAUBOD010000004.1, forward strand.
CTCCGTTTAATCATTGCCTTTCACACAGTTCCTGCCTGGAATGCATCTGTGGAGGCTGATGGTGAGAGATCACGTTGTGCCACAGCAGAAGATGTAGAAACCCAGATCTCAAAACATCTTGTGACTACTTACTGGCAAGAGAAAAAGCTTTCTCCAGCTGGTGGTCAAAGTTAACTTCATCAATTCTGCAGAATACAAACTTGAAGATAAAACAGATCTAATGCTCATTAAGCAATTCAAAGACTAAGACAGATTACATCAAGCAATGGATGATTATGAGTATATATTATACAAATAGAACTGAAAACATGGTACTAGTAGGCTACACTGCCACAACTCTGACATAATCAGAGATTTCCCAGTCAAGATTAACTTGCATTTGAGTGAAAATACTTCAAGAAAAGCTTCTACTAATAGTAGACTTCCCACTCATCCCTAAATTAAAGAAATATTTAGTTAGTGTATTTTTGAGAAAGATTACAGGTTGGAAAGGTTTCCAAAAGGCAAACCAAACCCTGTAAGATGTTGAAATGTCTATGCATTTGCATCACCTCAGCCAAGCCTCTCTTTGTCCCTGGCCCAAAAGAGGGAAACATGTCAACTATATGAAAGGCACTAATATTGTAGCATTTTTCTTAAAATTAGCATGGTGATACAAAGTTGAAGTCAAGAAACCTCTTTAAGAAAATACAGTTATAAAATATAAATATTTCGAGTGAAGATTGCTGTCTTGAGCGAGGTCTCAAGTTGCCTGAGTTTTACAGGCTCCTTTTTCTCCTTACACTGGAATAGCCTTTTAAGAATTTTTTTTCCTTTTCTTTTCAAATCCTTGCTTATTTACTTGGAAAATAATCACAACCACAGGATTTTACAGTTTTACATGTTTTTTTCTAAAACAAATGCACAAAAAACCTTCTAGAGGTAAATATAGCGTGGCAAGTGCTCAAGAAAATATTTATGTTAAAAAAATACAGTTAACAGTCCAGCTATCTAAAGCCATGTTTAATAACGGGTTGATTTTGAACGTGAACTTTGCTCCCATTCTCATCAATGCTGCTTGTGATTAGTATTTCACAAGTGTGCTCTCAGGAATATATTTTTTCTCTTTGCTTGGACTGAAGCAGTCATCTGAATCCCTGAAAATACTCAAGCAACTGGGGAAATGGAGCTTGATTGTTAGGAAAAACTTGCAGTAATTCTCTTTTTTAATTATGAGTTAATTGAAAATACTTCTGCAGCTGCACAAAGACTGTTTTTGGTAAGAGAAACAGATCATGAGCAAAAAATGAAAATGAGACCAAAGTGTCTTTGTGCTTAAGCAAGCTAGCCACAGAATGGGCATAGTTTTCTTTTTCCCTCCTCTTTTGCCTATTGAAATAACAGCTATTTTGAGTCAAGAACTCTATTTTACCGTGTTTAACTGCCACGTTTTGGATCAGGAGATAACGTTTAGGGGAGGATATTCTATTCACTAAGGGGAAGTGTTGGTGGAAGCCCCTCTTTTTTTCCACACTCCCATAGTTTACAAACTGATGACAACAGAAACAGGAAACAGAGAAGTCAGTACGTTTGCCCAGACCGCAAGCCTAGAAGATCCCTATGCCCAAGAAACCCTTTGAGAACATGTGTGTAAGTAACACCATGGTATTAGTAGAAGTGAGGCCATAGTAAGCAGCACTTCATAACTTTAACAACAGTAGTTGCTATTTCCACACTATAACAGAGCAAGTGATAATAAAATTAAGTAGTACCATGTATGTACTCCCATAAAAGGACTTAAAAAAAGAAGCAAGTTGGGCTGCGTAGTTTTCATCATTCTGATATAGAAATATGATTGCACTTTTCTAGCATTTTCAGCTCCATTCCCCTCCCCAGCATTTCATTCAGTGCCCAGACATCTCTCCTTACACAGCTGCAAGTCAATCACTTAGTGAACAGTCTGGACAGCACAATACAAGGGTCCATCCTTGTCCTTAGGGCCACAGCATTTGGAAATGTCATGGACTCACCATAACAGTATCTACCAGCACTCCTCTAGGCCACAGATAGGCTTTCACAACACATGATACACTGCCCTTGCAAAATCTACAGGTGAATACATGATGAGCATGCACCTGGCTTAGCAAAAGGCACACACAAATCAGCATTATTTAAATATTTTCTAAAACAACTTGAACATCGCGTAAGAAAAACCCAAAGGCAACTCTCTGCAACACACATGAACTATGGTTGCTGTTGGACAACATGGCTTTATAAGGGATAGGCAACATGGGCATCTCTGATCTCTACTGACAGAATCTGATACCACATGGCCTCATTTCCCCTTACTGAATACATCTATTTCCCTGTAAGAACTTCCACCAGCAGCAGCCCTTACGAAGGCACCTTTCCCCTTGCTTGCTGAAAACGTTTTCAGCAGTTTAACACAATATGCATGTCTAATTCCTGCTTTCACAACACCAAAGCACTACGAAGGAATGGGCATCTTCCCAAATCCTTGCTCAGGTTTTTTACCTGTAGTAAGAGGAAAATCCATGGCTTCCTCTTGTAATCTTCAGGAAAACACATGAGTCAACCCAATTTGGAATTAAGTTTCCAAATTGCTCCTGAGGCAACACAACGAGCTTGGCCTCCTTCTCTTTGCCTGAGGCAAAAACAGGATCCAAACTTCGTTACACTAATTTCTTTGCAAAGAGCACTGTTGCTGGCAGTATTCTTTTGGGAAAAAAATCTAACATTAAGAAAATTGTTTTAGCTCGTATTTAATTGCATCGTATCCATATATGTCAAAAATGACAGAGAAGCATTAAAATGCTGTGGCTTAGTAAAGACCCACTGAACGTTTGACACTGCAAGGTATTCACTCAGAATTGGCACCTAGACAAGAGTAACAGCCAAGTCCTGTTCTCAGTTCTGCCCAAGCCTTCAAGTGAGTTATGGCAGTGAAACAAGCTGTACAAGCGAAGCACTCAGCCCAGACACATCCTGTTTTTCTGCTAATGTATTTTCCACACTCATATCAGAGAACTCTCCTATTTCATGACAGAAGGTGGTTCAGTTAGCTGTGTGGACCAGTTAGTTCAGCAATGGAAACAGTATCAAATGATGCTAGGTAATGAAGCACTATCTGTGAAGAGAGAGTTCTGGTAATGAATTCTGGTCCACTGGCTCTCTTAACCAAGTCTACTTCCATCTCACACAGTAGAGAAAGCTGTTTAAAAAGCAGTTTCTAAATATTCTTGCTCCATCTACATTTAAGTATGTCACCCCTGAGCCCCTAAGGCTCTCAGTCCCTGCTGCTGGAACGATACAGATGAGATCTCCATCATACGTCCTAAGAAGAAATACTCCCAAGCACAATTTTCACAAAAACACCCAGAATTTTCTTCAAAAGCTTTGGAAGCCTCAACGAGGCCTGACCTTGCACATTCTCCACCGTGTTCTGTTGCCCTAGATCCTTCCAGAGACTGCTCAGCAGTCGGGCGAAATGTATTGTAAACACAGGTGGAGAATACAAACGCAGTTACAGCATAGTCCCAAACTAATCAGCACCTGCAAATGCCAATTTCCAAGGGGTTATGGCTACAATAAATGGCATGTAATGTTTTTTATGAAGGTCTTGAATGATCTCTTAACAGAAAGCATACAACTGGCTGAAAGAAACCAATTTTTAATGCATAATATAGGACACGTTCAATTAGGTTAGTCCTTACTGGGGAATTTTTTTCATTAAAATTTTTACAAAACTGAAGTCTACTAACCTAAAAACATTTCAGACTACAGCACTGAAGGACACCAACTCCCACACTTACCACCGCACATTCACACAAAACAAACACAACCTAGGCCCAAGCTACCAAGCTCGGGAGCACAAGCGAGTGCTAATGAGTTGCATTAACACAGGCAAGCGCAAGGTTTACGCTCCCATATGCAGATGAGCTGTGTTCCTGATCCTGTGACAACTCCCGGGTGTTTCTGCATTCATTTCAGCAGGCACATGATCATGGAACATTTGGGCAAGACTGAAATTAGAACATATGAAGACAAAACTCTGAAAGGAAACATTAATGATACCATTGCTTCCTTGCATTCACTCACTGCTGTTCAGATATTACTTTTTCTATATTTTAATCGAAGCACTCAAGTGCCAGAGCTGAGTAAGGTCAAAATGAAAGTAAAAATTTATTTACTGAAGAATGCAACATAAAAAGCACACACAAACCTATATTCAGAGAAAGCTGCATTAAAATAAATAAATAAAAGCCTGGAAACTCCTCTGTTACCTATATAAGCTTGGGCTTTAAATCAGAAGAAACACTTGGAAAGGAGCTATCTACATGTCTCATTTTTGCAATTCCCCTGAGCACAAATCACTAGCATTAGACCTGGCACGCACAATGCTGAGGTTGCTGTTGTGCACAGCAAGAAGCCATTTGCATGGTCTGATAAATCCTAAAAATACATAGCCAAGATTAAAAAAATGAAATAAAGACAACTGCCTCAGCTGTGGATGCAAAATGGACTGCTACTATATACATGTACATATACCTGGTCTGTTAAGCTCTTATATCCACCCATGTAATTGATTTACCTGCAAATCACTTCTTGCTGATGGTGAAAACTGCTTCTGCTCTCACGCAGTAACTGCATATACTGAAGCAGAGGTGTACCAGATTGCAGCCCATCATACAGCAGTTGCTGAGGAAATCCCTCGTCGTGTGATCCATCTAACTGCCACCCAGCTAAATGAACAGTTAGTAACGGGAGGAAGGCAAGCACCCAAACTGAAGTCTCTCCCTACTTTCCTACCGCTCACAAACAGGTGCTTGAAACAGCAGTTTTTCCAAGCTCGTGCTTTAGGTACTCGACCTTCTCCCTACGCTGCAGAGTTTCTTGCCCAGCACTCGGAGGTGAATACTGACTTGTGTCTAGCACATTACAGCTTCAACACATGAACAGTCATTTAGGAAGTAAAATGAAATCTAAGTAATGAAGAGACATTTATAGCACAACAGACCTATGATCAAGTGGTCACTGGCTGCTCTCGGCAGGGGGGGATTCTGGTGAGCCAGGGAGGACACTGCTCCATCTCCTCAGGCTCTGGCCGCTGTGGCTGTGTCAAGTGGTACTGACACACTGCAATATTTTATTAACAGTTGGGGCTTGCAAAGATTTTGCAGGGGGGCTTAACCTGGCTTTTTAGGTACAGTACAAATAAATCAGCACTAGCCTAGTACAAAGGGGCTGGAGGGGAGAGGGTCCGAAGCACCTAGTGAGGCCCAAGCGGCTGCTAGGAAGGATACGATCAGTGCCAGGAAACAACACAGCACCTTTAATCATTTCGCCCATGATGCACCCTACTGACCACATGTCAACTGAAAACAAAAAATGAAATGAAAGTAAACATGAAAACAGGAACAGAACAACAAACAAATGAGAAGCCTTATCCAACCATGCCACTGTAGAGCGGCCTGGCGTACACGGCACGTGGCAACGTAGCAGGTCTGCCAAAAATGGACTCGAGAGGTTCTGTTTTTTTACTCCAATGTGGATGATAGACAACACTATTAAATACAGACAACCAAATGAGACCCATGGCTGGTTACTGTGTCGTAATAATACGTAGCAACTATAATTTAGCAATGAATTTTGGCTATTCTTACTTATCGTTTTACAAAGTTTCCATCTGCATTCATTACCTAGGCTTAGGGTGTTACATCTTGCAAATGAACCCTAGGCTTGGTATGCAGCAAGGCTATGCCAGCTGCCTTCCCCTTCTCCTTTCCCCTGCCAGAGATCCTTGCTTAGCTTTTTTAACAGGCTGAAATGCTAGAAGTCCCAAAAGAAACTTGGGTCCTCGTGAAGATGCATCCACTTCTTATTCAGAGAAATGAATAGAGCTGGCTGGGACGGTGTGAGTCCAGTAAAGGTCGTGCGGGAACTGCCTTTATGGCCACGGAGACACCGTGAAGCCACAGTGCGTAAGGGGAGTCTTGAGAATCTCCTAAGATTTCCATTCCGTGTGATTGGAAATGCTTTGTCTTTACAGGTGAGTAGAGACACACAAAAGCACCAAGCAGCACCACCTCGTGGATCACAATACAGAGCAAATCTAGCAGATATTTACCTCACACAGAGAAGAGCAGTTCAGGCAGGTTAGATGAAGGTAACCATGATTTACACTGAAAGGCATCATGTAAAAATCAGGCACCTTACGTCCAGTATGGAATTAAGGTGCTGGTTTTGCCAGTGTTAGTAACTGAAACCACATTACCTCTGCTCTCCTTGCTCTATGACAGGCCATAGGGCATGGAAGCAAGAAAAAGGAGACTAGTCTCTGAAGGCCAGAAACTATGGGGAAAAAGATGGAAGTGTCATGCTGTTTGCTTGAATTTATTCTTGCGATTTTTCTTCTTTTTAAAAATCAAGCAACATTTTGAAGTGGATTTGATTTTGAAGGCAAAGGCCCTTTCTGTGGAAATCTTAAGCTGCCCAGCTACAAGGCTCCTAGTTTTTTTATTTAGCATACGAAAAGCTTTATCACCACACAATGAAGAAACTAGTAAAAGAAAAAAAGCTAAAAATAAAGAAAAAAAGCTACTTGTTTGGAAGCAATAAGCAAACCTAGAGATGCAAATTATTGCTGCTTTCATCACAAGCTAAGTGGCATGCAAAATAACAGGGAAAGATAGAGCAAACAGTTGGCTGTTCATCTCTTACTGTTACTACCTTCCTGATTTTCAGCGACTGCCTCTTGCCATCCCTGCTGCGCCCAGGAATACTCACGCAGAAGCTGGAGTGACTTCCTAGACTGTAAACTCTGTAAAGCAAAGACTTTCATTCTAGGTCATTCTTGGGGCTATGGGAAGGAAATGAAAGCTGCTTTGAAAATGTTTAAACCAGAACAGAGAGAGATGAACATGTAAATGTAACCAATGGCTGAAGAAAGAGTCAGAAAAAAAAAAAGAGTAACTTCTTGCTTATCTCCCCCCCCTTTTTTTCTCTCTCCTAAACTGATAAAAATAGCTCAGATTAGGAATCAATTTTTCACTGCATATATTTTAAAGAGTAGGAAGCTGAGGGCTAAGGGTTATATTATAACTTATATATAGTTATATATATATTACTATACATTGCAGTAGGAATTGGGAACTCCAATTAAGAAACTCTAATGGTCCACAAGGGACTGCAATACAGGGACCTAACCTCAGCCCTCCATTTAATTTAGTCCAACATAAATCCATAGGTAGTCTGAGGAACATCAGTGTTATGAGCATTAGAAAAACAAACACACCAACAACAAACCCCAGCAAACAACCAAACATTTAGAAGGCTTAAAACTAAATTGCAAATCATTCAAAATTCATGCTGTTTTACTGTCTCTAGCTATTTTTCATCCTTATCCACTCTTCTTACAATATCTAACCATACATCTAATCATGGACCATAACATTCTGAGAGAGAGAAAGAGAGGGAGAGGGAGAACAGCATCAAGATGGCAATACATAAAAATTACAAGCTGCAGAATTGTAGAATCCCTTTTCCTAGCCCTCTATTTACTGGGATTATATATTTTATTTTGCTGGTACCTAGTTTATACTCAGTGTAAGGACAGCAACTACCTGTCTAAATCGTGACAAATTCCCAATTTTGGTGATATAGTCAAGTTCGGAGCAAACCTGAAACATTCCACAGCTAGATTTATTATACACGTGGATTTCAAAATGTTTAGAACACTACCAGCTCAAGTCATTAAGATTTTCTGAGAAAAGCTTTGTTTTTTTTTTTTTATTTGAATGCTGTCAGATGATGTTATGCAAACATCAATTAATATTTCCCAGTAAGAGTAATAGAGTTCCAATAACTTGAATACTTCATTACTGATTTCTAATTTCTTAACTGTGAAGAAGGCAACGCAACGCAACAGAGCAAGGCTGCCCTCATGACAGGTTCTGGATCCAAGTAAAAAGGGAGCTACTGAAATTTTACAAGTATGACATCTCCAACAAACATGAGAACTTAATGCTTTTGGGAAGGCATCCTGTTTTCTTACAGGGAAGCTGACTGGGGCAACAGGCTGAACGCATCAACTCTATTCCAGAACCACCACAACCTGGGATTCACAACAGCAGATGCCAGTCTCAGAGACACGGGCACAGGGAGAACTTAGCAGCAGCAGGCAGATGCCAGGGCCTGCCTCACCTCAAAGAGCTATGACTCACATCCAAGGTATTTGAGGCCACCTGATTTCCTCAAGTGCTTAAAACAGGTTACTAACTGCCCCTTGGTGGACATTCCTACTAGACAGAGGTAGGTGCAATACACAGCACCACTCCAGAACATGTGGCTGGCTTTTAAATCCTGCACGTTCAGGCCCATCTGCACATCTTGGAGATGACACTGGCAGAACCATTAACGGGTCCTCTCCACTGCAGTGCTTGGGAAACTCGGGTTAGAGACAGGGAGGAGATCTTGCACTAAATGCAAGTTACACTACAAATTGCAAGAGTAATGTATCAGAAAAAGAGAGAGAAAAAAGAAAGAGAAAAATGAAACAGGAAAAAACAGGAAAACAGAAAAAGGGAAAAAAAAATCCTCACAGCTGCATTGAGATGTCTTTGAGACTGACCTTGTCTTGTATGAGCATTTCCTACTGAGTAGAATTAACAAAATTCAAACTCTTACTGTACTCCCAGAAAAATCCCAACCTCAAAACCAAATATTTCTCTATCTAGGAGGGAATTGCTTAACTAAGTGCAAAACAAAACTTGGCATCGGCAAACTAAATAAATAAATAAAGCAAATCTCAAAAACAACTTCACTAAAAAAGTGCAGAGGTCTTATTATACTAAAATGAATAAAAACATAAATTCAGAATGCTAGGCTTCTGCTCATTAATGTAGAGAGATCATATTTGAAATTTAAAGATGAATTCTGCTCTTGAGTTGTGGGAAAAGCAGTTTCTCTTCAGAGAATTTCTTCATTCAAATTTGTTTCTCTAATGCAAGCAGATTTTTTTAACTGTAATTTCCTGGGAAAACACAACACTTGCAGGAAATGTCCCTCCTTAATTCCAATGCTCTTAAGGAGAACAGAGGGGGGGAAAAAAGGATTTGTGAAAAATTGGCCACATTGTGTTTTAAATAAAATACAAATTGTTCAGAAGTTATTAATTTCATCTGTCAGTGCCATCCATTCTTGCAAGCAGACATTAGATTCCCAGACATCTTCGCTAGGCGGGATGAGTTTTTCCTTTCTCTTTTCTTGCCTTGGTATCTTTCTCTGCTAACTCTGTCTTCAAGTCTAAGCTATTTGCAAGGCGAATTCTATGTTCAGGTTATTTTTCATATGCACTACTGTAATTGCAAGCATGGCAAAACTTAAGACTCTTGGACATCACATAGATTTCTTTGAGCAACTGAGTATTTCTGCTTAGGTTTTCTTCAGGGATCATACATACAGACTTGCTAAAGCACAGCATTTTCCCTTCTTCTCACTATTGAAAAGAACTGCTTCTACAGTGGGGCAATAAATCAATCCAAATCATGAGTGTCTGTGAAACATCACTCTAGCTTCAGCACCTCTTAGTAAATCCATCTCACTTGAAAATAATCTCATTCTTACCATTTTGGCCTGCTTCCTTGTCTGCAAAAAAAATGCAGAAAAAAAACCACATTTCCAATCCTTAAATTGAAATCTTATGAGATTTTGAAGATCATATTTGATAGAGTTGAACACATCTTTGGATAAAGCTCCAGGGTTTGCAGAACTCCTCTTATTAAGGCAGCCTCCAAGAGTTTGGGACTAAGTTTTTAGCTGTTCAAGCGTCTCCTGATATAACTGAGAGAACAGCAGGGTAAGCACTGGGCAAGAAGTTCCCAAGTCGAGTGGAATTTTGCTCTGGAAATCTGTCTGGAAATCTATTACAAGTTATATTTCTTCTTTTGCGGGTCTGCCCACTTTGCGTGAGTAGTAAGAAATACAAACACATGACCTATGTGTTAAGTCTATGAAATTTCTGCTCAACACTCTCCAGGGAGACAGGAAATTGTTTATATTTTTTCCCCAAAGCAGCTGGCTCACTGCACGCTGGCAACATTTTAACAGACCATCCTTTAGCTCTGCTACATCTGTAGTTTCTTGGAAGGTCAATCAGGTGACAAATTCATCAGTAACAACCAAGCTATCGTTTTCAGGAACTGTTCAGCTTTTTGCTAATGAAAACAACAGTTTACTGAACATGCGTTCCAAGGACATTTTAATAAAGTCTAGAGAGGCATTTTTGGAAAATGCTTAATTCCAATTCTTACTAATGGGGACACATAAAGGCCAAGCATTTGAGAGCAGAATTGAAAGCCATAATCTCCCCAGAATTCAGAGCCTTGTGAGGTTCATATATAAGCAGAGCTCAATATTTATGAACATGCAATAATCTCAATTCCATCTTCCACAACTTGAACTCTCCCAAAGCATCTAAAAATCCAATTTTACTCAACACCAGCAGGAACTCAGTGCATAGGCAGTGAAGGTTACCTTCTTCCAATTGGCTTTTTCTTACCACTTGGCAGCAGCTCTCAAGTTGAGTCAAATGCACTGTGCCAGGGTCACAGGTAAATGTTCCTGCTCTTTGCTAGGAATGAGCAAGCCCCATGGCGTGGTAGCACGGACAAACAGTACCTGTTCCTCTGAGCAGCTGCAAGGACTGGAACCCTGTTGCTTCTGTAGAGGCCTGCCTGTCTCAGATGGAAAAGCAGCACCTGCAAGGCCCTGAGTAAGACCCTAGCCCAGCCCAGCTTTATGGCACCCTGGCTCTGTGGGGGCTCCCTGCAGCTGCACGGTGCCTTCCCCACCCCTAAGGCAGCCAGGAGGGAAGATAGAGCAGCTCGTCAGCAACAGCCCCACGCAGGGCAAATCAGCCCCACTCGCACCCAAACCAGGCTGCCACTGAAAACTCTTCTTATTTGCACAGGGCACATTGGTTAACAGATGAATATCAACTCAGAAATGAATGTAGAGATGTCATTTTTTTCTTTTTCCTTTTTATTTTTTTTCTCTCTTTTTTTTTCTCCTCCAGCTTGCCTGGAAAAAAAACCCACAACGGTAAAGAGTTTTCCATTGATTTAAAAGGTAGGACTATCCCACAATTTACACTCTATCTTCTGAGACACAAAGAGCCCTATTGCCTCAGCTCCACATTTCAGTTCCTATTTTTAACTGACACAACAATGGTAAAGGTTTTTCTTAAAATATTCCACTATTATCTCTGAGGAAGAATAGACACTATCAAGAGAAATGCATCTCTCAGGCAGAGAGAAACTCTCATTTGAATACTTTTTGGAAAGGCTGTGGTATTTAAGTTGTATGGCATTTATTTTTGCTCCAAACAGGCAGAACAACAGGGCTTTTAAAATCTCATGCGTTGCTGAAGACAGTTACCAACTACTGTGTGATGGCCTTTTTTACACTGCCATTTTCTCAATTCTTTGCTTTCTTCCTGTATTCTGAGGGTTTCAAGACTAACTGGTGAATCAGATTTTCCTCCTAAAACATTGAACAGAAATGCCCTCAATATTTGCAAGCGAGCCTCAGATACACCAAAGGTGGTTTTGCTTTGCAGTTGCAGACATTATTCACGGCAGCACTGCTGTTGTTTCTCAGCTTTTGCAGGCACTGCAACACAGCAGAACTGCTCCACTGCTCATGTGGGTCTTGTGCTCAAGTGCCCTGAGATCTGAGAGCTTCTCTGCACACTCAATGCTCCGTGTGTTCAGAGCTGGACCTCTAAGCTACACTTGAATAAAAACAAAACATCACTCTGTTCATTGTCAGATTTTTCAATCTTTTCCAGCCTATAGTGGCACATATGACTGGAAACCAGCAAAACACTGCCCTTGTCTTCTCAGCAAATACCTGAGTTTTCCCCATGAGAAAAACATACCTGTGTCTTCATCAGACTACTGGGCAGAGCTCTTTTTTTCAGGAGAAGCCAGTGGGAGTTGTGAAAATAGGACAGGTCTAACTCTGTCAAACACTACAGCAACTGCACAAGAGTCATCCAAAAAAAAATCAAAGGAAGAAAATCATTAGCTTTGTAACTAGATCACTATGAAAGTTGATTTTTATCCATACCAACTGCCAGTGACAACTGATGCCATGTTTTTTTATGGTGTTGTCATCAAACTGTTGAAATTAATCTGCCTCGTAGTTTACGAAAGCAGAAAAACATGGTATGTTCCTGCATTTTTATGTCATGGGCAAAATACCCACCTAGCTGCCCTTGCCAGCCATCACAGACAGATGAGCTGAGCTTATCATCAACTGCAAGCTAGGCAGTCACCTCCTCGTTTCATTTTCTATCTCCTTTTCACCAATTTAGAAGTGATAAAATAATGTTCCCTAAGATGAGAAGAATAAGATGGAAGAGAGAGATAGCTTCATTAATGACATGGATCTCATGCAAGGGAAGGCAAGTCCACTTTTAAATCAATGGAACTGAATTCCAGGCCAATTTGGAGACCACACCAGATGTGCATTGTCTTCAACTGGACAAGTCAAATTCTTCATTTTGTTTCAAAGAAAAAAATGTTGTATTGACTCAAGTCTGAGCCCATACAGCACTGACATGAAGCCAAATCCATGATGCATTAGCAAGCAAAAGATGGTGATGTCACCACAAATGTTATGAAATCACTATTTCCAAAACATGAAAGCAGAAAAACAGATTTACAGGAACCAGATGGGCCAAGTTAAGATGTTTTGGTTTTGCATTTATGCATATTTTTAGGCAATGACCAAGAAATAAAGCCATCAAATCTGCAGCCATAACACTTGCTTTCCAGATTGAACATTAGTACAAACCATAAAATAGGATAAAATAGGACAGTTTCAGATCAAAACAACCAATTTCACTGAAGTAGTTCTCTGTATCTGTTTTTCATTTTTGTTCATATCAGGAGAGAGTTATTTCCACTTACTCATACCTCGGGATTCAACTTTTTGCTTCTATCTTTACAGTCTTAGAATATTCATTACATGTTAAAGGGAATGGGGTGGAGGAGAGGAACAAATAATAGGTGAAGCTGCAGCAAATGGCACAAGGATACAGTCCCTTCCTGGAAAGAGGATTTTGTGGCGAACCATTTCTCCCATAATGCATCCCACAGACCATATATCCACTAGAACAGTAGAGACAGGGAAGTGAAGAAGGAGGAAAAAAAGCAAAGTTAACTAAGACATTGCAACTCCTAAAGGAGGGGAAAAGAGCAGGTTGAACAGAACAGTACAGTTTTGGTTGGTTTGTTTTGTTGTTGTTGTTTCTTTCCCCCACACTTCAACCAAAGCTCAATTCAGGCAGCTGAGGGGTAGCCAGCAACAGAGGAAGACATTTAAAATATCACTTGTGTTGGAAAAAGGCCCACAGATAACAAGTGAAGTAACAGCCACACAGACCTGTGGTTTGCGTGGAGCATCGGCTTTAAAACCAACAAGCTAAAATGTTTCTTTAGAAGAAAAAAGCAAAGGCAAAAATAAATATATGAGCACCCCCAGAGAGTGATCAGCTGGAAGGAATCACCCTTGCAGCCAGGCAGTTTGGGGGGTTTTCACAGCCACTCATGGGAGGTGAAGGCTGGCCGGGCGACCACCACCCCACACGGTGCTTATCTCAAGCTTCACGGTCCAGACCAGGCTGCCCGAGACTGCTCTGCAGCCCAGTGCTGCCTGGGAAGCAGCAGGGAGTGTGGCCTGTGGGCACGCTGCTCTTCACTCCTTTGGAACTCAAATGCTAAACTAAATGAATGCTTCAATGCAAAGGTATCAACAGGATTAAGGATATTTCTCATCTTCTTGGTGCGGCTTTTAGGGGCAATGTGCCTAACTATGTATCTCTTGGGTGCTTTTTCCTCCACACTGTTCCAGTCTTGCAATAAAAAAATGATAGAATTATAGTGAGATGGTGCACATGGAAAGAAAAGACTGGGATTGAATGTGAAGAGGAAAAACTGCTTTGGAAACTATCCTATTGCCCAGCTTTTGGAGCTATACAGTTAGTCTCTCCTCTTTTCCTTCTCCCTTTTATCCTTCAAAAACAAAAACGAACTAAAGAAACAAGCAAACAACTTAGTTTTCTGGTAAAACAAAAGAAAGGCGGAATGTTCCATTTGGGAAAAGGGGGGTATGGGTATCAGGGGCGTAGGACAGCAAGAGCATGCCTGAGGTGGTGCTAGAGTTTTCTTCTCTGGTGATAATTATGCATCTTTAGCCAACCAAGTGCAGAAAGAAAACGAAAGCAGTGAAGGAGGCCTTCCACAGGCAGTGCACACAATGAAGGGGGAAAAAAAGGGGAGCCTCAGTAATGTGGCAACATCGGCCAGAGCAGAGGAGCAAAAAGGACCCTTTGCGTTGCCTTCCCTGGGAAGGGGATCGCAGCCGCGGAGCAGGCCGGATCCTCGGCTGTGCCCACCTTCATTTGCCCATGTTTGCTTCCACTGTTGATTGCTTTTATTTTCCCCAGGTACAGCTGAAACACGTTTGTTTAGTCTCAAGCCATATTTACTGCCCACAAAACCTGAAGAAAGCCCCTGTGCTGCCTTCACTGGGCGCTTCATGGGGGCCCTTGGATGTGCTGTATGGTTTTAGTACCTCTCCAGCGGGGCACTTCAGGTCACCACTGAAGTTTCCTGGTGTCATTTTAACAGTGTGAAAATTTTCTCTCAGGGACAGTAACAACAACGATAAGCACTTAATGCTTCAAGAGAAAATAAGTAAATAACTCATTTCACAATAGGTGGAATGCTGGATATCTGGACAAAGAAACTAGAGCCAACCTGTTGTGTCTACTGCAGCTTTCCAATGGCACGCATCAAAATCATCAAGATAAAATATTTTGAAGATCTTCTGTTTTTCAGCTATTATTGTGAATGATTAGATTCTGCATGTTAATCCTCTAGTCTTACAATTTCATGTTAAAGCCCATGCTTTAAATTCATAAATACCACACATAATTCATGCAAAGACTTCCTGGTTTTGGAAGAGTTTTTGTGAGCATGTCTGCATGCTTTCCTAAGCAAAGGAACGAGTCCCAGAACCAAGGTTCCTTTCATTGCCCCTCTTTGAATGCAGCCAGCTATTAATCAAGGGTGGTTTTTTTTTTGTTTTTTTTTTTTTTTTTGCATGGGAATTAGCCTCTTCAACTTGCATTAAGTAGGACGCTTAAAATAAATTCCTAGTTTTGAGGCTCTGCTGTGTTATCCTAACAGCTGCGATCAAAAATCTCCTTATTGAACAGAAAAACGGTAGCTTTTGGCAGCACAATCTGAGCCACTGTGCATTTTCTCCACTATGTGCTGTGTTCCCTTCTTTTCTGCCTAGTCTGCCTGGCACTTGGATGTTTTGCTCAGCTTGATTACAAAATGAGAGACGCTTAAAAAATAAAGCTTGCCCTTCATCTCTTGCAAAGCATGGACTCCTCCTTACCTACTTCTGTCTACAGAGAGCGAGTGCTCCCTAACTGCTTTTTGCAGTCTTTTGAGGGACCAGGTGATAGTAGATATAGCAGCCTATTAGCAGCAAAACCAGATCTACACACATAGGAAATTATATACAGATTAGATGCATGTTTTTAGGTTCATCATCATCTTTTCTCTCCCACTCAACTTTTGTTGAAAAACAGATTTAAAGCCTGAAAATTTAGATACTGACCATAAGAAACCTGCAAGCAAAACTTCAGATCTTGGTTCAACACAAAATGTTCCTGAAATTCAAATCTAGTTGCAGATTCAGAAATTGCACCATTTTAACCCTTCTTTCTCCCTCAAACAATTCCAAAGACCTAGACCCAAATTTAAACATTTAAACCACTCCACAATCCTAACAGTTCCCAAACCATCTCATTGCCACGTAAGTCGCACACATCCTGCTCAGAACAGGTTAATAATACTTCATTAGGTCAGAAGTGACCAATCTTAGGCTTCCCACTAACCTGTAATCCCACACTGTTACATTTACCCAAATGACATCCCAAATACAGGCCGTAGCTTCTCATAGCTGCAGTAAGCAGCTGTGAGAAATGGCTCTCAATCACATGCCTTTTAAATTCAAGATGTCATTTCCCATTACATTTTCTTTTTCTCCTTCTGGTGCCCCTCACAGCTATAGAGGGGGATCTTAAACTTCAGGTCGCACCGTGCTTGCTGTGAAACTGCAGCCCTACCGTTCTCCTTGTAGCCCATTCCCAAGATGACCTCTGGGGCTCTGTAGTAACGTGTCACCACGTACGGAGTCATCATGAAGCTCGTGCCTGCCGTCCTGGCCAGTCCAAAATCCAAAATCTTCAACGTGCAGTCAGACTTTACCACAATATTACTTGGTTTTAAATCCTGCACAAGACAATGAAAAGAGGTATGTTTATTCTTCATAAAGTCAGGAATTCTCACTGATCTACACCAGCATTTCAGGTCACCCTTTAAACATATTCTAACCTTTACTCCCCTGACACTAGCAGTGACAGTAGAAGTCACTATTAAGTACATGGCACTCACATTTGCTACAGTTTCTCTGCCACACCTCTGGGACCTCATCTGGATGATGGTAGCCCACTGATATGAAATTAACTCTAATAACCTTCAGGAAACAAGCAGAGTACTAGAGTATTAAGCATTCCTTTGCCCTGCAACCCTAATAAAGACATTCCAACTGCACACGTGGAGGTAATTTAATGCTACATTCACAGCAATGATTCAACTCACCTTTCCCTGAAGGGTGTCTTTAAGGCTAATCTATCATCTGTCTCTATACATAGGTCATCCTCGGAAAGGAGACTTCTGTACACTATACAGCAGCATCCAGCCTCTAATCTATTTTATCAATCCTGCTGCTCTCCTTTTTGTAAGAAAGGGTAATATTTTCCAGTTTGAGCTCTTTCACAACCTCTGGCATGGCTAACATGCCTTTAGCAGACAAAACACTCTTAGATGGAAAATTAAAATGACAAGATCCATTTAATATCTACTTAGCAGTCTTTTAGCCTATTGTAGTGTATGTAAATGATAGCAAGAGACAATTCTCTCCGAACCTTTATCAATCATTACTTTGACTGCACGACACCATGAATTCATTTGCATGTTACTCATGGCTGACATGGCCAGCTACAGTTTCCAGAGGAAAAACATTAATCTGTTTCAGAGATCATGATCACTTTGGTGATACCCACTGCTTATTTATTGCTTGAAAGTTTTTGTTTGACCTTTTTGTCGGATTAAGCTGACAAACCATCTCATTCCTCACACAAACATGAAGGTACTCTGCTAAGGAGGTGAGCTATGGCCAATACATTGGCAGCATTTTAGTTAAGATATAGGGTTTTGATCCCCAACATACATAAACCACCATCTGTTTCTGAAGTCTTCACGTTGGCGTGATTTGGTGCTCTAAGTTTCAAACTACATCCCTTACCCTATGAATAATTCCTGCAGAGTGAAGATGCTTGATGCCACACAGCATTTGGTACAGTAGGTAAGACATTCGTTCATGGTCCAGCTCCATCTGAATGACTTGGCACAGATTGGCATCCATTAGCTCCATAACCAGGTAACTGAAGGAGAAAGCAAAGTTAGGGGGTTATTGCCTTTGCTACAGAGCAACCAGAGCACTGTCTGCAAGAAGCAATGTCTTTTCTTGTTTCAAACCTTATTTCTGGTGAAAGATGCTAATAGCTGGGTAATTGCTTACCTTGGAACCTGCTAGCATCTATATCTTAACATAGTTGGTCTCTTACTGAGAAACAAAAAACTTGATTATTGTGAGAGCAGCATGACTTATCACATAACATTTAGGTAATCTTCTCTACCACGCATAGGTCTGCAATGACAACATGATACAGAAGATGCACGTACCAAGACCAGAATGGCTCTCGGCCAACTCCAACCACGGCTGTCTTTTATCAGCACTGATACTGGAGTACTCAAGCTAACTGTAAAGACTGAAAGGAGTACAGCTACATGAAGCTTGCTTTGCCACACACACTACATACATAGTGCTTGAGCAACAGGATGATATTCAGCCGAGACTCTAGTTAACTCCTAAACCGCTAGTAGCCCCAGAGGGTATTTGTATGCAGTCAAAGGTTATTACAAAGTAAATATCAAAGACAGAGAAAGTGTCACAGCAGGAAATTATTTCCAAGTCAGGTTCTGTATTTCAAAACCTCATCCATCTCTGGGAGTTACATGACAGCAACCATTTCCCCAACACACTAATAACACAGAAGAACATAACATAGGTCCTTTCAGCCGTCCATAATCCTTCACTGCAGGTAAAAGCAAATGCACTCTAACCCTTTCAAGAAGAGCCACCAGCAGGTCTGGCAGGCTTACAGCACACTTGTAACCACAAATACTCCTTGGCACCTGATACATGTCAAAACACTCTGAATACAGATGCAGAATATAAATGAATACAAGTGCAGACTATCCAGTTATCTGCAGCATAACCTACACAAGGTCATTTTTACAGGGGCTCACATCTTA
Organism: Nothura maculosa; assembly: GCA_032353885.1. Lineage (NCBI taxonomy): Eukaryota > Metazoa > Chordata > Aves > Tinamiformes > Tinamidae > Nothura > Nothura maculosa. The sequence continues at coordinate 1,043,385 of JAUBOD010000004.1, forward strand.
CATTTTTCAGTGTATTATGCTGCTCGTGGTACTACCTCACATGTCTCTAAAGCTTTAGTTTTAATTACTGCCTATGCTACTTACACATCCTGGAACTCCTCCAGAGATTTCTGTGGTGTGAAGACATTTAATAAACTGATAATCTGAAAAGCAAGCAAGACAAAAGGAGGAAGAGAAATGATATAAGCAGTTGAATCCATTTTGAAATATACATTAAACTCTGTTCTTCACTGCTTAATTTTTACTAGCAAGTCCTTTTTCATGACCAGGATTCATCAAGCCCTGATTCATGAATCGCTACAAAGCCTGCAACAATCTATTATTAATAGAGTATGCCAAATCTCTAAGATTTCTTTCAAGTGCACCAGAAATAATTTTTGGGGAGAAGGATGAGGGAGCATCACTGACAAGCCAATGCCAAGGGTGAGTCATTCCACCATCACCTTCCTAGCTTTTACAAAAATACTTGCACAGTCTGTCTGTTCCACATACTCTAACTCATTCCTTGCGTCAGCACATGTCTCCCAAGCTCTCCTTACCACTCTTCCAAGCAAATACCTACAAGTTGCATTAAACACATGCTGTATTGTTAACAGTTCTTGTGCAGCTGTTCTTCAATTGTATTTTTAAGTGACTCCTGATTCTGCATCCTTCCATCCTTACCAGAAATCAGAGCACAAATGAGAAGGTAATGTTTTCTTGCCTGCATAGACAATCACTTGCTCATCCCTGCATTTGCAAAGCCCCCACACACTGGTCCAAGTCAGAGTAGTTTCCATTTAGGGCAAGAGGCAGGTACTCCTACATGAGCACATATTATCAGACAACATCTAGCTTTTGAAGAGAGTTCTCTTAACTGTGCCCCTCTCCCCGTATTTATTTATTTATTTATTTTTTAAAAAAGAGGCATCTAACCTAGAAGTTTTCCTTCTAACAGAAAGAAATGCAAGCTGTTTCTCTGGTTCCCTGCAGAAGACTTACATTTTTATGATTCACACACTTCATGAGGACCAGCTCCCTGTAAGCTCGCTTGGCGTGAGTTTGGTTCTGGAATGGCCTGCTGAGCTTCTTAATGGCCACATTTCTGTCGAGGATGGCGTCATAGGCAGCACTGCAGCAGTCACAAATGCAAGGGTTATACGTTTAAGAGGATATTCTTCAATAGTACAGGCAAAATCCTGAGCATGAAGTTTAATATTTCCCCCAAGAAAAAAATACATGAGGACAAGGACACAGCACCTAGTAAAGTGACACCAACAGGAACCAACTAGAAGCTGAAAAGCACCACGACTTCCAACCTCCAGTTTCTTAGGAAACTAACCTCTATTTTCAAGGAGGGGCAAAGTATTAGAAACCTTCCAGCAAAAACACAGCAGAAACCAGATGCTATTGCAGAAAAAAAGAACAAGTACATCATAAAACAATTCCTTCTCTGTGCAGTGAGTATAGTGGAGAGGATTTTGCCTTTTCTGTCCAAATTAAGGAAGCCTTTGCCGAATGGCTCAGCGACCAATTGCTCAACTGGTATGCAGAAAATTTTCTGTTTTTTCCTTATGTTAATTCTAATGGAATGAAGCTATTCAACAGGCTTCTACACTATATCAACAGATTCCAATGACACAGCTCCTGAAAACAGAACCATTACACCGTATTTATTACTCCCTTTCTATAATTGAAAAATATTAAATATGCTTTAGATAAACTACTGACTGCCTTAAGAAAATGAAGAGAAAAAGAGCCCAGAAAATATTGGCTCTTATTTGCAAAGGGAGCTCTTAAAAATCTTAAAAACCTCTTCTAACTTTTAAGTGTTGCCCAGTGCTCAGAGGTTTTGATAGAGGCTACCATCCGTAGACCCTGAACCACTTCTCTTTTGGTGGTTCAAATCCAACTATGCAAAATCATGACTTTATATAAACAATAGCACTTTTTGAAAATGTTGCCCAACAAAACAGCAATAATTTGTTATAAATAATCTTTAGCCTAAATAAAAGATTATTTGTTACAAGTAATCTTTAATCTCTTCCTGATTCTCTCAAGAATCAAGAAAGACCTGGCACAAAGGCTGCGTTACTCCGAGATGATCAATAGCATTTCCCAAGAGATGAATCAACCGAGTCAACACTTGCCATCACAACTGTGGCCTGGTAACTGGAGCACCAATATCCTGAAATTCAAACCCTGTGTGTGACAGAACACAGTGTGGGCACTTGAGGAGAACAGGAATGTGTGCGATTCCCTTTAATGTTAGGAATCTAATGCTAGCCACACAGGCCCATCAAAATGGACAGCTGATGACCACAGTCACAGCTGATTGCTAGAGATGACTGGGAGGGGTTTAAAGAATGATTTACTCAACTGCAATATTTGATTTTTTCCAATTGTCAGGAAGTTCTCTCCAGATTTTCATAGGATAATATTTCATATTTAAGTGACTTATAATAAAAAAGGTAAAAATAAGTATGGAACATAAAATCATCTGATGATACACACTGTTGTTGATCCCATCCTCACATTGTCCACATGATCAATGTTTCACCTCCCTGGCCTGAGCGTTTTTCCTACATATTTTCATTCATTATTCAGAATTTCATAGCTCTTCCATACACACAAATTTTTTAGTTTCATTTTTTGACAATTATTGTGGTGAAGGCAAACGTTTTCAGCATCCAGTTCTTTGGGCATCTGATAATTTAAACTCACTGGAGAGGCCAAATAGTAAACCTGCAATTTTGCCTTAATTCCAATTCGAGTCCTCTCGCTTGTTCTTGCGTATACTCACATTCTTTTTTAGGTCAATTCATGTAAAGCAAGATGAACGAGGAAACTAAAACACATGTAATTCCCTACAGCTAGTTTTAAAAAATAAAAACAAACTACATAAGATGCATCTGAGCAAGGCAGAATTATTTTGAAGGATCTGAATTATTTTTCCGATTGCTATATACTAATCATGCTGGTTACATAATAAAACTAATGATAGAGACAGAAAAAACTGCAGCTGAAAACAGAGAAAAGCATCCTTAGAACATCCTACCTTAAAAATAACTATCTCATCTTATTGTTATATCGAAGAAATTATCACCATTTTTTTTTAAAATAATGGTTAATCGACTTGACTTAACCACAAACTTATTCTATTTTCTGCCTTCTGCAATAAAGCCCTCCAAAGGCCTCAGTGATCTATTTTTTGGATAAGAGGACATACGCTATCCACTAAAGTACAAGTGATTTAAAGATTTAAGGTTTCTATCTGAAAATGCAGGAAAGAGTTTAAAAAAAAGAAATATATGACTCATATGACAGCATAATTTCACTTACTGAAATGGGAATATGCAACTCGGGCAGATGTAGCCACAGCTAGAAGGAACTCTTCTTTGTCTATATAATTATCAACAAAAATGGTTCAGAGATGCAGATGCACTCATGTTTATTCCTGAAAGAGCACATGCAAAGAAGCCCAGGCCAATATACCATCCATTCCCTTCACACACACCCACAAGGGGCTCTATTAGGCTCATCTCCATGGCCGTGACATCTGCTGTGCAATTCTGAACCCGTATCGCTCATTCTGTTCATAGCACCAGGTTCCGCCTGCTTGGCCCCGACGCTTGCAATGCCAAGGCCCTGCAAGGAAAATGCCTTGGAGGCCCAATCTGGGAGGCACAAGGAGTCTGGACAACGAGGTTTGAAAGCTTCAACGTGAAATGTATTTTATAGCTCTGTTACGTGAGGCACCTCCTGTCCTTCCAACCTGCAGATGAGTGGCTGAAGAGACAGTGCTCATACGCATAAACCAACATAAGAGAAGGTGGAAAGAAGACAAAGCTAGAATACTTTTATTTATTTATTTATAGGAAACTAATCTGTAGTAATAGTTTAATTAACATCTGTCACAAGCAGCTCCACATAAGCTGTAATTTCCCCAATTATACCGTGGGGTAATATAATAAATAAGATAAATAACTTTGCTGCTCAAGAAAGCCTATTAAGATGAAAAAGGGTCTGGAATAAAATACAGAAACTGGATTAAAATCCAAGTTGAGCTGACTTAACTCAGACACCCAGCCTCATGCCTTTCTGGCTTAAGTTACACTACTACATCCCTGCAATTCTCATCTAGAGTCTGAAGTCTGACCATGCATTGAGAAGTCTCCCACAGCAAGCATCATTTTCATCTGGTGATAAAACAAAACAAAAGAATATTTTCAGTTTTAAGTATATTTATAGACTCCTTGTATGTATGTAACATGCTAAATGGTCTATACTCACTCTCTAAGGGTAAGTCAGCTCTAGAATCCTTTTCGGAAGAGAACTGCAAAATCTGTACTTCTTGCTCATGCATTTATCTTATCACTGATTCAGGAGATATTCTGCTAGATGTCAAAAACTTTGTGATTGCCAACTTGGCAAACTCTACCTGGTCAGTGAAAGAAGGGTGAAGGACAGTCCTGCAAGACAGTCCTGCAAAGCTGTTCGTGGTCTTCTGGAAGGGAACGAAGTCTAGACTCCATCTACCATCTTCAGTCCCTCAGGTGAGGGGCTGATGTGCAGCTTACTCCAACCCTGACACTACCTCAACTGAACTGAGTTGCTTGAGCTCACTTGGTATCTCCTCTGCTCGTACACAGTGACATCTCTGACACAGCAAAGGCCCGAGGAGCTGGTGACTTGCAAGGACACAAGCTGGCTTACCTGCTGTATACGTAGCTGAAATGCCCTTCAACAGCAACACAGCAATAAGTTAACTTATGGTTTAGGAATGACCTGCTACACCAGAATGCATCAGAATTTACTGATACTTTAACATTTTTTTTTAATAGAAACATTAGCTCTTCTTGTGGCTCCTGCTGAATTATTGGCCACAGAAACACAGAACATGTTTTCCATCTGTGAAGCCTGGATGGAGAAATATGATCCCATGAGCTCAGGAAAAAAAAAGCACTCTCTGGTACCTCCTCTGGAGAGTTGACATTAATGTCAGTGCTGATAGGATTTGCAGTTAATGGAGGATTGGGCTAACTTTGAATTTTGTTAGGAAGGACTGCAATGCAATGACAGCAGCAAATCCCAAACCTGATTTCCTGCTTGCGGTGACATTTATCTACTGCTGACTTGCAAGTAAAGACCACCTGAGACAACACAAGAAGCCAAGAGTTTTGAAAATCTGCCTTAAATATTAAGGTGTGAGAATGAGATAGAGCCAATGTGAGCAAAGGGAGATGAGACAGTGACCAAAAGGGAATGCTCGACAGGAAAGGAGCACAGAGGGGCTCTTCAGTTGGGAGAGGAATTGAAAAATGCCACTACCCATTAGCCAGAAACATAAAATGAGGTGGCATCAGCCACCACAAATACAGTAAACAGATTTTGCTTGCTAAGTTGTGGTAGCCATGCAAAAAGCTGCAGATTATTGAAAGCGAGAGAAGAAAATGGTCACTCAGAGATGGAGGCAATGCAAGCACTTCAGAGCCCAGGTCGCTGATCTCTCTGCTAGCAGGCAGCCACGTGGCATGTTTTATTGCAGACCACTTATTATTGCCACAATTCAAATCATGTTTTGGATTTTTGTGTACCAAGAAGGAGAAATGAGACATGACTAGATAAACATGAAATATGTGGTGACTTCCTTCCTACAAGGAGTTTTGTTAGGTACCAGAAGGGCATTGCAAAAAAGAAATAAATATTTCTTGACAAATAAATACATGTCAGCCTGTTTTATTTTTTAAATCACTTTAAACTTTTAAGAAAAGAAAAAATTTATTTTTGCTCTAACAATATATGTCATGTACCTCCACCACTTAAAAATTGTCTTTATCCTGTCTCTACTCCATTTATGTGCTACTATCAGGTATATCTGTTATGCTATTTTCAGCATTAAGGAACTTCTCAAAGTGGAAAAAAAATCTAGCAATAGCTTAAACTACATTCTTGGGGAAAAAAGTCTCCCTAGGTGTTACCACTGCCAATATAGTATTAGTGTTGGGGAAACACCAGAGAATTTGTTTAAACTGCTATGCTCATTTTACCGACAGTAAGAGTAATAGCTCCAAGTAAAACCTGACATCTATTTTCTATGTTCCTCTCATACAAAACACTTAGTAAAGCCCTCTGAAGGGTCTCTTCAAAAACCTCCTCGGGAGAGGACTGTCAAAGCACATCAGCAGGAGCACATGAGAACATGGGAAAGGAAACACAGCTGAACTAATGGATACAAATGGGTGAATCTTGAAGAGAACAAGCTGAACCCACAGCACCACCCAACAGAATTTTAAGCACAAAAAGCCATCTTCATCTGCCTGTGTAACTGCAATGCAGCTACCTGACCTTAGGGACATATGCTGCGCATTGCTTCACATGAACAACTGTGACTGATGACATCAACAGTGCCACCCTTTCCAGAGCCAGGAAATTTTGAGTGCAAGTACACCTGGGGACAGCAGTCACTTGGTATTTCTTGTGAATGAAACGTGTTCTTTCATCTTCTGATAGTTAGTGACGTAGCCCTTGGCTCCAATGTCTGGGAACTTCAAAGGAACTGTGCTGCTTTATGCAAGCAGCAACGTAGGTATCTACCAATGCATATGGTATTTTCATTCAGTGGCACAAAAAGAAACCAAGGCGACACAAGTGGAAGGGCACAGTAACGATGGAGCAAGAATAAAGTTGAAAGATGAGTATTTATCATGTTCAGCTCAGCAAGAGCAATAAGGCTGTGCACAGACTGTAAGACTAGGATATCTTCACCCTACTCTCTTTTACACGAGGCCAGAGCAAAAGCATCATTTGTTTTCCTTTGATCACAGGAGTTTGGGATAGGGTGTCAAGTTCCTCTTTTGTGCCAGACTCAAGTGCAACATCTCTAAGAATACATCTGTAGCTATATATGGAAGCAGACAACTAGTGCGGAACAAACACTGACAGGATTTAATAAGGAAATCACATGTCTTTTCCAAAGCTGATTTACCACTACCCTCCAGTCCTTTCATGTTAAAGATAGAACATAAAGTGGTAATAACGACAGCTAGCGAGTTTGTGTCTTTTGTCAGCATTATTGAGATGTTTTTTAAAAAAATAAAGGAGACCTTAGCAGTTATCTCAATTCTTAAGCCTTCCATTCAAAAGGCCTGAACATGCCATAGGGTATGACCTGCTTCTCTCAGACTTTTACTGTACGTAGAGTAAAATTACAGGGCTTCCTTGGGATATAATTTGCAATGCCTCTGGAAATAGTGCCACAGTTGTCAAATATGATAAAATCTTTCTCCTGCTTTTTGCTAGTTACTTCTTGCTGTGTGGAGAAATCAATCCAATGCTATCAAGAAAGTAAGAGAATTTATCAGAGAGTAGTTGGGCTCCTTTTGCCTCGGGCGATCTATTACTTGACTACTATTTTTGCAATTTTGGATAGTGTCTGCAGCTAACAACCTGAAGATGCAAAAGGCAAATACCAACAAAAAGTATAGGAGAGATGTTGTTACTTACCAAACTATTCCCTGAGCCCCAGAGCCAATAGGTTTCAAGTTTTGGTAGCGTTTGAGAACTGTGAAGGTCGAGTCACCTACTTCCACACTGTAGAACTGGTTGTCAACTTTGCTTTTGCTCATGTTGTAATGTTTGGCAACGTATGACACATCCACTTGTTTCCCAAATCCCTGTTGTAAAGAAAGGAAGGTGAAAACATAAAAACCAAGGCTGGTAAAGCATCACATAATATTAACAAAACACAGATTGATCATTTTTTCCAATATGAATTACTTTTGTTCTAGGACAAATTAACAATTTTATGGCTGCTAGTGAGCTTGATTCACTGCAGAATACATAGAGGAAAATATACAATAATTCTTAGATTTAAAATATAATTAAAAGGTTTCAACTCCAAACACCGTACACACACATGCTGAGGTTCAGCATGTCACAGATCTGTCCTCATGCAGTTGATAATGCACTTATGGAAAGCCAACAGTTTTCAAAATACTTTCTCAGGCATTTTCACTGCTTATGCATTTCTCTCTCTCTGCAGGTTAATTTTTATCGCTCTCAAATGTGGCTTTGCTATTTTCTTACTTGCTTTTCCACAAATCCTGACTTATCAACCACATTACGTGACTATGTAACACCACATCGAGTTCTGATGGACCAGAGAAAAGTTGCTTCCGAGGGTATTATTTTTCCATTTGAAAAAGACATAAAGCCAGTGTTCCATAGAGCTGGTGATTAAAAAGAGAGAACTGACCTTGCTGAAATCTGGGTTTCTTGGGTTGTCTTGGATGATTAATATTCTATTTCTAACAATCATCTCACTGAAATGACCACTCTCATTGGACAGTACAGCTTTAATTCTAACTGCCTCATTTAGAGAATTCATTGCAACCATTCTAAGAAATGCAGCTGTACATTCAAACACAGAACATCATTTCAGAAAAGCAATTAGAAGCATTACATGTACTCATGAACCAGACACAGGGCACAGAATTTATCATGAAGCACAGCAACTAAGGTATTTTCCGACACTGACACAATGTGAAATTCAAGTACAACGCTGTGAAAGATTCTAAGAAGGGTTTGAGTTTCTGTCAGCTAAAAGAGGAAGAAAGAAGGAAGACTGCACCTCATTTGTGCTGTATAGCCCTAGTCTTAACACTCCTTACACTTGGGAAGAGAGATGCAGGCATTCGGTTAGCTCACTTTTTCACAGGAAACCTGAAATTGGGAGGCTGCATTTTAATGGTATGCTCCTGATAGGCAAGAAATAATCCCAGCCACCTCTGGCTAGACATTTGCAGTCTGTTTTGCTTTGATCTCATTATCAGAGCAGCACAGACAACACTCAGCATCACCAAGGCAGGTTAGGTTAGAGGGGCAGCGTATTAACCACATTCCTGCCTGGAGCTGGCTCCCCTGCAAGCGCAGATCTGGGGACTATCTGGAACAAGGGAGATGACTGCAGAGAGTTGTGGCTCAGCCACAGCTTCCAAGGGGCTCGTTTGCCCCCTTACTCATGAGACACCCATACTGAGTCTTGGGGTCTAAATATACAAGGGAGAAGGTTCCTGAATGAGACTCATCCATGAACTGGTGGCTGAGGGAATTTTGTGCCAGATAGGGTGCGACTGCTAAGCTCCTGTAGGTGTTTATTTTTAGTCCAGGAAAGCCTTAAAAGCCATTAAAACAGCCCAAAAGAGTGCAGACTGCACTATCTCAGTCATTTGGGTAATTAATGCATGCAATTGCCTCAGTCATTTCCAGAGCAATTAAAGGGCTGTTGATGGAGAGGCCGCAGAGGAGCAGAACTGGCAGAATCTGGCTAGAGCACACACGTGCCCTGATAAGCAGCTGCACTCTGCCTAACACAAGCCTTGCCTGAAAATCTCTTATCACTGTCAAGAGCAAAGATGAGGGATTATTTTCCACTGAGTTCTTGGTTTCACTTCTGGAATAACATTTCTTCAAAATCTGTCGTCTTAAAATCCTGTGGGCTGTATAAGGAACTTGGAGGGGAGAGACCGACAACAAGGAACATTTTCGAGATAGGATGGTTTTCTCAAAGCTTCTTTCTGAGCTACATGTCAACTGTGAACAGCAAATGCCCAAATGCCTCAGCTTGGTAGGCAGGGCAGGCAAGACTCCAGGTCACTTATTCATTTGCTTCCTCCCTTTAAGCTCACGTGCCTGTAAAAACACCACCACCACCATTCTATTTTTCCTCAAAGTCTAAACAAGGAAAGTTAAAAACACCATAAACCTAGTGTTTTTTGCTCAATATGCTGCAGACTTTTTTAAGAACAAAGAAGGGAATCATTGTTCTTGTCACAACCATAATTCAACTCTAATCTCTAAATCAATGAATTAACAGTGTTATTGGATTAATCATGTTTCATTAGATCTCCAAATTGAGATGACACATAATCAAATCATGGACTATCTCCGAATCAATACAACCGGCGCTTACTAAATCAGGACGATGAAGCATCTGTTTTGTTTGCTCTAGAATGTATCATCCATCTAAAACCCATACTTTTACTCAAAAAGCTTTGCCCTTAGGAACACAGTTACTTAAAAGAGCACGTCAATGCTGATTTTGGTTTTTAAGTATGATTAAAAAGGTTCTTTTCTAAAGAAGTCTCCAGATCCATGCTGGTGGTGGCATCACGGTGATCTACCACCAATTGTTTTGTTTTTCCTTTTACACTCTCACTGCTCACCCAGGCTCTTCTGGAAGTCTCACTGTTGCCACAGCAAAATTATTTTCCCAACAGTTAATAACTCTTCAGATAAACTCCACATAAACTGGGGCCAAGCTACAACACTGGAGCCACAGTGTGAAGCTCAAGATCAAAAATATGAAATCATTTAACTGAGGGCATTTCTCCATCCTCCCTCTTCATTGAGGCGAACAAACACTTAGTTTCACAGACCCCCATCAATAACAACGTAACAGGAAAAACTATTCTGGAGGGACAGAGGATGCATCTGTGCGCCAGATGTTCTTGGCTTCCATGAACATTTGGACAGAGAATTTACACTGAATGACATTGGATTCACATTCTGCATGTGCAGAATGGAAATCCAGTGCCATGCAGTGTAAATCTGCATGCATACACCTTTTTTTTTTTTAAACCAGTAACTTGTTGCAAACTTGCAATGCCCATATCTTCTCATTCCTCCACACTGCATAACTTGGAGTAAAATAAGCAAAAAGTTTTTCCAAAACTGACTAGGCAGCTATCAGATTCATATCATTTAAATGCATGTCCATGTCTGCAAATTTACATGCCCAATTTGCCAACAACTGTCATGTGGAAATTCCGTTATTCTCTGCAACATCTGTCCTAAACCCTAAATGCAACCTGCCCTGCTATGGAGCACTCAGCCTTTCACATTGCCAGCCTGGCCCTTGTGAACACTTGAACTTTCATCAGTTGATTCCAGAGCATCAGAATTTTTATTTTATTTGGCACGTGCAGTCTGTACAAAAAATTACCTGATTATTATATGGACTACAACATTCTCATCGGTTTTTAAACACATTGTCTTGGTTCAACTACCTTTAAAATTAAAACTACCTTTTTAGTTTAAAACTAAAAACTACCTTTTTAGTTTAAAACTACCTTTTTAACCATGAGTCACCAGTGTTTAACCATGAGTCACCAGTGTGCCCTCGTGGCCAAGAAGGCCAATGGGATCCTGGCCTGCATCAGGAGGAGCGTTG
>JAUBOD010000004.1:1054696-1078965 GCA_032353885.1 Nothura maculosa
TACCTGATTATTATATGGACTACAACATTCTCATCGGTTTTTAAACACATTGTCTTGGTTCAACTACCTTTAAAATTCAGTAGCTTCAAAACTGGCTGCTACCTTGTTCTGATTATAAAAACAATCAGGATTGCCTTCTCTTTCCTGTTCTCTGGTATCCCTTGAAAATATCAAGTGCCGTTTGAATGTGTTTTACTTATTCCCCACATTTTCAATGAGCTTTAACTACTTGTAATTGCTTCCTACCAAAATTTTCTTACTTAATTCGCAGTTGTGGTATCACACAAAATCAATGAGAAAAGATTACTTGACACAGGAACTTTAACCGTGTTCCAAATAAAAGAGGCGGCCAAAATGACTGAAAAAGAGACCTAAGAGTAAGTGAGAAAGTACACGGAGACACCTTCTTCAGGCACAGCTCCAGAGATGGGAAAGTAGCAGAAATGCAAGTGGAGTAAGTAGACACAGTGACAGCAGCAGCTATATCTAACTGGCAAGAAAAATGAGGAGAGAGGAATCCCTGCCACTTGTACTAATGGGTTTGTTCTAAGGCTCTAGATGTGAAAATGAACCAGTAACACTGGAAGAAACAAGATGCAATTAAGATTAAGAGAGAGAAATGGGAAAAGCAGAGTTTGGCCAACACTGCAGCCCTTGAAGCAGCGCGTTTCTCAGTACCATTACATATGGGAGCATAGGAACATGGTGTGTTAGGAGCACTGCAGAGCTAAGATGGAATGAATAGCTACTCTCACCACATAACGAAAAGAAGCACATATTAGCATATATTGAAAATAAAGGATACTTCAAACAGCTTGAATTTCTCAAAAAACTAACTTTACATGAAAATACTAGGTGCCTTTAGGAAATTTTCTTCTACAAATGCATGGTGGCAAGAAATACGACTGGCTACGTGACACACTACGCCCCCATGGATATCACGGCTTCCTTGAAAAAGGAGCATATACAAGAGGCCCTGTCACAACAAAGGCACAGATTAACCACTCCAAAAATTCAATTTCTCACTACAATTAAGTAATTAGAGTATTCACCACGTAGACAATAGCTGAACGATTCTCCCTTTCCTAAGTCTAAAAGAATAATTGTACCTTGTTTAGAAATAGGGCAGGTTTTGATTTTATAGTGTGATTCTAGTCCTTTAAATCGAAGACACAGGTCAGTGCTTGTCTCATAGTTTATGAAAGCCAATTCCTCTAGCGGTGAAGGCATAATTACAGCACATTCTGCATCGAGGCAATTTCTTTAATGATCAAAGTAGAAACTTCATCTAACCTGATTAAGACATCAGTCGCAATTAAAGTGGTTTATCAAAATTAAGATACAGTTCAAAAACAAGTGAGATGAGCTTAATCAATGAAGAATAACACAATTATTAACAGACCTACCTGGTGGTCTCTGATGGTAAAAGGAAAGGCTTTCTAAAAATGCTGTGATTTTCAAATGGGCATTAGTGCAAAGATTGCAATACAATACAATATGTATTCATATACATATGAATATGGCCAAAGAAAACAAGCCCCAAAAGGAATTAAATTTTTGTTGTTCTTGTTTTGAGGCACAAATTGAGTTAGGATTGAAAAAAAAAATATCACCCTAAAAATTAATTCTAGGGGTCTCTTTTGGTGGCATTGGTGCAGCAACAATTCCCATTCCAAAAACACTGACATATTGTGTATGGGGCATCAAACAACTTCAATTGTGTGATAAAGGGTAATGACCATGTTGCACCTAGGAATGAGAATGTCACTATCCACTGATTAGTATTTTCTTTATGTGCACAGTCAGGTCCCAGATAACTTATCTCAGTTATCCAATGTCCTGGTTTTCCTCTCTGAAAAAAACAACTCTGCAGCATTATAAAGTATTACCGAAGAAAAACACTCAGTAACAAGCCCACACTCTTTAAAGAAAAAGAGAATTTGTGAATATTGGCCCTGAGCCACATCATGGAATTGTATTACACTGCAACCAAAAAAATAACTGCACCAAACCCTGAAAAAGGCCACCTAAAAATGCAGCCAGAGAATCCAGAACAGCTGCTTTTAACTTCTAGATTAAGACCTCCTGTGCAGCAAGAGCCTACATTGCTGAGCTAGGAAAATAATAAAGCTAGTCATGCTTTGAATGCATAGCTTAAAACTGTGTATTTCAAATAAAGTGCCGATACAGATTCACTTATATTGGATTAAGTGTTTTCTTGTTTTGATTCACCATTAGGTTAATGGGAATTGCGGACAAAATCAGTGGAGTTGAAGAAGCTTTGCTGCTGTTTTTCTCTTTAAGAAGTCTTACCACATTAATTGCCATTTTGGCAATGTAAAAACAAAACTCATTTAGAATATATTATGACAACCAAAGCAAGTAGGAAAGTACTTTTGGTGATACATTCCTCCGTTTTCTATTTACTGTAATTTTCATAACCAGTTACTGAGAGATGCTGAAATGAATTTTTTTGTTACAGTCTTATAGCATGAACAGCAAAAATGAAGTACAAGGATATACTGTACCTTGTTTTACCTGTAAGGAACACACACCTGACAAAAGGCAATTTTCACATCCAGAGTAGGTTCACCACAATAATATAAGAAATAGCGGCTCATAAATACCTGCAATTCGAGAAAAGTAAACATAAAAATGTCATATGTGTTGCTGAGGTGCAAGTACAGTACTGCTCTATCTACGCCTGGGTTACAAAACTACCCTGAGTTGGTAGCCAGCTCCTGAACAACAGTAATTGTATTTAATAAAGGACCGGCAATAATGTTGGTGAAAGTTATATATGGCCTTAACTTGGCCTTGATTATATCTGCAAAACTTGATAGTAACTGAAGGCATTACCTCAGAGTTCACCTTGCAATTTATCTTGAACTTTCTTGTAAATATAAGCTCATTGTAAAAGCTGAAATAGCTAAGATACGTAACCATCACTTCCTTCACATACAGCCATGGCTGTAGAATTTCACTTGACTCCTTATGGCCCTGTAATATTGGCTTGCATGCAGTGGAAACTCTTAAATTTCAGGTGTAAAGAAATACCCTTACATAAACACCTTCCTTAGGTAACTCCAACCTGTACAAATGGACCCAGACTTAAGAAACTGCATGTATATAGCAGTATTTGCAAACTCAAACCTAGGGTGTGCTCCCACATGTGTTTGTTTTTTAATGAATGAAGGATCCTGTCAAGAAACCAAGCGTGTGGCCTTTGCTGCGTCAGGTTACGGCTTCCGAGACTGCTGCCTCACTGCTCAGTGAGTCATCGCTGGAGGCTCAGATGCCACACGGGTTTGCATTAAAACGAGGCGGAGGAGGAGGAAGAGCTTTCAAAACTGGTCAAATTAACAGCTGTTTCTGAAAAAAACCTGCAGGTAATTATGCTCTTTCACTGTTAAAGGATACACAGTAAAATCGCACAGACTGGATGCACTATATTGACACAAGCATCAGTGGTTTTAATGGCAGCAGTCCTAACATACCACATTGAGTCAAATAATGGCAAGTGAAGAAAGGACAGGAAGAGAAATTGGGAAATGTGGCTCCTCACTCAATTTCCTGCAAGGATGTACTTAGAAGGCACTTGAGATTACATAGGCATCGCTGCTAATACACAGCTCCAGAGATCTCTGCAGAGGTGACCAAAACCGGCAGCAGTAACTGAGCAAAGCAATGAACTCATGGATTTTACGAGCTGAAATACATTTTTGTATTTATTATGTTGTCTTTGTGTGCAATTATAAAATAATGGAAATATGTTTTAATGGCCTAGATCAATATTCCTATTCCTCTCTCCATGATACATACCAAATGAAGCTCTAGAGAGCTAAGAACCCCCAAATGTACACAAGGAATGAGGATACTCTTCTGTAACCAAGAGGCCCATCAGACTGTAAATGTGAGGTTAAAATAAATTTCAGTTCACATTATTTGTAGAGTATAATTTTGTGTATGGCACTAGCTGAAATTTAATAAAAGACCTCCTTGCTGTTAAAATCAAAAAAGAGGTTCTATTTGAATCAGGGTCTGTCCTCTGCCCAGCCGGCTGCTTGGCCGCACTCTTCTCTCAGCTCCTCTTCCTCTACCAGCAGCTCTGCAGCACATGGGCCAAAGAACGAGCTCCAAGCTCAGACCTGAACTTCTGCTAGCCCCTCAGATGTGGTATCTGCCAAACCTGCCTTCTCTAAACAAGTTTTCTTTTTTTTTTCCTCTCTCTCTTCTCATAATGCTTGCTTATCTTCCCGTATTCATATAGCTCAGTGAAGGCTCAGACAAACAAATCAATACTGCTAGAATAATTACTGATACTGAGAGGAATCACAGTGGTGAGAGTAAACAAATCAGAATAGAAAACAGCAGCAATGGCAGGGGTCACACAACAGAGCAGATCTCCCTGCCCTTCCTTCCTCACCTTTGGAGCTGTATTTCGTAGCACACAATGAGCCTCTGGGCAATCAAGCACCCAAGGAGCCTCCTTTTTTTTGCTCTCATGGCACTGTACTGTATTTAAGTGGGTTATGGGTCATGAATGGAGGCCTGGGTTTGCTTCAGGCCCAGTAGATGCAGACTTGGAGCCTCAGGCCTAACCTTCTGCCTTAGTGGTCCTAGTAGAGCCTCAGCACTCGCATGCATCACACTTCCTTCTAAGCTGCCTTCCTGGCCTGCATGGAGGCTGCACAAAAGGCCCTTGTCAGAAGGAAGTTTTACAGCCACTTTCTTTACAGAGAATCTCCTCACAAGCTCTTTCTCATCCTGCACAACTTCACCTGCAAACCTGTCACACACGAAGGATCTTGCCTGGCATGTCAAAGCAAAGTTAAAACTTTTTATGACAAGTAGGAAGACAAATATGGAGCCTCAGGAAAGTCCCTGTACTTTTTTTAGATCAAAGAGACTAAGAAGCCAACTGTCCTACTGCGAGACTGTTTTCCTTATCGCAGCCTTGCCAGGCAGAGCTTTCCGCTTCATCCAAAAGCACAACGAGCTACGTCAAGTAGAGGCAACCAGGGATGCACATGCTCAAACCAGCACGCTGGCTTAACTAAAGCAAGTCCCAACTGTAGCCTTGTCCTAGCTTGCTCTCACCGCTACACTCACCTCTGCTTCCATGTCCTATGGTAAAATGAATTGTCCACAAATCCTATTGTAAAAATACCACTGCATTTTTTTCCCTTGAAAGTCCACATTCAGATGCAAACCAAAGACAAATTGCAGCTGAAGGTATCATATGCAGCATATGCTGTATATGATAACTTCTAGATGAAATCCTGCAGTGGCATAGCTGCAGACTGGAATGTTTAAACGGAATTATGGAGCAAAGCCACCCAACAGCCCATTCCCAGCATCATCAGACACAATCATCTCTGTAATAAAGGGGAACTGGTATATACATACATACACACACACACACACACACACACACACACACACACACACACTCCAAGAGCCACATCCAGCATTTCTGTATATTTGACATTATCACGAGATTGCATTATGTGCACAATGGGTACAGTCGGTGTCACACGTCTTCACAAGCAAGGAGTTTTATAATCATGCTACAAGAGTTCAATTAAAATATTACTTGCTGCCTCATTAGATTTTATTTACAAGCAGATTTTTAAAAATTCTGGCCATGGAAAAAATACTGGAATTACACAATCATTTAAAGCTATTTTAAAGAGTGCACAAAAAACATCCTGTCTTGCTTCAGTGAGATGAGGTGATTTATCAATTCAGCTGTCATATAAAATCCTTTTTTGAAAAACATTAATGTTCAAAGATTAGCATCTATGAATTTTTAATGCTTCCTGTTTTGAAAATGTGTTTGAATCATTTCATGTGTTTACAGTCATGAAACTGCTGTCCCCTTTCTTCAAAGGGACATGCTCTCATCACAGCTTATCGGTACTCCGAGGCTCTGAGTGCCCCTGGGATCTTCCTCCTGTAAGTATCTTTTTTCTTTACTGAAATTTGATTACTCAACTCTGTATAAACAACAAGAAGAACAATTAAGAAGCTACAAAATAGCATCAAGAGGCCCTGCCTTTTGGTATCACCTCTCTGTACCGCTGCGTGTCTCAAATAATGAGCACCTGACCAAAGTCACATAGGGTGACACAGCGAGCTAGGGAGAACACGGTCCTTTTAGATTCCCTGTCCCATGCTATTTAATACACAAGTTTTGCCTTCATGTGCCAACCTGCTGGGTGTCACTGTGCCTAAGATGGCACTAATGGCTTTCATAGGACCATTTATTCCTTAGACTGAGATTCAAGCAACGCCGCACTCTACTGAGCAGGGCTGTTGTTCTGTTTTATCTATGATATAACTTTAATTATGTTTGAAATAACTGGAGAAAGCATTGATGTGAATTGGGTAATTACTAGGGTTAAATCCCAGCAGGAACAGCTTATCTTACAATGTGATAAAAAATGACAGTGTTTAAGAAATAATCCGAATTGTGCAAGTAGTTTCCAAAGGGAACTGCTGCAAACCAACGCCAACAGATACAGAGAGCTTATGAATAGCACCCAAAGGGCTTTTGGAGAAAATATTCACCAGAGAGCATGGAAACTGCAAAGAGAGATCGCGTATAAACTGATGGGCAGTTTTTCTTAACGATCACAGCTTACAGGCAGAAGAGAGGAAAGGCTGAGCTCCAAATCCAGCTTTGCTACACGTTTCCTATGTTTCCTTTCAAGTCCATCATATTGCATCAAATTTCCACACTTGCCAATACCTGCTGTAAATACTCAAGTTAAAACAGTCAAAATTGTCATGTATCTACAGCTTACATTTTTATCAGTCTCCTGGGTTTCCTATTTATTAGGAAGTAGACTTGCAAAGTCACACTGACCAGCCTGTGCTATTTAGCAATGTATTTAATACGCTGTGCTATTTAGCAACAGAGAAATGACCTGTTCTCAGGGTGCTGGAGCAGATTGATTAGTCAAAATTTATGGTATTCTTACCACAATCTCTTTCACCATCTTTCTATTTCTAGTCAAGTATCTTCATTCTGTAATGCAAATTCAAAGAGAAAACAAAATCTAGCCACTTCTGGCGGGTATTAGACTGCAATGATGGAAGGGGCTCTGAATTAACACAGGATCTATCTCCCAAAATCACTACGGAATATATTGGCTACTATCATCATATTCACACAAAAATGTAATTAAATAGCAAGAGCAGAGCACAGTGAACTGCTTACTATTTACCTGAAACAGGCAAATAACCCTCACCATAAGGTTAACAGCAAGAATTTTTGCTGCATTTTTTTTCCATTCAGGAATTTGAGTTAAGATTGTTCTTTCCTGAAAAAGAAAAATAAATCTTAGGTAGCCACCTCATTGAAGCAGACTGAAGATTTTTGCCATCTCAGAAACCTGTTGTACTCTATTTCCCCTCTAAAAAACAATCAATAAAACACTGTTCCATAGACAGATATGTGGCAAAGATGTCTGAAGGTTTCTAACCAATCATTCAAAACAGTTCTTAATACACTCCCAAGTCAGTACAACCTGCAAACCTAACTCCAATTCAGTCAAGTTTGTCTCCAACACACACAACCTTGGCACTACACAACTAGTGTTGGTGGCATGCATTCCACGCATTAGAGACACACAAATTAATAACTGTTGTCTACTTTAAGCAACGTCAATAAAAAAAAAAAACATCTTGAGTATCTCACCTGTGTTAAACATACACGCACACGTGGCCTAAAGGAAATGTACTTGCCATCTGGGAGTTGATTCAAGAACGAGAAGGAGCTTTTTCAAGTTACCCAAAGCCTGACAAAGCCCTGATGCACATTCCCCGTGTTCTGAAAAGGGAGACAAGTTTGTACTAGCAAGCAGGCAGTGCAATAGGCTCACGCAGGCTGAGAACCTACTGTTCCCCTACCTGTGTTTCAGAAGGTTGGTTACATATTTCTCTGTAGCCTTCTGCCCTGAACCAAAGACACTTTAGTGATTCGTGTGTATTAAGGGCATTCGTGGAGCACATGTGGCTTGGTGTCCTATGAGAGGAATCAAGCTCATGCTCTTCAACACACAGTGACAAGCGAAGAGATGCAGCAAGCAACATCAGGACACTGGGTTCAAAAGTGCAGTCCTGCTCTGACGCAACTCATGTACACACACCTAGAACAGCCTACCCTTTCTTTTGTTCTCCTCCACCTTGCCCAAGATGCTAACGGGATGTTTTCCCATGCTTGCTTCATGCAGGATGCTAACAAGATGTATCTGCATGCTCGCTGCAACATTATAGTGGTTAAGGAATAGATTAAGCCCATGGAAAGTAAGCATTTAGCAGCGCAAAAATGTTTTATCTTGGTGAATAAAAAATTGGTTGTTTAAGAAACTTTACAAAACTCGTTTTTCCATTTTCACCTATTCCAATTGTGATCTATTCACGTACCACTTTGTATTATGATCAAATACTTCCTAAAGACTCTGGAAGCCTTGAATTTCACATCTGGGTGATCAGTATTTTAAACCAAATTCTTCATTATCTAGAGGGTAAAGAGATTTTTGTTATTCCAGCTGGCTTCCCAATAAAAAGAGAAAGGAAAGAAGAGTTGTACTGTATTTTCCCAAGTCACAGAGCCAACTGGCTCATTCAAGCCTAGAGCTAATGTCTAGACAGTGTAGACAAAAGGTTGGAGCTAAATGAAACTATTTAATGTAACAAGATACATGCACCTGCTCGCAAATCTTGCTCTTCAACCAGGAAACAATATACAGCCAGGACAAACCCTGAATAACCTAAAAAAACCCACAAACATGTGAATTTTTTTACTAAGTTACTAGTAAACTAAGTTTACTAAATTATTTTACTAAGTTGGACATGCTTAATTTTAATATATGAGAGCAATTGCAAACTGGACCTCATAATTAATAAGCTATTCTGTTCTGCAAGCTACATGCAATGCAATCATCCCATCAACGAAGGGTGCACAAGAAATATCTGAGGCGAGACAACAGCAGATCTTGTACCTTAGAAAGAAATGTATTGTAAGGCCAGGTCACTTAGTAGGGATCTAGATATAAACCTTGTTTCAGGGTTGATTCTGCAGCCTAGGGTAGGATGCTGCCTTGATTCTGCAACACTAGAGTAGTTCAAATTGGAATTACTATGGTAGCATCCTTTTCAAGAGAAATGGAAAAGGAACAAAGCAGAAAAACAAAATATTTAGCCCTGCCTGCCCTTACTTGGCATTAAATCATTTCAGACTCTACTCGTGCTCATCTTTCCTATGTCAAGAATGGCATGCTGGAGATTGGCAAAGTAGTTTAAGATGATGGGATAACTTGCTGAGCTGAAATGACAGCATTTATCACTGTTCCTTCAAAGAAAAGTTAATTGGTCATTGAACTGCACAGGCCAACTCCCACCTCTCGCATTATTCAGCGAACAGAGGCACAGAATCATTCATGGCAGAAGAGACCTCAGGAGAGGTCTTGTCAAATCGCCCTGCTCAAAGCATAGGCAGTTGCTTCAGGGTATCTGCAAAGTCATGGTGCCTGAATCCCCCTAATCTATCCTCTTTTTTTTCCTCCTTATTTATACAATAGCTGCAACAGCTAAAAATGTTATTACTTGACAAAAGGCTTAGCTATGGGGTACAAATCTGTAGATTATTGTAAATTCTGCAGCTGTAGAACAAACCAGCTTATTTCTCCAAAACCACAAATCCAGATTCCTTCTCTTCCAGAAAGCTTTTCTTCCTCCTAAGCTTTAACATTTGTATACTTAAATACTCCCATAAAAATGATCCTGGAAGTACTCAGAGATGTAAGCAGGATTTATTGCAAATCGCAGCTGTCAAATATCCAAGTTTTTTTGTTGAAAAAGAGACAGGATACAGATTAATACATTCTGGAATTTCCTGATTAGAATTCTAAATGTATGAGAAATTTCATAGATTCAAACAAAGAGGCAGACCTTTTCTTATGAACAACAGTTAAATCAAATATGATGTATATCAGAGCAGTATGGCTGCTACTTACTCTGCTCCTGTTCAGAATGGGTCATGCTAGTGTAGAAAGGCTAAAGAAACCAAGACACCCTCAGCACTAGGTAAGGCACAAAAGAAACCATAAATGGGTATTTCTTTGCTCCTAACTAGCTGTAGTTAATGATGGGTTTTGCACTAATCAAAATACTATTACAAACTTATTAAAAACAAATGAAAAACCCACTTGTTTTGGAATAAAAGAATAAAAGGCTTGGGCACCTATCCCCTGAAAAGTGTTTTATGGGTTTTGATGAAAAATGATCCTTTTCTGTTAGAAAAAAAAGAAGACCTGACTTGCTTAAGTTTACCTGTTCCTCATTACACTGCAACTCAGAACCAACCACCCTTCGGTGGGTCTGTGAGGTGCTTCATGTGTCTGTGCCATGTTCTCCTCCTTGGCTGTCTATATACACTCGTAGCTGCAACTGAAGAGCTTGGAGAAAGTTGCTACTAGGCGAAAGGAGCCTCAGAACTGCCTAGTTCATATAAAAGTTGCATAGGAGCCATCTAGGTAAGAGTGATATGAGCCATCAGAAAAATACTGACTTTTTTCTAAAAGCCGTATGTTTTGAGCTCTGAAAAACAACAAAATATATCAAAAAAAAAAGAGTTTTGACATAATAATGCCCAGAGAAATCAGCTAAACCACACTATTTCTTTCAAGTTTTTAAATGAATGTCAACATAGTATATCACTACCCATGCATTAAATCACCTCTGCTCTGAATTAAGTCACTTAAAAGCTCCTGCTGTCAGTGACCTATCTTGGGAAGGTTCCCGCAGGAAAAGAGCTTTCACTAGCCAAGGGCTTTGATGCGATTCCATACAGGGAACCACCAGGAAAAGGGGTGGCAAACAAAATGCTGACTTCCTGCAAAACTCCGGCTCAGTCGGTTATCACCCAGTCTACCAGCACTTGCCATAGGATATTTTAAGACTCTGCCTCTTTGTCTGCTGCTCTTTTGAGACAGGTGGGAAATGGTATGAAATTTTGCTCACTGAAGCTGCACAATGGCCATGTGCCCAGAATACAGGAGTAAGCAGACAACTCTGCTCTTCACTTCTCAGTGCTACACAGAAACAAGTGCCCTACAGGTGCCACCTGCATTGCATGCAAGGTAGAGACCTAGTTCCTGAACAAGAGCAGATGCCTAACAAGTCAGGCAGGGCTACCTCCACACAGCAGTTCAAGCTCTTCTAGAAATGTGTGCAAGACAGTTCAATTTAAATGCAACTGACCTGCCATTGCTGGTGAGGAATCGCCCAGCTGTACAACAGCTGATGGATTCCTTTGCTCCATGGCAAAGAGGCAGCATGAGCTACAGTAACAGAAGATGAAGAGCCCCAAGGGGTTTCTCTTCCAAAAGACACCCTCTTCCCACTGAAGGTAAACACTTGCATTCATAAGGGAAATTTACTTGATACTGTTTGCAGCTCCCTGTAGCCTACAAACCCAAACAGACTTTCCATATCCTGAACTACATAAATCATGTGTAATTATGGGCACAGTTCAGGTATTTCCCAGGCTTCCAACCTTTTACCACTTTCTCAGCAAAATCAGTAAGGGACAGGTTCATCAATACTCTACAGGGAGTCAACCTGACAGCACAGGGCTTTTGTATCTATTCTTTTAAATAATTGCACGACCAAATTCCGAAACAAAGCAGCCAAGCTCATGAAGACTGGTTTTCAAGGAAACCCTTCTCACAGCTGCCCCTTAAGAAAACACACACATATGCACAGGTGCTTAAGCAAAACAACCATAGCTCTTACCGTGGCACCTCTCACACTAAATCCTGGCATGGCTGCAGAGACTGCTGACCAGGTCACCACTGCTACCACGCAGAACCAAAGTTGCAACTTGTCTTCCTACTGGAATGAAGTTAGTGTGTTCATCTTCCAGGCAGACACTTAAATGACTTCTGAAGCTAGAATTCATCTGAAGCTACAAATCTAGAGAAATGCAACCATGTGCACGGTGTTCTTGAACTACTTGCCTTCAGGGAGCGAGTTTCAGAACATCCTGTTCTCCGGGAAGTTTCCCAAGTCCAACAAACACATTACAGCACACAACTGGCAAGGTAGTGTGTCATAAAACACTCAATCCATAATTCACACAGAACACGTTCAAATCAGTGACAGGCCATTTGATCTTAACTCATTTTCTCTAAGTATTTATACAGGCAGTAATAATTTGTATTGTCATTTCACAAACTGATTGAATCAAAAGAATGTCTGCAATGGGTTAAAGTGCTTTTTCCCCTTATGCAACCCCAGTTTCTGCCTCTCACTTACCTAAACCACTTCAATAAAGATGCACTGATATTAATGTTTTGTCAATTGCCTTTACTTTGCTCATGTAATGGACAGGATCCCCTAATATATAATTCAAATGAAATAAAAGTATTTGAAATTGCACAAGAGAACTACTGGAATATGTGACTAGGTTTTGATGTCTAAGACTGATCCCATTTCAGGCCTACCTGATTTGTGAGTGATTTCAGCCCCCCCAGGTCTCAGTCCTTCTAATTTACAGTAACATTTTACCTACAAGTAATAAATGTTTGTTCCCTGTATCTTTATACAGGGAAACATGTTATATTTTGATCTCGTAATTTTGTATGTTTAAAATTATGGCAATTATACCATGAATGGAAGTGGCTCCATAGACTGAGTCAAACACGTGCCCATTTCTGAAAGCCATGATTGCAGTACTCACATAAACCAGATTTGAGCTCTTCCTATGCTGAACCACATTATTTATCCTCCCATGTAAAGCATGAAGGATTTCTCAATTTAGTGGGGCAGTTTTAAAAATATTCTAGGGTGCATGCATGTGGGGAGAGAATTGCAGTGTCTGTTCATGCACATAAGATACAGAAATAGCAGCTTCCTTGGAAATTTAAACTCTGTATCTTT
Source organism: Nothura maculosa (assembly GCA_032353885.1). Classification (NCBI taxonomy): domain Eukaryota; kingdom Metazoa; phylum Chordata; class Aves; order Tinamiformes; family Tinamidae; genus Nothura; species Nothura maculosa. Next base: position 1,067,648 of record JAUBOD010000004.1, read on the forward strand.
AGTTAATACAGATTACTGTCACAGAGATGAGGACCAGGTTTGCTTTGTATTAAGTACATCCTGTCTTACCAAAAAGCAGTGCAAAATGATTTACCCCCACGTTTTCAATCACTGCTGTTCCTTCTGGTCAGCTGCTGGAGATCTTACAGCAACCTCATTGGACATGGCATTTCCACAAAAAGAGAGTCCAACGGGAGTAAAGGATTTAGTCTGCACGTATTTGGGCAACCTCTTAATCAACATGATCCTCTTATTCCATTTGGCTGTGTCTTGCATTGTGGGCAACCATCAACTGTTTCACTGCAGAGATTCACTGGGTGCTGTGTCACTATTGCTGCCATATTTCCCTAACTGTCCGGAGAGGGATCTGAACACAAGTGAAGATTATTACAACAGTGCTATTTCCAGTAGATTAGATTCCTGATACAATCTCTGCACCAGTGCTGCCAGTCTGCCCTGGGAAAGACGCCAGGCAGAACAGCTGGAACAGCATTAATATCTCCTCAACATCACCCGAGGATTTGTATTACGGCAGATAACACTCAAAAATGATTTATGGGGAACCCAGAAAAGGACATTATTCCAGAGAATTTTCCCTTTCATGAGAGATTCTTGGTTACCTAAAGAAATACCTGAGTCTCCAGTCTCTTTCCTTTTTTCCCCCCGATACAACCTATTTAATAACTCCAGTTTCTCAAACTTCCACCCCACAGGTCAGTTTTCCCATGTCTGGTATTTCTTTTCAGCAGTTTCTTATTCCTCAGAACCCTGTTCATCCTATTCAAATCAGTGACATTTTAACTGTTGCCAAGAATCTATATATCTATCACACAGCTATATACCCTACAAAAGACTAAGAGAAAAAATAAAGCAGTCCAAGTGTCCTCTACAAAATGTCTTTATGTTGCTCCAGGTTCTGATCTCCATTCACCATGATGACGACCAGAAACCCTCCCCACAAGCAGCTAGGGAAGGTCAGAAGACCCCAGGATCGAAGCTCAATGCAAGGAGTGAAGCACAACACAGCATGGGGGTGCTCATCTGTTCTAGTTATGATCCTGCATTCGGAAATGCTATTTTTTTCCCCAACTCACTATCCCAGTTGTAACAATGCCAGTATGGGGAAAGGAGGCTGGCAGCAAACACTACCACTCCATCAACCTTAAGCATTACTACGTTTCCCACGCATTCATGTAATGGGCTGCCACAAAGCCTGAGAAGGGGTATTGATCATGAAATTGAAGTAACCCAGTTGTGTTCTATCATGAGCTTCATTGAGTATGTTTAGTTTTTGATGTTTAAATTGTAAAAATGAAGTTGTCTCCTTAAGGTACAAGAATGCTTTGTGACTTTCTGCAGCTGTTATCAGCATTGCTTAGCAAACAAATTCAACACAATGTCAGTCTGAACTATATTTAGCTCCTGCTAGTGTGTTAGCACATCATCATGATTAATCATTCTTATCTTACTAATGTAGTGGCACTCACAGATGAGCTGTGAACAGCCACATTATACTGCGTACTGCAAAATCATCTTTTGTATCATCATTTACATTATTATTATATCCTATTTATGAGGCTACATATTCATACTACACAGAAGAAGATTGCAAAGGCAGCGAGTCCTTGATTCTATGAAGATATAAATACGTCCTTGAGGAAAAAAACAATATAGTGCAGATGTGCCCCAGGGCACAGAAGCTACTGTATGCCTAATGCCTCGTATCGGGCCTGCAGCTGCACTGCCACGACCACAGACAGGAGGCAATACCATAATGAGCTCTATGGGTCTGACTTCTGCTGCACAGGCAAACAAGGAAGGTCTATAGAGTGCTGCCCACCTCGCCTGCACACTGCCCAGAATTACATCTGTAATGTAAACTGGCATCGTCACTCACCAAGCAGGATTTTTTTTTCAATGGTTCATGGACTGGTCAAATCACATTCAGTTTTGTTTAAAAGATTCACAAGCCTTTTTTCTAAGCGAAGGCTTTTGCTCCTCACTACTTCTCCCTCTCAGGGAGCTAACTAAAAAATACATCTATCAACAAACTGTAAACGCCATCAGAAAATGCTGCCCTGACTCCCTTTCCTCACGACTTTCATTTGCCTCGATTTCAAGATCAGTGAAGAGCACAGATCCCAAGAGCAAGTCACTTTGAGTGGTCCATTCCTCAGATTGAACCAAGTGGATTCTTTTTTTTTTTTTTTTTTTGGAACTCCGCGGAGCATTTTAAGGTCAGTATCCTCAACCACTGTTGGATCATACTGAATTTATTAAATCTGGAGGTTACAACTATGGATTACGATAGTCCAAGTCAGCCCTGTGGAGCATAAAAAACATTTGTGTAGCTGTGGAACTTGGATATACAGAAACAGTCTCAAGTGCACATACACAGCACGTTATTCTTCAAATTTTGTTCCTCAAAACTTAAAAATTCTCCACAATACAAGAATAAGCAGTTAGCACCCTGGATTTTCTCTGACTTTCTCTGCTGGGAAGGCAGAGCTCCATATTTGGAGAAATAGTTCACCTCCCCTCCAAAGAGTTTCTTTAACCTTTCCACCCCAAGAAATTACTGTTCAATTACTGCAGGGCAGAATGTTAAAAGCAGCAATCAATCAAATACTATCAGCAGCCTATCAATGAGAAGAAGAAAAAAAGTGCCTGCTTTCTAGCCTGCTCTCCAAATACAATATAATCAAATACAATTTCTGTTAGACTCATGAAATGAAAAATGCTCTTAACATCCTACATCTTTCAATATTATCATTTTTCAGTTTCATTTTTGTCTTTTGCCTTGCTATCAAACTGGACAAATCTTTTCAACCAGCAACTAGGAGGAGGTGGGAGTGGAAAAGTAACCAACAGGTTGGCAACTTGACCTGTGAACTGCTCCTAACCGCTGCTAAAAAGCACCCACAGACGACTCGGCTGCGTGCACTTGAGAGCCCCATCCAGAGTGTTTTCCTCCTCTGAAAGCCCTTAGGCTTTTGCTAAGGGTTATTCTGCCTCCTGTGCTGGCCTAAGGGTGAAAATTTCAAAAAGGAACAAAGAGATGTTGGTGGCCTTGAAGAGGCTCTTCATTGCTGCTGAAAAATAGCAGAATATTTGTACATTCAACGTTTTGACATCTAGATAATTAATTTTTTGCTTTCTACACAGACCTGGAACACAATGTTTTTGCATCTTCAATAATGTTCACAAGCTAAATCTATTCCCTTTAGTGTGAATGCTTCAGAACTACAGAATAGAGAGGGACTTGCTTTCACATGGAAATCTGAAAGCAAAACACTGAACAGAAAACTGTTGGGGTTCCTTTTGCTTTGTATACACAGGCTTAGGTACAATACTGAATGGCTGGTGAAGAGCATGAGCTGCATTTCTAGGCCAGCCAGCACGCACTGCTCTGCAGCTAATCAGCCCCGAAGAACGAGGTTAAACAGGTACCTCCATCCTAGCGCTCGCAGGAGACACTTCATTAGTGTTATTTGCAAAGAGGCGTCATGCAAATGAAACTCACAGCATCAGCACTAACGAGCTGAACGCTAAAAATGCTCATCAAGGAGAGCTCGAGTCCTCCAACCCACAAGGAGAGGGGTGTTAAGCCAGCCACAGAAAGACGTTTCCGTGCTCAGCGGATGCCTGCCTCGGCCTGGCTGCATTTCAATGGAGATAAAAATAAAACGACATGTATGCGACATCAGCTCCACGGCAGGAGTGCCTGCTTGCCTGGGAATGGAGCAGGCAATTTTGGAAGTTGAGCTTCTCAATGACATGCAGAGTCAGCAGAGCCCAAAGCAGCTGTCACTGCTGGTGGGAGGGGAACTGAACTGGCAAAAAGCTCCATTTCCCAGAGAAAGGGGAGAAGGAATGTGAGCACTGACAGTCTACAACATGGAGATTTTCCTAGATGAATTACAAATTTGGATCTGAACAGCAATTTATAATGATCATTGAACAGTCATCATAATAAATAATATTTAAAAGTATGTTTACTCAGTTGGTAAGGTCATAGACAGAGAATAGCTCCTGCGACCTCAAGTTGGTGGCATTTGCCAGAGCATTTGCCACTGCCCAACATCATTAGAACTGGCTTGTTTTTCCTATAACTGATCATTGCTGGTGCTAACAACTCTTATTACAGTATCACAAGTGCAATGATATTGGATGTTTCTTTCACAGCATCAGATAAAAAAATAAAACTCCTTTTAAAATAAGAAGTTGCTGTCTCTCTCATTTGCAAAGAAGAGGCTGAGTACAACCTCTACACAGGTTCAAAAGATGAAAAGCGGAATTCCCCTAGAAAGAGTCTCTATTTAAAAAGAAAAACAACTCAATGATTTTGAGGGAGTCTCAGTCACCACTCTAAGTCAAGGAGCTCAATGCCAATGAAAATAAACCAGAGAGAGCAACTGCACAGACTTTAACTGTGGATACATGCAAAATTTTCACATGACTTTTTTTTTTAAAGCTTTGCCTTTTAATTACAAATTATGTTCCTCATTGTCTTATAGTTATGAATCCATACTAAACTCGTTAGCCTAACCCATTTTCTCTCACTAGAAGAACATAAGCTCTCATCACAAAGTTATCTATAATGAGTCCCAGTGACTGTGAATGCAGGCTCGCTGCAGAATATTGAACAGCAGTTATCTCAGAGGAAGCTTGCTGAGGTTTAAGCTGCTTATAACCCCTTTCGGGAGCAAGAGATAGAGTCTCTACTTTTTCTTTCATCGCCATTTTCTGTTGAACTGACTAAACCAGCCTATTTTGAATGGCATCACCGCATAGCAGTCTGGTACTGCTGAACTCCGTGGAAAGCTATTTTACAGAAGATGAGTATTTTAAGGCAGCAACAGCAGCCTTGGGTCTCTATGCACTCTTTGACAAAGTCATCACTTACAATCAGTCATACCAAAGCATCTCATCAAGCGTGAGAACGAAGAGTACCAAGGCGCTCTGCCTGAACACTGTTTCATACTGCCTCTCTGCATGAATGGGAAGGAAAGCAGCCATGGGAAGGGTACAGTGCAGACTTAAGTTTTTGGGAAAATATGCATAATTTAAGAAGTAAAACAGCTTAAGAGATTAAGCTGCCTATAGTCCTATGGGTAGGATAACTCCTAGCAATGACAGAAATTGCAAGGGTTTGCAAAAGCTTATAAGCTTTCTCCAACTCTCCAAACTGCAATGCATGCAAAAATCTGTAGAAAAATGACAACTTGTCCTCTCGGAGGATGAGCATTCACCCAGCTTCAGTAACCCTCCTTTCAGCTAAAAACTGAATTCAGACTTGTTACTATGACACACACAGATGGTTATGGACCACCTGTCTCTGTCCAGTTTGGGATTCTCTCTCCTACCTCTGCAGACTCAAGGTACTTCCAAAATCACCTGTAACATAATTCTCTCCTTAGTTATAATGCTCACTAGCTCTTTTTTTCTCATTTAAAAAAAATATACATTCTTTCTCTCCCCATTGCACAGAACTTAGCACCTTTTCAGGATCCAACTTTATCAGCTCAAAGCCTACTGACAGGCAAGCAAGCCTGAAAATTGCCAGGTGCAGTGCCCATACACTGAACGCTTGCCCCTGAAGAGAAATGAGGAGTCCTAGGAGAAAGAGTATACTAGCAACACTAGAAGACATTCACCTACACAGTCACTGAATAATGTAACTAATTCTAGCCCTGAAGAGGGAAGCAATACTATGCAGTTATTCCTAAGGTTAATCATTAGGCAGTTAATTCCTAAGGTTACTCTCCCTGCAAGTAATTTTCAGGAATGATCTCAAAGCCTAGCAAATGAATGCCAATACCATTATGGTGGGAAATCTTACAAAAGCACAAGGGGTTATTTTTCCATATGATCAAAACTTCAACACAGTGAATCACAGCAGCAAAAAAAACCTGCTACAGTTGTGTGGTAAATGGCTTTTTAGTTAGAAGCAACCTGTGATATAGCTTCCCTGGCACTATAAGCCTCACCTGAGAACATGACTGTGGATAAATACATATTCTTACACATCCTTAGGTGTTGTTATAAAGAAAGGATGAGAAATCGGCCATTGCATATTTCCACTTACAATACTGACCACAAAAGTAATTGCTGTTTCAGAGCTCTGACTTGTGGAGACAGGTTGGGAAATCACTCCTTAGATGATATGAGACAGCCTGGACAGTGGTTCCCTGCTGTCTGCTTATTCTCTCCTCCGGCAGTGGTTCCGTCTGTACTCCAAGTCTCACAATGCCCAACGGCTGGCAAAGTTCTATCTAGAGACACAGGGTGTTACAACTTTCAACTCCAACAGAAGTGTTCTCTACCTAATCAAATTTCATGCTCTTACCCAAAAGAGAAAATACCAGGGCACTGACATCACAAGTATTTTCTTATAGAACAGCTTAAAAAATGTCCACACTATGCACCAGTGAAATATCCTACACCTACTATGTTTATTGATGTAAGAGAAGGACATGTAGTCTGGCTTGCGAATGATATGATGGATAAGAACATTCAAGAGAACACTCAATTCTTACCTTTCAATATCTATCACTTTAATTCCTTGTTAAGATGGAATACCTTGCCACAGCCTTATAAACCATTAATCTTCCCTGAAATCGTTCTCGTCTTGAGCTTTTTCACTTCTTCCATGTAAAAATATAAATTATTTAAGTAATAATTTAAAACAACATAGAGACTTTTGTCAGAACATTCACTGCAGAAGTCCTACCATGTTCTCTGTTAGACTCAGGAGAAGAAACTAAGGACACAAGCTTATTTTTTTCTTTTTGTACTAAGATGATGATGTTCTAACTATAAACTTACCTTCTTATAAGCATAACAAATAGGCAGATCCTGGTATTTCTTTTTAACAAGCAGGGAGGACATACCCGAGAATCCTTAACCTAAAGAGATTTGTTCTGTGCTCTTGCTGTCAGTTATATCCCAGGCCTTATTTGAGCCAGAGTTTCTTACCTGTGCTTGAGCTTTGAACCATCTTTCCTCACAACAAAACCTGAACAAGAAAAACAAGCGCTACAGACATACAAGAAGGTACCAGTATCTTGGCACTAGTCTTTTGGAGAGCCACCAGAACGTGCTAATTTCTCATCAAAATATGTCCTTTTCTCACCGATACATCATCTTCTGAATTTTTTTCAGAGTCATTTTTGTTCCTGTGTCGTTTACAGTTTTCACACCTGCACAAGTCCATCAAACCTGTCAAATGTACTCAAAGTTATATACTACAATTACCAGCAGTGTGTTCCTTCTTTTTCTTGGTTGATTTTGCCCAATGCTTCTTTGTTATTGCTGTATTTCCTGTTTGTGAACACAAAGGCTGGTATCTTCACCAACATGGCATGCGTTTTCTCTTCAGTGTCACTGTAAAAAGCTGCAAAATTGCCTACAAACACTATTTTCTGAGTCCAGAGAGAACACAGGCATGATCCAACTTCCCTCCTCTCAAATTCAAAGGCCCTAAAAATTAAAGATTCCTAGTCCTGTCAACTCTTCATCATAGCAGCCTCTGACCATAGATACACAGGTGTCAGTTACTCATGGCAAAAACTGCTTAGATTGCCTAATATAAGACAGCAATCCAAATCATTTGAATGAGCTGGATAGGGCAAGATTCACACACTGCAAGGATAAGCCCCAGATGGGAATGGATAAAATGAGAAATCACTGCTGGCATACTTGAGCCTTGTCTTGATGGCAAGGAAGATGGCTCTCTGACAGCAGGACTTGAGTGGCAATGCTGCAACAGTACCATGTTCTATGTTATGCACAGAGGGAAAACGTATGCATGACAACTGTATATCAAAAAATCTGTTTGGATATGTACTTTAATATGTTTCTCTTTTCCTTTAAATTTTCATTTCCTTTTGCTTTAAAAGAACTATATATATAAGATGCATGATAAACACTGAGACAACTGAGTCCACAAAGTGAAGAGACTTCAAACAAACCCATACAAAAGGAAGAAACAAAACTATAAGACTCGCCTTGACAACTGGCTCAATACAACTGGAAAGAACAGGTTTAAATTACTTCTAATTGAGATTACAGTATAAACTGTGTACCCTTAAGAAATTGTGAAATATGTGTCCATCTGAAACTGAGCTGTCCAAAAAAAGATGAGAGAGCACTTGAGGATACTGTATACAAGGTGAGAAATTGTCATCTATAGACTCAGCCTGGAGATGACTTACACAAACCCTACCCATCTCTGAAGAGACAGGCACATTCAGTAAGAATAATTTGACAGGAAAGCCAAAGACAAAGCCACCACCACAAACATTTCTGTCTAAACATAGACAGAAATCTCACTCCCTGAAGAATAGCTGCATCTTAATCACAGAATTCTTATTTATAAAAAAGAACAAAAAAAAAACCCCCAAAAACAGAAAATGACTTATCATATCACGAAGGAGACACTTTCTATGGATTTGGCTAGCAATTTCAGTGCTAAGAAAAAAAAAATTTGTTGCTCTTCTAGTTCAATAATATAATTTGATTTCTTTTTTACAACACATTTACAATCTCCAAAAAATAAATGCGTGTCAAATTTTAGCCGGGACTGCTACTGAACAGTAAATTCAATAGGTAACTTGCTACAAATTTCATCAGGCTTCAGATTGTTTCTTTAAACTGTATTCTAGTTTGCAGCCAAGACTGCATATTTACAGTGCCAAAGTATCAAATTTTAAGCTAGATTGAGTGCTTAGTAATTACAGCTCAGAGTCAGCATATATATATATATATATGCATGAATTTCAATTAAAGAAATAAAAGTATTTCCAGATGCCAAGGGGCTAGTGTAAAGAATGCAAAATGAAATTGTGCAAAAAGTTAAAAACTTTTTGTGAGAGCAGCTGTTTCAAACAAGCGTAGAAGAGCGCAGCAGGACAGAAGACAAGCACATGTAAATCAGTATCTTATCCAGCTGCCTTTGACTTCCCCAAAACAAGACACTCACTTCAAGTTGGATTCAATGTGGAAAGCAGCTGCATATTTGAAGTAAAATCCACATGGCTCGGTCACAACATCTCAAAAAAATGGCTGAGAAAAAGCTTTTCCACTGCTTATTTTCAACCTCCATCTTCCTAGCCATTTTCACAGTCTGAAAGCAATCTGTCTTATGCTTTTTAACAAGCCAATTAAATGGACAATAATGTAACTAAAAGTTGTTATATGATTGTATGACACTCCTATGCATAATCAAGTACTAGCTGACCCTATGCAGGAAACATAGGGAAAGATATACAAATGGACAAGGGTATCCCTGAAGCTGTACCTCCTCTTTTGTCCTTCCAAAGGATACTTTGAATAAGAAAGCAGCTAAATATTTAAAACCTACGACTTCAAGTGAAATTGCTGGTTGCTATTTCATGTAGGGTAGGCCAATTTGGGTTGCCTCTGAATTCAGTTCAGTGTCGGTTTCTCATCTGGTCTTGATGGAGTTACTTTTCACTGCTTTGTGATCTATGATAACATCTAAGCTTTGACTGACTGGGCAGTTGTATATTGTGGCCTTGCAAAATGATGAAGATTGGTTCTTAACTATTTGGAGCAATGAGTAAGGCCTCAAACTTAATCAAAAGCAAAGTCCAGCAGAGTTAAGACAGTTTATTTTTATGAAATTGCTTTTTTCTAGGGCTTTTCTCTGCTCAGTTGCCCTGTCGACTGCCTGAAAAAACTGCTGCTTACAAGCAAAGAACATTTAAAAGTTTTCTGTGATTTATTTTTAAAAAAGAAAAACAAGTTACTCATAAATCTGTCACATCTGAACTAATCTCAAAAGGCAAATCAGGTTAAGTTATGCATTAGAGACAGGTTTTAACAGCTAAATGGATGCTGTTAAATCACCTACTGTAGCTACCACGATATCTTCTAGAGAGCAAAAAATGCAAGTGCGTGAGGTGCCACTGCCCCTGGAGCTCTGCAAAACCTGTGACTCAGCTGCAAAATTCACCTTTTAAGCCCTGATCATGCACCTCACTCCCACATGCTGAGAGAGCCCTGCCAAGCATGTGGGGTTAACATGTCTGCACACAAAGCTACACTGCAAACACCTGGGGGGATGGCTGCAGATGTGGCCCGTTGTGCCCAAACCCCATTTCCTCATCGAGCCCCATCAGTCCTCCCAGAAGGGGAAGGACTTGCAGAGAGAAGCAGGCTCCGAGCCCCTTGGCATGCAGGGCAGCTCTCCCATCACCAGTGGCCAAAGAGTAAATGACATTATGAAATTTATGACAGTTACTAACCTCACTTTAAGTACTACCAGAGTCAAACGCACGCAGAAAAGACTGTTCCACTTCAGCATAGCATAGGTATGTCCCAATGTTCGCTCGGATCACAAAGAGGGAAGGATTGCTCCAGAGGACAACGCCACCAATGTGCAGCTTGGAAATCCTGAACTCACTTTACCACCATTTGCTGTGAAGAATCCGAGCAGGTCAGGTGAGGTTCAATGGCTTCATCAAATCGAGGCAGTTTTGCCTGCTGCAGCCTGGGGCGTAGCGTGTCATAAGGCAGTTCCTTCCAGTGCAGAGGCTGGGTTAGCACAGTAATGTCCATTAACACACCAGGCAGCACCTAGCCACTGAGCCCAAAGTAATACATGTTGCTGAGAAATCTGGTAATAGCCAACACTTAAATACCAAGGCAAAGAACTTGCCTTTATTTTAAGCTGCAAATACAGCAAGAAAAAGCAGATGAGTGAAAGAAGAACTTAACCTCATTGACCTAAATACCACGCACATTAGTTAAGCATCAGTCAAGTTGCTTATTATATGTTATTTTCCTTGCAGTTGTCTTTCTGGACAAGTCATTCATAAGTGTTCTTGTAGCTGCCACTGATTTAGACAAAAATCTCTACATACACAATATCCGATGGGCAGTATTTACAGCTGTAGTATGTTTTGCCTCTTAGTACCTACTACTGATGCACTTGTGCTGGTTTCAGAGGGAACACGTTGAGCTCAGAAATGGCAGGTTACCATGCTTGAGCAAAGCTCTGTCTCACTAATTCCAGTTGGCCCCTCCATCAATCCAACCCGACACGACAGCTTTCACAACGCATCGCTGTCCCTACGCGCAACCACTATCTTTCTGAAGTACTGCCAAGCTGTTTGGCACAGTTGCCAGTCTGGATTAGGAGAAGCCGACCACCAGAGCACCGACCTGCTTAGAGCACGGTGCCATTTCAGGCAAATACATCTACTCTTTTGCAAAAATCATAGAATCATAGAATGTTTAAGGTTGGAAGGGACCTTAGAGGTCATCTAGTCCAACCCCCCTGCACACGCAGG
>JAUBOD010000004.1:1079065-1119878 GCA_032353885.1 Nothura maculosa
TTTAAAGATCTCCAAACAAGGAGACTCCACAACCTCTCTGGGCAGCCTGTTCCAGTGCTCTGTCACCCTCACAGTGAGGAAATCACCAAGAACAGGGGAGTAAGTCACAACCAGAGTAGTCATCTGCCTATGATACAAAGAGTGGCCCACCTTCAGTGATAAAAATGCATACACAGCTGCTGTTATTGCTCTAACCTGCAAACCAGCAGCATTCTAGGGCTCTGTCTGGTCCTAACCAATTTCATGAAAAACAACCAGAAGTGAATCACCACAGAACACATTTATCACCTCCACTGATGACACTAGTTAGTAGTCATGATTTTCAGGAATTATTATAACATTCCACTCTGTTAAACATACATTCACATGATATTCAGTTTGCTATCCAAAGTTACCCACGGGTTAAATCAAGTTGTTAAGTCTTCATGGTTTTATAATCAACAAAACTTTTTCGGGGCTGGATAACTTCACCTGGTAATCAGTACAGCTAACTAGCTGAACAGCAGGTCCCAATATTGGGTCTGCAGCTTGTGCCCATTGCTCAGAGTCCCAGTCAACACAGCCAGCGGCAACCTCAGCACCAGAGCGGGCTGCCTCTCCAGGCTCCTTCCCTGGCTTCAGCCTCACTTCTTTAGCCAACTTGTCAGTTAGCTCTCCCAAAGTACTCCTGAAATGTCTCTCTTCCCCATCTGAAAGTCTTGGTATTCTTAAATTGTTCCAGCTCTGATTTAACATCACCTTTAACTTCACTCTGGAGCATTCCTGCAAGTTAAGTAATATAATTACTTATCTACTACGTTCCCTGTAAAATTTGCATGCAGATACTTCAGTACAGTAAGAGAAGTCAGAATTCAGCACACCAAAGAAAACTGTACACGTTTCCAGTTAAAGCGGGAGCGAAATGACAAACACAATGCACAGAATTTGTACTGTTTGCTACAATTACTCTTACCACGAAATATGATAGTCCACTTGACCTTCAGAGATACCCTTCCTTTTTCCCTGCACAGTGAAGATACTCTATATGCTGTGTTCTAACCTTCAGGCAAAAATCTTTCCACAAAAGGACAAACTCCAAAGAAACAGCAAACATTAATATATCTAAGAAAATTCTTTGTATGCTTGTGCTTGATGCACTATCCTGGACTTCAGTGCAAGCTATTTCATCTACAGTTAAGGACAGAGGTCTGTATAAACTCAGAATGCACAATGCATTTTAATTATCATAGCTATTTTTGAAGGAAGCCTTTATTTAATATTATCTTTAAGGAACAGCTGGTAAGTGCCATTGCACAGAGATTTCAACTAAATGGTCTGTTTCAATAATTTCAAGACAAATAAAAATCCAACATAGAAAAAGCTGTCAGGGCTGCCTCCTCCTATCCATCCTGCTTCTAGGGAGATTCAGTATACCCAAAACACAGGCTTTTTTTTTTTTTTTTTTTTTTTTCTCTAGGAGTTCATTTTTATGATGCTGCACTGTTTTTCTTAACGGCTATTTAGTGAGGCTGACAATGTCTGTTTCAGGCTGGGTGCCCCCTGTATCATTATTAAGTTTATATTTGTTCCTCCTGCTTTCCTACCACAAACTCTACAGCAAGCGAACAATAATTGTAAGCTGGCAGTTAGCACCAAAGGGTCAACTGTCAAAAGCAGTCAAAGCACAATTCTGTATAAGGAGGGGAAAACAATTGGAAGGAACCTGACTCCTTTCGATGAGCTCTTCTGTCCATCAGCTTTCTGAGACAGTCAGTGCACTGGACTAAGATGTCCTCCACACTTGAAATTTAAGCAGAGGTTTGATCTTCACAAATAACTGGCAGCTCTAAGTCATCAGGCAAAGAAATCTCACCCACTTGCACGTGGTTATTCCAAGCCAGAAATCATTGGTGACACCTGCAGAATTGACTCCTCTCTGCTCCCTGCCTTCTGCTCCCCAAGCCCTTTCAAAAGCCCACAGCCACTGCCCAGCTTTTGTAAGCCACGGCTCCTGACCAAAATCATTTAAAACTGCAAGTGCAACGGGAAGCGAACCAGAAATTATTTAATGACATGGAACTGCATCTTCAATCGGCCCCTTTCTCTGGGATGCTCAGCAAAACAAGCCCTCTTTATGGCAGCTTTCTGCAGTAAGAGCTCACTGGAGCAGAAACTCCCCTTTTATTTGTGTCTTGTGCTGCAGTGTTGCTGGTGTTTTGTAAATAAAACACTGCAGCAGAACATCAATTGCAATAAGTTGATCATAAAGGTAACTTTATAATCCTAAATCTTTGTTTCTTGGGATTTTTATTGTTGCTAAAATATGTAAACCAATAAACCCACCTTGAGTCCATAACCCGAAAGTGATTATCACATTTCCGTTTCCAAAGCAGAATTTGCTGAAATCACTCTTGAAGTAACTTGGAATTTTAACCAAACAACAAAGGAAGGAAAACTCACAACAGAGCTTTCCTACCTGTATTGTTTTAAGGGAAGCAGGGCAGAGATGAGCTCTTTATTGCCTACAGTCTTTTGCAATGTTTGGGAACACTAAGATAGCTAAAAGCTTGCAGATATACATAGAATTTTAAAACATTGCTTGAGTGCAACTAGAAGAAATGCATTAATTTTTTATCTTTCAGCGTCAACATCTAGATTATTTGTTTGCCTCTATTTTTAAAAAGCAAACTAATTAGGACAAAAATCGAAGGAGAAAAATCAACCATCTTTTCTCACATGCAGTCATTCACACTAAAAAGCCAGTACTTGCTGCTAGGTAGGAATATATGGTCTGAAATGGCATTCATGAGATTATTATTTCAATGTTTCTTACGGTGGAAAAAAATAATATGAAAAATGTTATTGGAAAGCAAGAAGTTAGTGTTTTTGCAATATAATGCTTCCAATATTATGACTGCCATTTAATGGAGGTGAAGATAATCAAGAGGGCTAACTCCCTCAATGAGCATGTTGCCAAACATCCTGTTTTACCCAGAATTACTAGTTCCAAAAGACCACTGGATAGCTTTCTGCATGACATATTGTTTTAAATGAACCCTACTAAGTGTCATAAAGCAGCTAATAATGGAACTGGCCTGAAGGCCCCACACCAAATGTAACCTTCCGAAGTGGCAGCTGAAACAGTCCAAATGCACTTCAAACCAACTGAGATGGTCACAATTCAGTAACTCCTTCGTGCTGAGCTCCATTTGACACACAAGTGACTACTTCAAGCCTCAGGACCTGCTCTTAAACATGTCTCCTCCCTCCAAGAGGGTGTTTTTTTAGTCACAATTAAAATATTTAATAAACTATAATGTAGGGAATGGTAAAACATGACTGTTTTATCAGAAACTAGAGCAAGATTTTAAGACACAAATGCTTGGCCCCTATTTGTGCATCATGCTTCTGTCTACAAAAGACGACTAGGAGCTTATCACAGTCCTGTACCAATAATATAGGAAGCTTGTTTAATTCCCTCCTTAAGATACATTATGTGAGTACAGGACAGATACCAGTGAAAACAGAACTTTTTACAGCAGTAGAGCACCTTGATCTGCTGAACAGTAAAAAGAGAAAATTGAAGAGGGCAGAGTTGGTGGGAGAAGGTTATCTTACAAAGCACTGCAACTATGTATCATGATCCTGGCACAAGTAAGTGCACATATCCTGACAAGATGTCAAATGCTCAAAACGGGTAATAAATGAGAAATGAACACAATACAGAGCCTACCTACAGAAAAGCTTTCTTTGTCATCAGTCGGTTCATACCTAAGTTAGGTTTAGGTACCAAAACTTAAAAGGGCAACTCAGCTCCCTTTTCTCAAACTATCACTCATCTCTGAATCATCTCTGAATGAGTTTTCGTGCTTGCTTTAAAAAATTAATGGGCTATTTGTCCTATTTCTGTGTCACTTTAACATTGTTCCGCCTTTCCCGCTTCACAGTATTTCCTCACCTTATTTAGCACCAGGAAAATGCCATTAGTTCAAAATATGTAATCTTACTGAATGGTACTGTAATCACTAACTTAAGCTCCTTCAAGGGGAGCTTGTGTATCTCTCCTATCAGCAATAGCTGATGAAGTTAAGATGTGCATGGTGTTGAATTTGGGCCTGGCCTTCACCACAGGCAAAACAGGCTGCTACTCACCACAGTCCAACTTTTGGCCATGGCATATGCCCAAAATAGCTTTTCAGCAATACATTTTAAATCATGTCTAACTTCAACTGTAGCAGTCAACACATTGATTTCCATGGCATTTCTTACAAGCGGAAGGCCTGTGCCTGTTTGCAGTAATCAAAGGCAGCAGTATACCAAAAATGGTACAATAGCTTGCACTCCGGATGTCCAGTTCCTCACTTTGAATGGAGATATAAACCTATGATTAGTTAGTTCAAGTGCAACAGGAGAAAGCTATGAACTACTTGAACTACAGTGATGTTTGATTTTACATGCAGAGCAAAACAATGACAATTATGACAGAATGAGGATCTGCTATTTTACCCAAATGAATATCCAGAGCAACTTCATTGAATATAGTTGCTTTGTGCAATAAAATCACAGGCACGGCATATCCCAGCTAGTAAAGCCTGACCTGTATTCTAGCACCCAGTAAATCTTGCATAGAAAGCTAAGGACTATTTGCACTAAGTATCTGTGTCTCCATGTCCACTTTGTTCATTCACGACTTGCTTCTCCTCTCAGCAGTGATTCCTCAGCATCCAGCAAAAACTTCTTCCCTCCTTTTAGCTTCAGGCTACGACTACTTGCTCTAGAATCAACAGAAGCATCTGCAAAATCCAACAGGGAACAAACATTCCAGGTCGGTCTTGTTTCATTATTCTCCTGTTTGTTTTCTGCACAATAGATAGAAGTACTTTGTTGGTACAACATAGAAAGCCTCATTGGAAGGGCCGTAGGCGACTACAGTTCTGGCTGTCTGTAAAATATCATCAGTTGTTCTAAGGAAAAAAGCATATGAATAATATTCCTATCTAGCAGCATGCCCCATATTTGAAAGTAATCCAAAATAAATCAACTTATCTCTGTGAAACTATTTAACCAGTTAATTGCTAAAAGCTTTTATTAGAACATCTATCTTTTTCCACCAATGCTAACACTGAAGTCATCTATTCTCAGTTCTAAATGCAAAATCATGATCCAGGGAATTTGGGAATTGTACATGAGTCACTTAAAAGTGCTATTTTAAATATTTATACACTACAACAAACTGATTCTGAATCAAAGCCATTCACAATTAAAATAGACATGAATACCTATGTTTAACTAGTCTGTGTGTCTTTGTACTGCTTAGACGGCATACCATGATAGAGCACAACCTTAATCTGTGTCAAGAATGACAAAATCATTGCAAATAAGGGAAAATCTGTATAAATAAAAGGGAAGCTTGCAGATGAATGGGCAGATTAAAATTTAAAGTAAATTAATCACAATTTATCACAGTAAAGCGCCCCCAAGTTCAGTTGTATTAGAAGAAAAACATAAAAAAAAACACTAACATAAGAAGGAATTAGCACAGACCCTAAGGTACTACAGGTTTCAACTCCTGCTAACCAAGTATTATGGTGCCAGATGCTATTTCCTGAACTTCAGCTCAGGTGCAAGCAAACTGCATCCAGAATTGAGAAAGGGAAACTAATCATTTGTCACAATAGGAACACAATAATAAGCAGCAGCCACATCAGGTAGTTGTATAAAACATACAATACCGGATGCGGAGTGCCATTAAGGCACATGCAATTGGGACCTGGAAAAATAACATTTGCCATTTGCCACCACTTCTTCTCTGTGAAATGCATGGCTATGACAAAGAGCTGCCCTGAAGATAGTTTCAGAACACAAATTAGTTAAAACAATGTATAAAAGAATAAGCTGTTGGAAATAAATTTAAAACAACCAGTAAGTTTTTAAAGACAATTTGATGTGTTCCTGTATAAAATGGCCAAATGATCCAGGCATGACTTCTGCCTACACGTGCAATAAAAAACTGTGCCTAACAAATGCTTAACAAATGTCTCAATTAGGATGTTTTGTTCACAGCAAAGGAGGCTGGAAATGTCAAGGAAAAAAAAACCCAAAAACTGTAGGGGTACTGAGAAGAGTCATTTAAAATGCCCAGGGTAAAACCTAAGAAGCCATACTTGACCATCCAGCAGTAAGGCATGCAGATGCAGGGAGCTAGGGGCACGACACAGCTATGTGCCCAGTGAGCTGACATTCCACACCTCCTCATATCCGAATGATGGACTCTTGCAGGGCCCCAGACTTGCACCACTCTGAATTCCAGGCTACTGTGCCGGCCACAGCTTTCCTCATAGGTAGCAATGGCTGATCACTCAGAACTCACAGGCTGCTGATTTCAGCAATCATCTTCAGTGCATCCCTTTGGGTAGTGCATGCAAAGCTCTGAATACATACAACTCTTTGTGTAAAACAGAAAACAAGTCCAAAGGATCTTCATTGAGAACCTACCTTTTGATTTGACAAAGTCAGATTTCTCCTCTCCTGTCCATCACAGCTGAACACTAACAGTATTAAATATCAGGAAACAGCCAGTGCTTTCCTTTCACACAGAAGGTATTTTATAACAGATGACTTTCATCAAGTCATTCATCTATTAGTAGACTGTAATTTTACATCACTGCCAAGGCTGAACCTCAGCAACTTAACATATAATCTACATACACTCCCAGTAATTTTTTTTTTACACTGTTGTTAAATATGATCTTATTTTAAGGAGTAACAGTTGCTGTTTTGGGGTTAACTTAAAAAAAAAAACAACAATCACAATTAATATTTCCTCTTCTTGTTCTAAGCAGCAGGCGTTCAGATGAAAGATACAGGGTTTCTATTTAAAAAGCAATGTTTTCCAGTGCTTGTAGTGAAACTTCTTCAGCTGATCATTTTAACACTGTTGTCAAGTCTTTGTGCGTCAATAACCACTGACTCTCAACCTAATACGGATAAATCTCCTCAATTCAGACACTGCTCATTCACCTTTTGTTTCTGACCTGTGAAAAGGGAGTAAGCAGCATGGGTAGGTTTGAATTTATCAGACCCTTCGATACGCTCACCGTACTCCAAGTAGCTGCAGCAGGTCAGCTCTACCTCACACAATTCTACCTGCTGCCAGACAGGATCATGAGACACAAGACAACCACAGAAACCCTCTTCATCCAGCTAGTGCAGGCGGTGCTGAGCCTGAGTTACAATGCATTTCAAGGATGTTTTACTAGTAAGCAAATAGCTCTCCTGCTCATTAGAGTATTTTACTACACTTGCCAACAAAAGGTTTTAGGATGTGAATCCATCATAAAATCTCAAGAGGAGGAATCACTCTGAACACTCTTGCACCCTCCTTCTGAGGGCTGCAGGGCTTTCTTGCCTTTTGCAGAAGTCTAACATAATTACGTAGGGCTGCTTCTGTATTTCTCTCACAACAGTGCAATTAGGTACAGGTAATTATACATCCTGCTGAAATACAGAAGTGCTACTGATGATTGAAATAATTGAGAGAGGTCAAGCATCCAAACGGATTAAATATTACATTGTCACCTGTGTCATCACTTGACTCCACTCCCAGTCAGTAAATGATGTAGTCCATTAGCTGTCTAGATTCACTTACATCTGTTATCCTGTCAATAAAATACAAACCCATAAAACTGAGATTCCATGTTATAAGAACAAAGTGGAGCTGGGTTTAACCAGTTCTAGATAAGAGCTTAACTGATAACCTGATAGCAATTCTAGAGATGCTGCATAAGCATCCATTTGTCAAATCTTTTTGAACTTAGTTCTGCTTTACAAAAAGGAGAGAGCAAGTACTATCGGTGTAGAAATGCCTAAAGAATAAGAGAACATGTACGACAAAAACATCCCAACACTGAGTACGTTTTTAAGCACACGTCTTGGATTGTATCTGGGAAGATCCTTTACCATACCATCAGAATGCAGATTTCCAAAGCATTTCACTACCAATCAACTGCAAACTAAAACAAAAATCTTTATTAATTTTCCTTTACTGAAGGAAGTGATATAAAAGGCTCATTTCACAGACTATTATTGTTTGGCTAAATAGCCAAGTTAGCAGCAATCATCTGAATCGCTCACAAGGTACAATTTGTAGCTTGGAGCAAGGCTTATGCTTTCCTGAAGGAAAAGGCAACCCCTTCAAAATTCTTCAGGTGTTTTGGTCTTGAGTTTTGTAACAACTTGCTTATTTTCTTACTCTTAATTTGATGCCTGTGCCATGGTGAATTCAGAAACACGTATCACACTACCTGCAAAATTGTACTTTTTTTTCATATGACTTACATAGTTGGTTTCCTTGATTCTCTATCTCCGGAGCGAAGAAATAAACACACACACACAAAATAGCAGATCTCAATTGCTTAAAATACAGATGTTGACTGAGTTATTTCAATTCTTATTTGTTACTCAACTCTTACCTGTTACTCAGCTTTGCGTCCACAGTAAGTACTTACTTTTACTGCATAGAGCATTGTACCTTCAGGCCAAGAGGGCAAGTCTCTTTCAGAGCCATTTCAAACTAGCTCAACCTTGCACCAGTGACAAGAATATGAATTAGGTGTTTTCAACCAAAGCACTCTTGCAAAGAGACAGAAAACACATTTCTGTGACCTGTGCTGTCAGCTATTGCCTTGAAAACCATGTCATTTAACAAACACCAAAAAGAGGTGAAAATGGGGAAAGAGGAACCTCGAAAAATAGTTTGGATTGCAGGTTTCTCGTGTGCTTGCCTTTATAGATGGAAAACGAACCCCGCTGGTCCACTGCTGTGGGCTGCTCCCATGCAGCCGGGTTTGTGCAGCAGTGAGGCAGGACTATCTTGGGAGCTACCAAAGCACTTGCTGGCAGCTCACGCCCCCAGGGGAGCACAGTTTTAATTCTCAAGTTACCAGCTGCAATCCTCACCCGAGGGAGCTCTTCACTCTAACTACTGGGAAGAGCTTCATTCTTCCAGGCCTTGAGAGAGGCTTGAGACACACAACCTTGGTGCTGAGGAACTAATAATGCTGGGGAGAACATCAACCAAGGCTGACCGGCGATGTCTTGGGAAGACAGAAGGAAAAAGTCATCACCCATCCAAAGAGCATAAAGCTAATAAGCTTGCACAACTGAGACAGGGCACAATGTCTTCCTTAATGAGTTTGCCTCCTTCCTTAAATCCATTCCTGAGTCTGCTTGCTGTGTTCATTTTCCATTTCAAACTGATTGTGCTTTTAAGCATGTTTTTTCATTTGCACCTCATCTGCATCCCACAAGTCATCTTCCATACGTTAGCACAACCAACAAGTGGTCATGTCACCCAAAGCTCAGTTCGTGCACTTAAACCTAAAATATACTTAGGAACCCCAAAATGGGCTATTTGCCTTCATTTCATTATGACGCTGCTGAACCTATCATCTGTGTCCTTGATTCTCCAAGCTTAGTAATGAAAATCAGGCTCTTCAGATTTAATTCAATGTAGCACCCAAATGCCAGAAAACATGGTCCAGATTCTGAATGCAGAAGGACCATGTGTTCTCCGGGGAAGGGTAGTCTCGCACAGCTGCCCTTGCTCAGCTTCTGATATATGAGGACATCCCACACTGAACTCAAAACACCAACATTAACAGATTTCCATCCTTGTAGGGTAAACTTCATTAAATTCCCTCATACACTGCACACCAAGAGTAAGTGACTGCACGCCAAGTCAGATGGACCTCGAAAATTAACAGCAAACGGTTAAAAGCAGCTGAGACTTTTCACTCTATTTTCTTAACAGAGAGCACCAGTGAGGATATTTAGTGTTACCTCCAGGCTTAGAGAGAAGAAGCTATAAAATCAAGTAAGAACTGCTATCATTCTGCTGGTCTTAGCAGTTACTATATGTCAGACCACCTGGTAATGGTTCCCTTTGGGTCAGGAACACACAGAACTTTGAAAACCAACACATGGACAATCTTCTTCCAACTAAGTCTTTCTTTGTTAACTGAGCCATTCCTCACTTGACTCCCATAGAGGGGTTTAACTCTACATCATCAACTATCAGTGAAAGAAAAACATTTTTGAACACCTTTCTATTCATCATCTTTCCCTTTTGTCCTTGTAATAGTTGTCTAAAAGCAATTATTTATAAAGGGACAATGTAGCAAATCATAAGCTAACTGGTAAAGAAATAGAAAAAAAAGCATAAAGGTTTTCTTAAAATTATAGTTAAAAGGTATCAGTGTTCTTGAAGGCTAAGGTTATGAAAAATACAAACATATACCATCCTCTTTCAGCATCTTCCAGCTGAAAAGTGCTCATGATAGTTGCCAGACTGTCCAGTATGACAACAAAGCAAGAGCTTTGGACTAGGCCAAACCTGGTCACTCATACCCTGTGGCATTTTCACTGTTCCAGGAATACATGTCACCAGAAACCATGTTATCATTAAGAAATATACATTTATCCCAAAGAAATGAATGCACACTTTCCAATTAAAGTCTTGAGGTGAGCTATGGAAGAATTAAAACTAGCTCACTAAGGTCAGAATGCACAGACTGGAAGTCTATCTCCTATCATCAACATATATATTAATATAATGTATTAGTGGCTTCCCTAACAGTAATGGGCATATCTGCCACAGAAAATATTCCTCCCTCCCTCCCCAAGGACATCAGTATCTGCACAAGTGACCAAAATCCCAGACCACCATTTCCTTCTGTCCAGCTCTAATTCTGGGATCTATTTTTTTCCTGCAGCACAAAGGAAAGAGGAAAAGATTGCAGAGCAGCAGGAAGTGCCATTATTTCCAGATCTTTTGTTCTCTAAAGTGGAAACAAGGAAAATGAGTCAGAATTTGATCCAGACCAGATTTTCCCAGACTTTTGGAAATGCAATTACAGCAAGGCCACAGGGGCTGTGCCAAGACAGCACCTAATGGTCTAACAGAGCCGACAGACAGTGATGGAGGCGCAAACGCAAAATGCTGCTTCCCCAGACCAGCAGCAATAATTATTACCAGGTCTCGATCTAATAACTCATTATATGCACAAGCACTGGTGAATTTATTCTCTCTTTTTAACGGGTACTATTCTTTTGTTAATCACTGATAAGGTATAAGCTGCCTGAGCTCCACTAAGGAAGGTTTCTGGACAAGAACAGGGGAGGAGGTACTAATTCACTATTTAATTTAGCAGCTGTTGCCATGGAAATTTAATTTTTTTTTTTACTGGCTGCTGCCGATTAACTCTTTTTTTTACATGAGACTGGAGATGCACGTTCAGAGGCAAGTCAACCTAACTGCTTTTATCTCAACATGAAAATGCAGCATGTTCCATGTGCTTCTCACAAATAAACAATTTGTCAAAATCAACTATTCATCAAGCAAACATACTTGTCTCTTGCAATATATAACCCAATTACCAGAAAGAAGCAGAAGCCCTTCTTCTATCTGAAAACCACACCAGCAGGAAATGCTCGGCAACTCCAATTTTCTCCCATCTTCCTATGGAAAAAAGGGAGGGACAGCACTGGGAAGAAAGGCTTGTCCACTAGCTCTTGCTGTTCTACATTTGTAAATGCACAGGCCAGCAACATGAAGATAATTCAAAAGCCTCGCGCCACAAGAATTTTAACAACTTTTCTGCATAATGGCTTTTGTGCCTTAAAGTCCTTTTCAAAAAACACTTCCCACCACAAGCCTCTATAAGCTGCATCCATTTGCCATGCCCTAATATTTGTCTGTCCATCAATCAAAAATAATTCCATGCAATTTTCTCTTCTGAATGACCCAGTGAAAGCAAGAGAAAACACATGGAGAAATAAGCGTGTGGGGGGGAAACACATTTAACTGAAGCTATATAATTTAATTACATGTCAGGGCAATCTGACTATCCCTTCTAAGGTTAAGATCATGAAATTTGTTGTTTTTTTACCATTTACAGTTGAAGACAGCGAATGAAGGCCACAAAAGTGGAAAAAAAAAAGCTGGATGGCTGAGACTGTCATCGCTCCAAGTGTAGTGAAAATGTTCTTCACTTCTGCCGGATCAGAAGATCTGGCAGCCAGAAGGAAGGGTCTCACTCACAAATGAGACAAACAATGAAAAAAAGATCACATCATGCCTACAGGAGCTATGAACCTGTAAGAATGCAGGAAATTGCCCTTGTATCATTATATTTACATACAGAGTGCTTATATGTAAGCGTATACATATCTAGAGTGTCATATATTTATGTACAATTTGCAGTTAAAGTCTCAAGTACTGGGGAAAAAACATTTCCATTACAAGGACATGCATTTGTGGGCAGCAGTATCTATGACCATCTCTTTTGGCCATGTAGTAGTCTAGGTGTATTTTAACTTTTTAAAACTGATCATAGTGCTGAACACAACAGCAGAATAAGACAAGACTGCAGACAAAGTATGTATGTGGCAGAGTAGCGGCGAGAAAAATCCAATTAAATATTACTCTTTGAACTGTGGGGCCTGCCATTGCTAACTGTAACACAACCGTTTATGTTCGTGATCAATATTTCCCTTGCGTGGCAGCATTTGACTTTGCTGTTATCTGTGAAGCTATGAAGAGGAAACCTGGCACTCTACTTATCAGCAGAAACAGAGTTTTTTTCCTCTGAGGCTATTCAATGCCGGTTTTACACCAATTCTGGTCAAAATTGCACTTAAAAAGAGAATAGTATGATATATGACAGATCGGAGATAAAAAGAAGAAATTAAGCAGAAAAAAAACTGAAATAAAGCAGAACTGTAGTTCCCAAGTGAGTGAGAACCAAATAAAAAGGGGAGTTGATGAGAATGCCTGATGTCAGATGCAAAAAGCAATGTAGAGTTACCATGATCGCTAAAATAAAATAATAATAATTAAAAAAATTAAAAAACCCCAAAGGGTGCAGATTAATTACCTCTCATATGAGCTATGAAAAAGAAGGTCCAGGGTTAAGGAAGGAGAAACTGGCCAAGTGAAAGCAGACATAGAAGAGCTCACCCAAATCAACTGAGAAGACTCTGTAATTGCACAGAGTCAGCCAACATCTGCTCTGTATTTGAAGTAGCAGCAAAAATGCAGAAAATTAAATCAACTGTCCTCCCATACAAAAAGCCCCAAATCTGCCCAAATTGTAGCATTCCAAAGGCTTGCTCAACTGAGATGCAATCAAGCTTCTCTTCTATACAAGATATCACAGCTTATTTTCATAGTACATTGCTTTCCAGACTATGATTTAAATGGGCAAACACCACAAGCCATCTGGAGATTGCCCTGGTCCTCACCCTGATACAGGCACTCTCAGCATGTGGAAAATCTTTGCGTGGAAGCCTTGAACTTCAGACACATTCCTCTTCTGCAAGCTCTTTTCTGAGCCGGTCAAGAAAAATTGTTGGAGTGAAAGATTAGTATACTGCATTCCCAAAAGAAATATATGTTTCAGGTTTGTGATTTCAGCTTAGATTTTTCTAGCATCCTCCATCTGAAAAGAATATCTCAAGTATGTAAAAATCACCCTATCATTGTACTTGCAACATAGGGACAGCATCGAAGAGTCACTGATGAAATATGCCACTGGAGACAGCAACTCTGCTTAGTCACCTCTGTCATACATGGCTGCAAATGTCCTTTGCAGCCACAGAGAGATGTACCCACAGAGCTGGTAAGAGCTTACAGCTCAAGTCAACGCCTACTCTCTGGGCTGACAGCTTGGCAAAACCTAAAAAAAAAGAGAGCAGGCACAGAATCCACGTGGGCTTCAGACATCTTCACAAAGCTACCCTGAGACAGCACTCCTCATTTCCCATGCCAGACAGATGCTCAGTGCAGACAAATTGCTAAAACTCCCATCAGCATCCAGATAAGAATGAGAGATATTAGAAAATCGGATCAGATAATCAACTTAATGGAGTACTTATAATACACCTGAAGGTGGGAGGGAAAGGGGACAGTAGAAAAAAAAATCAATTGGATAAGAGGTAAAGTGCAAGTCTGATCTAGATCATGATAAAACACATCAGATGCATGAGCCACCTACTGTTAATTTCTGGAACCTGGTCAGCTGATGGTAAAGATGAAGTCACTGCTCCTGCTGAAACTGCAAAGAGCATTTCAGAGCATCTAGAGGCAGCCATACAACACGCAAGATGAAGCCTTTTTTTGACTATCAAGGCAAATGTCTCATGGCAGTAGCTTAGCAACCAACACGAGCAGGAGAAATCCTCTTGACGGGAGAGCAGAGTCACCCTCTACACTCAAGGCTGTCTACATGGGACAGACATTGAGAGCCAGCTCCAAGGAGACATGTGCAGAGTATCAGGACAAACCTCACTCTGTCCTATGCAAGTGACATGTACATCACCAGCATGTATACTTAAGGAATTAAACTGCAACTGACACTTGCACCGGCAATGAAAACTGTCATCACCATCTTAAGAGAATCATTCTGCAGTAGTGCTGCCAAAAAACAAATTAACAAGTGGAAATTGGTTGCTGGTTCTGGCTTGACATTATGACATGCATGACAGCTTCATTCAGATGAGATGTGAAAAGACTCGAGCTCGAGCTCTGCCCAGTTAAGTGTTAATAGTACCTGACCCCCACAGACAAGGCTTAATCAGGGAGGTGTCAGGACCATTATAATAATGGCTGCTTGAAGAGCTGTTCAGAGGGAAGGATTCTTAAAATGAAGATGCTGTCACTTAGCAGCACACTGTAGTGCTCTCTTTAAAATTAATCATGAATAATCATTAGAGGGCTCCTGTTTGCAGAGGAGGGAGAATTTCACATGACCCAGATCCCGGCCGTAAGTCTACGCAGATGGGATTATAGTTGTCTGGTATCTAATAACGAGAGCTCTGTTTCAGACTTAGGCTTTTTATCTCACTCTTGCTCTCAGATATTGGGCAGGAATGACAGTCAAGAAGTTCAGTGACTTTAACCAGCAAACATGCTGATATTGCTCAAGCTGGGAAAAATATGATGTAAATACAAGTGTGGGAGGCTGTCAAAGACATACATTGCAGAGAACACTCATTTCTGTGCCTATAGAGACTTCTTTCTTCCTGCATTGCAATTATATTTCCCTGCTTTTGAGCCTCACGTGGCAATGTTCTTAAAGCTGTGCTTAAAATTAAACATCTGAACAGTCTGATTAAGACACTGTTCAGGTACTTAAAAAATTCTTTTTCAGTAGGATTCATTTGCTTAAAATTAGGTATATATACAGTTATCTTGCAAAATGGAAACCTCTCTGTTTAGTCCAATGGGGACTACTGGATTCAGAAATATTCTTGACAGTAGCAAGAAAACAAACAGAAGTGACAGAATGCAGCTAAATATTGAGTCTTTCTTGAGCTGTGATGTACACTACCGTATTTTTCAAAGTTAAAAATAAATTCCAAAGAATACAGGTGACTATTCCTGCTTTTGATTTTTGTCAGCTCAAAATCCTCTTCCCTGATTACATTGCTGATCTTGCTTCCCTCACTTTCAAGTTCCCATATTAGTCCTTCTAGCACTAGGCTAGAATTACTTGTATTGTACTGCTTAACACACACAACACGGCAAACTAATCATATTCTTTCCCATTAGGAACATTATTTCTTATTAGCATTGTTCATTCCTCAGAATTAAATGGAAGTTGTTATTTTTAGTCATGGACAAAAGAGTGTCTCAGTTGCTCTTTTAATCATTTATGGGTCAATTATTAATATGCTTGAACTCAAATTCTATTTACTATTTAACTTAGGGCCCAATATTGCTCGAGTATGTTACCAACTTAAAATACTAATGTACAAGGAAATTAAATACTTGCCAAAAATATCTTAAGTGCTAAGCTACAGATTGATCCTTTTGTATTCACAGATGCTCAGTCATGCAAAGATATTTCCTCTGTACATTGTAATTTTGAATTCAGACCACATGGACAAATCTAAATAATACTATACATCTTATATATATATTATTATACATCTTATATGTATGTATCATATACATAATACACTAAATAATATACATCTTTCTAGATAGATTTAAATATACTATACCATTATGTATACATTATTTTTATGTGGAAACATGTTCTAATCCTTTGGCATGCAGCGGGGTATTTTGCCTGTATTGTCAAATCCATGTTTTGCCCCAGTGCTGCTGTACTCAAGTCTACAAGCAAGAAGTGTAATATCATGTAGATATATGTATATGCATGCAAATATACAGAGATAATTAATAACAAGCAGTTACTAAAGTCACAAGATTAACTCTGCTTTGTATTTAATCATGTTTGAATTACAAGTGTCATCAAAAGTATGTGAAAAAATGGCACTATTGGTCATCTGGCTGTCCCCAACTAAATCTATGGGATTCCACTAACGTCCTTAGATTAATTCAGAAGTTGGTTTCCCCGGTTTGACTTCCACTACCTCTGATGAGATTTACTTACCCTGCTATTTCACTGGCCCACAACTAGCTGGCCTTGGCATGCGCATGTGTCTGGTATGTCTGTCATAACTTGGAATTTGGCAGCCGATTTCTATAGTCAAAACTGACAACTATCAGACCAGCAGAATACTTAGCCTACAGATCACTATAATAAAAGAGGAGATACATCTCACAAGTACATTGTGTGATTAAAGGGTATCTTAGTGTAATCCCATTACATTTCTTCAAATATTAACAAGGGTGTTCAAACCTATAAGAAGCCAGATGCCTCTACACTTCAAACATCCACTGTTCATGCTACTCCTTACTTTTACTAACAGTTATGTCCTACCAGCTCTGAAGGACTGAAGTCCTCTTAAAATACACGGCCAGCTCGATAAAGCACTAATACTTGACCTATCCACTGTGGGAGCGACCTCATTCCCTTTCCTCTCAGATGTATTTCAACCTTCTGACTTTGACTATGTCTCATTTAACAACTCCTGTTGTCTGTACAGAGCCTGTGCTATATAATGTCTAATTCCAATTTGTATGTACAGGAAAATATGGAACAAAAAAACCATCTTTCATCAAAAACAGCTGCAGCATGCTTACCAGCTGAATTAATCTCTTCTGCTGCTGCCCTGCAAGACTGGGACCCAAGCTCAGGGGCCATCTGAAAGAAAAATTTCATCTCCAGTCATCTCAAGGGATGCAAAAAATCTTCTCCTCCTCTCAGCAAAGGACATCCTGAAATTAAGGCTACCCCTTGTGTCAGTACTGTGTAACTAGGGCATTTCATACTCGCTCTGGGCACGGTTTGGCTGGTGCTGAATGCAGAACAAGCAGAGTCTTGCTGTCTGTACCACTGACGAGGCAGAGTATTTGCAGCAAAGGCATCAGCGTGAGTAAGCAGAGGAGCACAGAAAAGCGTGTCGTGCCCCACAGCAGAGTAAGAAGCATTAGAAGCCTGATCAAAGGCCTAGTTTAATGGCCATCACTTACTTGGCTTTCTACCAGCACAACAGTTATAGCTCTCTACATGATGGGAAACTGCTCTATTTCATTGATATACACAAATCTAGAACAGAGGACACACCAAACTGCTCTTGATCAATGTGAATAGCACTGACTTGTGTATTAGTGGGCTCCACACATACACTTTGAGCACTATGATTACACTTGTGAAAAATAATGGCAAGCAATCCCACAGAGCAACTTAATTAGGAAACATGAACTGGTTTTGGATACACTGAAATTCTTCTCTTCCTAAGAGCTGGGCCTTTCAATTTTCAGATGACTTTATTGCTATTTATGATTTTTCATTTTCATTTTTTTCTTCTAATTTCTCATTGTATTATTTAAATCTGTTTCTGAATGAAGGTTCTTCATTGTTTTCCTGCTGTGGCCTGCCCGCAGCTGCAGTTTTTTATTCTGCATTTCCTACTGTGGGCCAGGTTAGAAGCTGTTTTCCAAGGCAGCTGGTTATTTCCATTATCTGTACGCTTACAAGGAAAGAGAGAGATCAGCTTTTTATTTTATTCAGCCAATTTACTATCTTTCTGGTTGATTTGTTAAATAAAACTAGGTAATTTCAACCTATCTACTTCCTATCAGAAAGGTGACTTTTCACAAAGTTAACATGCAGCTGATGTTTTTGTGTTTTGTTTCCCTGCCCATACTCTTTTTTTTTCCATGTACATTAAGCATCGTTTTGCTCAGTTTTTGTTATTAAATACTATGTAGGTATCTGCATTAAAACACTGGGATCCACACTGCTGGAGGAGTGGCACTACATGCGACTTCAGGAAAAGCAACCTACCATCTATTCCATCTGTCCAACTGCTAAAAGGAAATAATAAACTTCCTTTGCAAGGTTAATATGAGGCTTATTAAAGCTTCTTTAAGTGCTGTGTGATGCTTGAATGGAAAAGGAAATTATTATTATAATTTTAAATAAAGCTCAACTGTAAAACTATTAACACAGGCATATTAGAAAAATGAGCTCTGAATTGGCAGCTTCATCTCTTTAAAGTAGAAGATAATTTATATGCATCTTGCTATCACTAATCCCCAGTTTTCTAAATCCTACATTTATTTTCTACATTAAAGCTATCAAGAGGCAATATGCAAATTAAATGTGGTGTCTGATATGCAGGGAAAGAAACAAAAGCTCTTACCTTATTCAGTGACAATATAAATGGAACTGCAATTAAAAAACACTCTAGAGAAGATTCTATTCTTTGCTATATATGCTAACTTAAGATGTGCACTTTAATTTTCATCTGCACAACCCCTAACCTGAAAGATGGCAGGTCAACTGAGTAGGGCAACTCCGCAAATTAACTTATAACTTTCAAAAATTTGCCAACTTGTAACTTCCAAATTTTTTTTTGCAATGTTATACGCAATTCCTAGGCAACATAGCTCTTAAATCCTTTCTTAAATGCCTTGCTTAAAGACTTAAAACTAGTAAAATAACAATAATCAAGATGGTACAGATTCTGCTAGGAAGGAATTAGGTATAATACTCTGCTTGTATCTGGCACAGAACATTTATCACAGCAGGTGTCTCTTCAAATCCTTTTTTCTAAGCTTTCTGCAAATACATTCTGTGAGTTTATGCTCTATTATTTATATAATGCATACAAGCTATGCAAATAGAGAGAAAATTTCTGGCTCATCTTCATACAATAAACATATAAAAAACACAACTCATTCTCCTTGTTTCTTCCACCTAGCAGCCTATTTGTACTTCAGTATCGCATGTGAAACAACCATCACAATCATCTGCTCAAATGAGAGGCTGCTCACAAATCCTTTTAGGAGAGGGTAATTATTTAAGGCTAAAACAAGAAAGCAAAGGGGGTCATGGAACAAAACATCAACCTGGAAAGGGCTAAAGAGAAGGAACAACAGAACAACAAAGCTCCATTTTACATCTAGCAACTGTTCCTCAATACGAAGGGATGCCTAAGTCGATGTTCACCGGAAAGGAACATCTGCACAAACGATTTGAAGAGAGACCAAGACGACAGTCATTCTTCACTGTCAGCACAAATAGCTCACATATGCTAAATTTCATCATCTTGAAAGTCATGACTTCCAAAAGAAACACAAGCTTCTAGATTTACAATAGCACACTAGAGTCTGAATAGCAGAACACAGTCAGTACAGCAGTCAACTGACGGAGAGCAACAATGGGACCAGGATGTGACTGGACTGCACTACAGGACCCAAAAAGCTAATTATCACACCATCTGAATTCTGAGTGGCTATTTCAAGCACAGCTTTGTAACTGTACTTATTCTCTTAGCAAAATTTTCAAAGATATTGTCCTTAACTGCAGAGTTTCCCATCCATTCTCATACAAAGACCATATATGTTATTTTCCATGTTTTTGTACTGCCGGCTAACGTATTTACCAAGACATGGTAAATGTAAGGCCAGTAGTACTGACCA
Organism: Nothura maculosa; assembly: GCA_032353885.1. Lineage (NCBI taxonomy): Eukaryota > Metazoa > Chordata > Aves > Tinamiformes > Tinamidae > Nothura > Nothura maculosa. The sequence goes on from JAUBOD010000004.1 coordinate 1,098,945, forward strand.
TATGAAAAAGACTCCCGAGAAAAGACACTACTAGCGCACAAACTCTGCCAAAATTGCCTTGCTCTGGACAGCAGAAACAGCATGGTTCAGCACTTCCAGTGTTCAACTCTGCTCTGTATCCTTTTCCTCTGGCCTTGTCCTTACTTCTACTGGATTACTCTACATTTCAATAGCAAACTTGGCATTTTGAAAGCAGTTATTATAGGTGAGGACAAATGAATTTACTCTGACTTAATTTAAACCTTCCATCACCTAAATAAAAAAAGATGCTTTGACTATAGTACATTGCTTTCTTTAGAAAAGAAGACAAGTCAATTCAAATATCGTCACTGCTGGTGATGCACTGTGATAGAGAATCAAACCATAAAATCCTGTAGCATGTAAAACAGCGGGAAATATCATGCACGTACAAAGTAGGCAAGTTCTGTGCCCTGAAGAAATTGCTTTGAAATTCACAGCATTTTAAATTTAAAAATAATGCAATTGATCCCAGCATAACTTAAAAAATACACTAAAATAATATCCTATGTATTATATAGAAGCTACCATCAGATGGTTCACATTTAACATTAAAATATAATTCCGTATAATGATTAAGTGTAGAGGAAGAAGCATAATATCAAAGCAATATCATTTTCTGATGCTAAATACAAGCAATTTAATGGCAGTGTCTCCTGTTTTGATTAGTAGGCAGATATATTTTGGGCTTCACACTAAATGGAAAGAAAATGCTTGCATTATTTATTATATAGTAATACTTAACCTTAATTTATACAATACTAAAAACTTAACAAAAATCTTATTAATTTTGAGAATTTACTACACTAACAGTACTTTGAAGCCCAAATAAATCTTTTTACTATAGGGATAAAATGATTCAAATTGTAAAATTTAATTTTACTGGTTGTACTGTTTCTCAGTACTGAATATGACATTATTACTTAGATCGCAGTTGACACTATCTTTATATTAATAGAGGGTAATAAAAAGGAAAACGCTTTACTACTGCACAGGCATGAGACGTACCAGGAAATAAACTCTTCACCATGAATATAAACAAGTTTTACTTCATATGGCTAGCAATACAGTCCTTGCACTTTTATATAAAGCTTAGCTGTAGTCAGCGTAATAAAGATCTCCGATATAACCCCAATATAAGACTGCCGTTAAATACATTTATTAACTTCTTCCTGCATTTTACTATATTCTATTAGCCTGCTAGTTGCCTGCCCATGTGCTTGTCCTTTGGAGCTGTAGGGGAGTCTTCCCAAAGCATAGCTCTGAGCTGCAACCTAAAAAAACTACACACAGAAGCAAACTCTTTAATAGGTAAAGTGGTAGTGTTGAAGAGACTTTACCCCTCACATCGGTCTCAAAACCCAGCATGAAACTTTGCTGGAGCAAAAGAAAATAATTAGCAATGTAAAGTACAATCAAAAACAAGTGCTGAAAAGGACAGAGGTGAAAAGCAACAAGAAGGGATGAATGCAAGTCAGCACCAAAGAAGGTAAAACAGTGAGGCACAGAAGTAAGGATGATTTAGTTCTTGAATTCGTTCAGAATTCAAAGGCAAGTTAAGACTAAGTATGGCTAATTGTAGCAACTGAAATGGCAAAGACAGCCTTTTCAGTCCTGGAATCCAGAGCGCTCTGTTGACATGCGCAGAGAATAGGGGAAAGGGTAGGAAATTGTTTTGAACACATGTAGTTCATTTGTATTATGGAAGCATGTTGGTTAAAAAGAGTATTTCAGTAAACTGAGAAGAGTTTGTAAGTGTAATAAGACATAGACAGCTAGGACAACTCAACCTAGTGTGACTCACCCGTATCTAAAGCAGTAACTTTCTTATTTTGTATGGAATATCTGTAGTTTTAAAGGAGGTAGATAAAAAAAAGAGAGAAGAATTAGCCTTTGAGTTTATTTTTCAGAATGTTTTTGAATATATTAGTTTTGACCACATTTGCTCAAGTGGTGCAGTTTTAAGCACATGGATCTCAATGTTAAAGTCCTCCTCATATTACTAAGACATAAATGCTCAATAATAAAGCTGTAGTAAAAGGGAGAAATCAGAAACTCGATGTTTGCCTAATAACATATAGAATATGTTCTCAAATCAACTCAAGACAACTTAAACAGCAACTCACAATCAGATCTACACACCATGAAGCTCAAATAGTTTAAGTCAAATTTCACTGAAGCCAATGTCATTATCGCTAGGAATGTACATGAGTTGTCTATTAGCAACTGCAATAGCAACCTACAAAAGCCAACATCTAGCAAGCTGTCTTTTTTTCCTAAACCGTGAAAGCAGAAAATTACACTATAGGTTTATTAAGAAGTACACAACACCTTTAAAGCACTGTTTTTATGAAAGGACTTATACATCTGCACAACTGCAGTAATCTGTAAGTATTTGTTATTCTTCTGACATGAGAGATTTCACACAGCTTGATAGTAGATAATGAAATTAATTCCAACTACAACTGCAAATTAAGCATTCATGATGCCATAAAAATATCCAGCCATACACTGATGGCTGAAACCTAACATAAAATTAATGCAGACATTTAAATAGCATTATGATTTGCAATTAAGCTGCACAGATCTATTTCAGGAACAGCATACTGAGGTTTTTTATTTGTTTCAGGAAGAGTAGCAGTAGAATCTCTTTTTCTTTTTGCTTGCATTACCTTCTTACCTCCACAAAATAAATAGTTATCCTATTAAATGCAGCTCAGTAGTTTATTTGGGCCATGCTGAAGCAGTAAAGGTAAACAGTCAAAGACTACCATTGGCAGCAACAGCTTATGGACTAACAAAAAATAACCCGAGGAAAATCTGAGCAACCAGCTCATTCATTAGTATATCACTGCAGGGAGGCTGACATGTTTTCAGTGTGCAATCAAAACCATCTTTCTCCACCACTGCAGAAAATGTAGCTAAATTCCTTTCCTTCACACACTACTTCTATCCTAAGGACTTAGAAATCAGACAAACCCTCTCCTCCTTTCCCGTTCATGGCAGCAGCTGGACCACGGGCAGTCTAGAACAGCGAGCCATGACTCGGTATAGCTGAGACCCAGCTCACCCCAGCCTGCACACTGCTCTGAGGAGAATCCCTGCACTAGCCAGAGGGCCAATGGAGGCTGCATTCTGCTTGGAACACAGGCAGGAGGAAGCAGATTAGGAAATCTGTTTCACATGCTGGTTTAGGGGGTTGGACTACATGATCTGTAGAGGTCCCTTCCAACCTTAAGGATTCTATGCTGCCTTTCTCCAGGTGAATGGACTGGGAGAGCAGCCCTCAAAGAGCTATGCAGAAAATAAATTACTCCAGAAAATGAATTACTTCAGTTGATTACCTTCAGTACTAACTTTAGTACTAACCTCTAGTAGCAATGATTCTGCATCTGCTATGAATTAGTAATTCCTGTGCTATTGCATCTCCATAATACTTCATGTGCTCCTACAGCTTTGGCCTGAGTCTCATGCAGGCCAAAACTGATTTACAGAACACGATGAGTGTCTACACTGGAGATGAATTAAAATCTGCATTTGAAATCCAAATGAAACATCTTTGTCATTTCAAATACATAGAAATTAGGTACTAAACCAAGACATGGGCAAAGACTGTGCACATATAAATGAGAAGGGCTAATACAGTTTGTCTCAAGGATCAGGTTACATCAGTTTTTTGGACCTGGGAAGACTCAGCAAGAGAATGATTGCTTATCTTGTTACCCTTCTCTCCAAAACCTCCACCTAGTGCCACTGAAGCCAGCAGTCTTTAAGAGACTGAATTCCTGTGAGGCTTCCAACTGTTCTTAAATACTTAATCTTCTTTACAGTGATTAAAAATCTTAAATCTGAATAATTCTGACTTATAAAACAAAGCCAGACTACTCAACACCCAGTAGCTCAGAAATGCCTATTTAATAATTATTCCTCTAACTCAACACAGGTATGTCTTTTTAATTTCATAATGAATTAAGAGTATACCCTTTTTAATTTCATAATGAATTAAGAGTATACCAAGAATACATAACTGGGGTCCTAAGCCTGCAAACTTCACACTCTCATCATTCTGAATATAGAAGGCTTATGTTTAAAGTCACAAGAACATTTCATGGCTTGCCAATGAGCTGCAGATGTTCAGTGAATTTACATCAACTCCAAATAACTTAAACCTTCTAGCTAGTCCTCCGTGATGCATACTGACCTAGGTCTTTTCATTCAATTTATTTGCCATACTAAATCCCACCACGCAACAGCTGCTGAAAAGAACTGTATCGCACCGATCACCGTGTTTGTATTTATGTTACCCTTATTCTTCCATGTTAGAATTACAAAATCACTCCTGGAATGCTCCGAGAATGGTGAACAGCATCACATAGCTGATATTACCAGTAGTATGGATTCTGTCCCCGCAAGAACTCAATTCTTGAACTCCAGTCAATGCTCCCATTCTTTCAGATAACAAGAGACAAAAGGTGAGGCAGAGCAAAGCTGGTGGTATGAAATGGTATACACATATTTTTGCTCTAGCTGACAGGCTCTGCAACTAAAAACTACTTTGGTAATCAGAGTTCCTACCAAAATAGACAAAGAGTCAACACATCACACGGACAAGATCGGGAAAGAAGCAAGCACACGATTTCCTCATGTGGTTACAAAATACTTCACTGCACTTAACATTGGTACATATACAATATACATATACATACCTAGCGAGGAAGACCAACTTATTGCCATCCCAGTCTCTTTCCCACTGTTCTGCTGGCATCATCATCTGGGCCTTCTGTTATTCATCTGACATTTCCATTTATTCCTGAAGCTTTATATTCTCCCCTAGTTCTGAAACCATGACCTTCCACCAGCTCCTCCAAATATTTTAAGACAATTGTTACAGACCAGAGAAAAACTCCTCAGCAGTTCAGATTATGAAAAGATCTTGAAAAATATTTGTGTAGCACCTAGCTCCCAGACTGTTCTGCCACAATTACAATGGCTTTTTCCTCTCTAAGATGGGAATAGGAGCCTGCCAATCATTTAACTTGTCTGAGTGTTAGTCTTTCCATCAGTATCTCAAGAAAACACAGTGATAGTGCAAATATTTCACTGGGTATGTTCACAGATAACACTAGACATTAGGATACTTTTAGGAATGAAGATAAGTAAGTCCATTCCTCTGAAAGTGTTGAGAACCTAGTCAATTTCCATCTCTTGGCAAACTCTAAAAGAGATATTTTAACACTGCCAGCCTCAAATACCTTGAAATAATGTCATACGCCCCAAGAATTCTGAGGTATCACTAGGGAGCAGCATTGGTGGGAGGGTTTAGTTTTGAAGCCTCAAGTTTTCACATATTCAAGCTTCATTTTCTTCAGCCAACTTTTTATTAAAAAGAAAGCACATATTTTCTCCTGTGCACATGCCTGAGCCCAGGGCATTAAAAAACCCAAATATGGAAAGAGTTGGCAACATAGCATTTCAATATCATTTAATTAAAATACTCCTCTTACATGCTGCAGGGATCAGTAATATCAAAGACAAACCGAGGGTGGAGGCTGAAGGGATATGAATCAGAATGATAGGCAATCACATTAAAAAAGAACACTTTCTGCTTTCTAAAGGGAAAGAAAACACCATGCTTAACCCTTTTTTATTTCTTAAGACAAAAAGAACATACCAAAAAAAAGAAAAAATAACCCCAAATATAATCAAAAGGTAGTTCCTTTTTTAAGGAAGTTCTGATTAAGTTTATTAAAGTGAAAGTTAAGTGTGTGGTTTCACCAGAAACCAGAGTTTCCTTCAGTATTTCCTACTTAAATTTTCTTCTGCTTTTGGAGAAAGAAAAAATACAAAATGAAGCTTCCTTAAAGCATATGAGGTAGGGAAGTAAAAAAAAAAATCATGCATTAAATATTAATATTAGAGGTCACTTCTGATAAACACTGTCAAATATGCTCCAGAACAGAGTACAATCCACTTTTAGAAATATGCTAAGAAAATGAGTTGCCACCAAAGAAACATTCATTACATATACCTTCTCAGTAAAGGATAAGAAATTATCATATATATATATTAAGTAATACTTGAGAATACAATTTAACTTCAAGTTGACCTGCATGCATATATGGCCACTATGAACTGGAAAAAATATATATATATAGTTACAACACTACCCTAAGCCCTTGAATATCAAGATCCTCATCCTAAAATATATTTGCCTTGTGTGCTTGCACTTCATTTCTGAAATGTGCCCAAGCTCATCATAAAAGCAAGTTGCTTGATAAAGTTTCTCCCAAGAGACAAACCTCCTTGGGTATGTTTACCTAAAACATCTCTTAGAAAAAGAATGTTATTTCTTTTGCTTACTGTCACATGCTTTTTCTGAAACTGTCCTCCCCATTTGCACTGATTACCTCTCCTGAAATACAACTAAATTGGAAAGAATAAGTCTGCAAAGTGCTGACTTGCAGGAGCATTTAACTTGCAGGGTAAAAAGACTGAACAGAGCCTTTGGTGTACACTTGATATAGCATACACTAATATCAACAGCTACAACATTAATACAAAGGCATCTTGGTGACCTGCAGGACAAATGACCAAGTCACACTGCTTGTGGAGAACAGTACCATTGTATTCTGAAAGAACAAAGAAATCAGCAGTTAACATTGCATATACCACTAAGGGTAAAGTTTTAAGCGTAGGAATTATGTTCACCAGCTAGTTCTTAAAAAATATCTACAAGTACTCCTCTATTTCTACAAATACAGTAACTTCAACTGAACTTCCATCACTGCAAGTGAAACATATTTTTCCCCTCCACATATTACAAGAAATCCATGCTATGTCTGGTAAAATACTGTTCATCACAAACAAGCCAACGAAATCCCTGATTGGGATGGAATACTGTACAGTACTGTCAACTCTCCACTCATAAATATTCCATAGTTATTAGATTATATACACCCTGTTTGCTTCAAACAGCATATTGTGTATATATTGCTTAACATAGCCAAGTTCTACTTAAAAACTTGTATGGTTTGGGGCTTCATCACTAGGCAAGAATGAGTTAAACTCGTTTAATAAGAAAGGCTCCCTTGCAAAGATTTTCCAATTTACATATTGAACCAAGATGAAGGCTGTCTTGGTAAAAATAATTGCCTAGGACAAACATCACATACCTTAAAATGTATAAGAACTTGAAGAGAATTACTACTATGTTCCTAAGTTTTACAAGAGCACCTTATTCTCCCTGGATTTCTACTAATCAAGGATGTGAACATCCAGACTGGGACTACTCCTGTCACAAATTATTCTTGTCACGTACTTTCCACATCCAACACAGTTTCCCTCTTTGGGAAACCTCTCGGTTTCAAGAAGACACAAAAATCTTTTGATGGACTCCAATATATGGCTCTTTGCTACTTTCTCTCTCATTTTACTCCAAGGCTCCATCCCATTGATTTAGTCCACACTTGTTCAATTCTTTTTTCAGAAGCTCTATTAAGGATGAAGATGCCAAGCTACCACAGTACTAGTGACATTACTGTTCCACAAGCCACAGAAAAATATTGAGGTATTGGCATATCACATGTTACAATCACTGCCTCATGAGCATACAAGATGAGCTGTATCTCCTACTGAAACTGCAGGAACACACGTTTTGGGCACTTGGATCTACAGACTATTTATGCCACAGCTCCCAGAAGGACTGTCACTGAGCAGCAGTAAAATTCCTATTCTACAGGTCTACAGATCCACTTGCCTCTGTGGCCTTCTAAAGCTGATAGCTTCCTCTTTAGGCTCGCATACATATGCGGTCAGTGGAGCTAGTAAACATCCAGCAATTAACAGAGGGTTGTTTTGAACACAAATTCTGTTACTTTATATTCACAAGACTTAAGAATACATCCATTACAAGATAACTCGAGACATATATAGAGAGTTCATCTGATCCTCAAGATAAACCAAGATCATGCAATTTGAAAGAGAAGATCAGAATCAAAATGATATATTACACAGAAAACCATAGAGAAAATCATTAGCCAGGTTACATGCTTAAAGTCACCAGATCTTTCAGATTATTAGTTGATTTTTTTTTTCCCTGTGCTAGTCTCACCATGTATTCTCCTGTCTAAGAATTAATATATTGATGTCAATCAGTCTCAGGCTGAGCTACCAAACTCTCTTCTTTCCCTCACGCAAAATATACAAGATCTACCATAGTTATCAACAATCGCACCCACCTGCACATACATCAAGTCCAGAATGTCACATACATCACTTATTTTCCTATCCTAACAGAAAAGTAGTCTACTGGTATGCCTCATCTAATAATTGCAGGTAAAATCCAGGTATAATTCATTTCAAGCATTTATTATGTTCATGACAACAAATGTTATGTTCAAGCATTATGTTCATGAGAAGAATGGAAGTTGCAGTTGTACAGCTTTTTATTTTTACATATAAATATATATGTATGTGTGTGTGTATACATATCAGCATGCATTTTGGCATTAAGCCAAATCTGGCATTTCAAGCAAGTGTGATTTAATAAAACATGCCACTGTTGACTCACCACAGCGTGTGCTGTATCTTGTCTATTGGAAATGGTTCAGAGAAGTCCACTTCATGCATGGGTTGCCATAGCTGTTATCTGATTCTGGCCTGCTGCAGGGACAGGTTTCTAATGCTAGCCCTGAGTAAAACCAAAAGATAAATTACCTGGTTGGTAGTCCTTTAAGATAGAAATACACAGAACAGTTACCATAAAAGCCAGCTGACCTGAAATGGCAATATTATATAGCACATTTTATAAAGAAGTACAGTTCTGCTCTGAAATGCGTTCAGTTGCAAATAATATCTATGAGGTTGGATACAGGGGAGAAACAACTAATCAAGGTGCAAAACTTTCACTAAAACAAGTTGAAAAATCACATGTAATCACTTCTCTAATATGTAGGAGGTTTTTAAAAGTTGAAAGACTTGATCATGTAGGTTGGCAATACAAACGCAACCAACATCTTCATGAAGTCTTTGAGATACAAATACATACATGTATATAAAAACCTCAGACCATCCAAATACATACCACAAACAATAAATGCAAAGACTTAGATGATATCAGAGTATGTTAAAAGGAGTAAACAAAGAATGTACAGCCAAGTCAGTATTTGTTCTTCACTGCTAATAACTAACTGCTAATACACTTGCCATATTCCATTATTGGCACCATTCTCTGGCCTACACATTAATCAAAAATTCGAGGTATACAAAAGCAGTGGCACGCTTTAAGTGAAAGGTTGATATCTAACTGTGAAAGACGACAGTAAGACTACAAGATTTAAAATCCTTATGTATGAAGAACTGTTTCATGTGAGAGGATCCACAATGCCAAGCTTTTTTAAGTGGTGGCCAGTGATAGGACAAGGGGGAATGGCTGCAGCTGAAACACAGGAGGTTCCACCTGCAGGTGAGGGGGAACTTCTTTCCAGTGAGGGTGACAGAGCCCTGGAACAGGCTGCCCAGGGAGGTTGTGGAGTCTCCTTCTCTGGAGGTCTTCAAAACCCGCCTGGATGCCGCCCTGTGCCACCTGCTCTAGGTGTGCCCACTCAAGCAGGAAGGTTGGACCAGATGATCTCTAGAGGTCCCTTGCAACCTTGAAGATTCTGTGATTCTGTGATGTTTCACCAAAATGAGCCAAGATTTGCACACAGTCAGGCTTCCTGAAGCCTCATTGAAATTACTTGTCCCTCATATCCCAAAACATCTTTCTAGCATGAAAGTCTTGTGAAACAGGCATTGCCTAGACCGGAATCAGTATTTCACCCTTCTGAGTGCTCTACCTAAAAACTGTTTATTCCGATATGAAAAAACTTGACAGCACTGTAGCATGATATTTCACAGGTCAACCACAGTGCAAAGTAGCTACATGAGACTAAAATGGCATGAGATTTCCCTCTCAGCATCATCACTGCTAGGTCAGCAAGGGGTGGTACTAATACAACCATCTACCTCTTCTTTTCCTTGGAGTCAAGTCTGAAAATACAAAAATATAACAGACGTTTTTTCTTTTTCTACTTGTGCAAAGTGTTGTCAACCCATCCTACACTTGCAGTAGCCTGGGGCACCCTAAGACAGTGTCATGACCTTTACATCCTTTCCACAGAGGAACACACCATTGCTACTTTAAGTTCATATACAGAAACCTTTATTAATAATAGTAAAAAGCAATGCAAATGTAATAAAACAAGACAGAAGCACTCCTCCTGCTATCTTGAAGAAATAGACAAAACTGCTCCTCACAAACTACAGCATCACAACTCACAGAAAATGTATTGACAAGTTGAAAGCTTTTAAAACCAGTGGACTGGGAACAATTACATTCTGTCCCATTCTTGCTATCTGAATCTCATTGTCACAGCACAAAAGGAAGTTTAATAACTCCAACACCTGATTCCACACTAATGAAATTGTCCTTAGTTTCAACAAGATTTCTTAAATACAAAAGATAATTTCTTTCTCTGCAACACTTCATTTGTCCACTATCTCCACAAATAGTGCTGTGAGAAACGAACAAAAAAAGCACCTTTTGTTCTTTACAATTCACATCCTTTCTTAGAATTTTCTTGCAAATGGCCCAACTGAAAACTGTAAGCTTGCAAGCACCAGAGAAAAAGGGGACCAGAAGACAAATGTAGGAAGATAGCTGGTATTTCTACTTGGTATTGCAGTGCAAATAAGTGTCTCCCTTTCTCCTCACAACACAGCAGAGCAACAACTATGGTCAATGCTGCAGTCATTACACTTAAGTCACGATTTCTAGGCATGCTCTTATGAGCTCAAAATGAAACCAGAAGCATGAAAGGCTCCCTTTTTACAGGTACTAGTCTTAAACCCATTCAAGAACTGCTTTGATATGAACAAATATCAACAAGGTGCTATTTTATGCTCTTCAGGTATTATCCAAAAAAAGACTGCAGCTTGTTTTCAATTATGGCTTAAGAGATTCGGAAAGCAAAGCTGAGGATTTTTCTCTGAATTCACATTTTTATTAAGATTTGGAAGGCAGAAAAAAAAAATCTTGAGTGCAAGAATTATCCTTATATCCAACTCATTTGGGTCTGCTTAGCTTTCCGCTAAATTACACAAGCTTGGTAACCAACTGCATCCTAAAAGAGAACCTTCCAACTTGCCAGATACCATGGTGGGAAAATTCTGATAGTGCGCTCCTTGTTACAAAAGCCCCATCTCAGACCTAACACCTTAGAACGGTATTTGGCTTTGCCATTATTGATCTGGTACTATTAAATCTTTAAATAATGGCTGCAGATGTGTCAACAGTTCACAGAAAGAAAAGGCATCCCCAAGGTCTGCTCATAAAGTATCCTTCTAGCACACATGGATCTTTATAATAAAGAGAGAGGCATTTTCCTTTATCGAGGCACACAGGCAGCTGAGGACAACCCATTTTTCCCATTATATTATTTTTGCTCTTACCCACTTTAGAAATATCTCTGCAATCCCAAAGCTCTTCAAGAAAACCATAACAACAACAGGATCCCAACGAATTATACATGCTCTGAAACAGCAGGATAGAACAACAGTGAGAACACATCTTAACCGAGTCAGGGAAGGAAAATACTGCTTAATGGCTGAGGTTCAGTCACCTATGTCATTCACATCTGTGTCCTCAGAGGAGAAATTTGTTTTGTCTAGCCAACTAAAAGCAGTATCTTAAGTCACCTTTTCTAGTACAAGGACTGAAGAGAGAGCAGGAATCCCATAAAGGAAAACACTTCACCCCTTGGTAGCCCTGGCTGGAGGTTATTGAGCAGTGTTCTGAAACAGGGCTAGAAGCTAAGAGGTTTAGTGCACCTCACTGTCCTCTAAGGTAACCAGAGATAGTTTATATGTGAGCAGAGACAAACAGCCCAGTGCAATTCACAGATCCACAAGACCCACATTCCCTTCCCCGCTATGTTGACACTTCTCTTTTTTCCAGAGCTTACTTGCACGATACCGTCTCCATCCTACAGCAAGCCGATGTGGGGAAGCAAGAGGAAGGACAGGGAGATGTATATGAACACACACCACACTTGTGTTCAGACAATATACCAGTTTCCTCTTAAAAAGAGCACCCACCTTATACCTTCATTTCCCTTTCCAAAGTTGGCATTTTCACATCATGTCTGCTCATTTTTAAATGTGTCTCTTGCAAATCTCGCCCTGAGCGTATCAGAGCAGGGCAAGCCTGCACTGAAGGTATCGCAAAGCTATGCAGCAAAAAGGACCCATGTAAACAAGCTCACAAGCACCCAAGATGTGAATGCCATGGCACATGCTGGTCGTGCTTCACTGGCAGCACAGCTTGCTTATTAAGCATTATGCTCTAACACGTCATTAATCCAACTCAAATCTGTATTATTTGTAATAAGGCCTTTCTGCAGAACAAAAAATTTCTCCCTACAGCAATAGTTCTCCTGTCAGATGATTTCCCTGCAAAGTGACATTGATTTCACTGCAGTGTCTACAAATTATTGCCTTTTCCTTTACAAAATAACTGTCCTTGATGTGCTGTAAACACTTTTGCTTTAAAACGCAGTGCCTTCTGTTGATTTGCATTTGGGAATCATGCAATGGACTGATAGCTGCCTGAAGAAACCATTTTCTGTAACAGCCCCCCACAGCCTCCACATTGAGCCCACCAACATAGTTTTTTCAAACACTTCCCCCCACAACCACACATCTTTTTCTTCCATTTAAATTCAGACCCTTTGCAAAAGGCCTTCGCTTATGTCCTCCATATCTGGAAACTGCCTAACAACACCCCCTTCCTTTTTATTTTTACAAATTCCATTTAATACAGCTCTGCCTATATTATCCACATAATACACTCATTTCTACCCAACTGCAAGCCAAGATTTCCGTACCCCCCACAAGCCCCTGCAAGCAGCATTAGAGGCTACGAGGCTGACTACAACACTGCTGTTTACATGACCCAGCTGGCCAAACGCTACCCCTCCTGCCCCTGCCGCGCGTCCGCATCGCTCTCACTGCCACCTAAAGCGCCCCGAGAAGCTCAATACACACCCGAAGGCAGGAAAATGACCGTCCTCTGGCCACCAAACCTACTGCTGCAGCCTCCTCGCCTCGGCCAGCCCTTTCCTCCATTAACCTGCCTCTCTCTCTCTCCCCCTCTCCCTTTTTTTAAGCAGCAATCAATATTCATCACCCCACCCTGCAAAAGCAGGTTAGTCAGAGAATATTAGCATCAGCAACCTACCATTCCGTGCTTGCGAACTATTCTCCTCGTCCAGCAACCTTTCCCCCAAACTGCGATTTTACGTGGTATTTTTAAACCACATTCCAAATAGCGCCAAGAAAAAAGACAGGCTATTAACAGTGATAACAAAAAAAAATAAAAAGAGAGGCTGTGTAATTCAAAAAAAAAATCAAATTTTTCCCCCTTTAAAACACTAAATAATAAGCCTGGGGTAGCAGGTAAAGCAAAATGGAAAAAGAGAGGCAAAATGTCTGAGAATAATGGAATAAAAGAGAGGCAAGAAGAGAGTGGCTTGCTGAATCACGCTCTTTCACTGCCTGGAAACCATTGTGCAGCGTGATGCTGGCTGTACCATTGTGGAACCTACCAGAGGAGCCAGGCAGAGAGCTTGGGGAATGGGGCTGCTATGGCAACTGAAAGGAGCACACATGACGTCAAAGCACACAGAGGTCTCCAAGGGGGGGCCGGGAGGGGGGGACAAGAGGAGGAAGAGAAAAGCCTAATCTGCAGCCACAGCTCCAGTATCTCCTAGTGAATCAGGGGACAGAGCCGACTGCACCAGGAAGCTGAATAGTCTTCTGTAGCACTTAGCAGCAGCAGCAGCTCAGGCATCTGCATCAGGGAGCTAGTCAGTACAGAGAGGGGGCAGGAAGATTCATGTGGTGCAGATCTGCCCTTTTGTTTGCTTAGGCTGCTGCATGCACACCCCAAAATGCCTGTCACCCTAGGATAAGCAAGTACTGCAAATAAACTCCCATTTGTTTATTTGCAGTACTTGGAGATGGAGGAACATCCTGTAATTGGTAATAAACCAAGGGAGAGGTTACTGAACGATGGGAAGAGTTTGCAAGCATGATTCTTAGATTGTAATTGCTGATATTCTGTGCTTTTGCAGGATGGAGTGATGAATTTTTTTTTTTCTTAAAAAAGAAGAGAGATCAGGAAAAGGCAGAAAGGCCATAAATCAAGCCGTGTAAGGGAAGCAAGACAGCTCTACATAGGACTTCAGCTAGAAGACAGTAGGAGTCACTAGTTACTCTGGTGGTTCCATTCAAAAGGTGGCAGCATCCCATGTTGTGGGACTCTGAACAGTTGCTTGGTTCCTAGTCCTGGAATTTGGGCATTTTGACACCGACATGATGGGGAGATCTAGAGTTACCCTTTGGCCTTACAAGGGCCTCTGTTTGCAGGGGTATATTCCTTCTGTGTGAATGCTGTAAGTAACTACAAGGGAGATACTTTTTCCGTGCTCGAGCAGTTTGCAAAGCACAAAGTACGCCTGTAAAACCATCATGCTAGGCTAAGCTTCCACAAGATTTTTATCCAGAAAACATCTAGTTAGAAACATCACCAGCAATTCCATCTGGATGGAATAAACCTTTATTGAAGCACAAAATATGTAATTCAAAATATCTGCCCGATACAGTTCAAAGGATCTCCAAGCAGATTTCTTGCTACTGGCTGAGTATACCACAGGATATTCTATGGCCAAAGCCAAACACTGTCCTTTATGACCAGAACTTATGCCACAGTTTTGGTCTGTTGCCTTTTGAGGTCCTCCAAGTGTCTTTAGCAGGCCTTACACTGACACATCACAGACTGACAAACATTTAATGTCAGCAGCACGAGATTTCAAGCCAGGCCATTTCATAGCCACTTGGGCTATCTGTTCTACTACTCATGTTGTTCCTTATATCCCTCCACCCCTTCGCTCACCAGCCTGTTCCACCTGTGTGTTCTCTTATTTATTTTCATCTTCGTTCCCGCATACATACACCACCATTTATTCACAAGAAGTGAAAACAAACCCAAAAAAGCACTACTTCCATATGTTGCTGATATTGTGTTTTTCTGCTCTGTGGTTTCACTACAAATGAAGAATCACTATGGAAAAATCCCTCCCTCACAGTAGACCTACGGAAAAGATAGGCTGTAGTACAGCAAAGCAGCATACACAGGGACAAGCTGTGCCCAGAGAAAGCTTTACCAGGGCCACCAAGAACTTGAAGGAGCTATCAAGAGCAGCATTGAAATCAGCTCTTAACTGACAGCTAGATGAAGCAGCTACAATTAGCAGTAATTACAAGTTAGAGAGACAAAACAAAAAAACTTCAAACTCCTCATCACATTACTGCCAAAGAAAAAAAACTCTAACAGGCAAATATAATGCAACTTTCACTCTAGCATTATAAGTTTATTCTTCTGATGGCATTGAAACTCATCTGTGTTTTTTTTTGTTTGTTTGTTTTCTTGGTGCCTGTTCCTTCTCTATCACAACATATCCTTCCTCTACAGACTTGCAATTTTTTATTAAACACTAACCTATATCATGTTTGCACTAGAAGAATCACTTCCTCTTCCAGCCTAAAGAAGGGATGTAACAATAAGCAGTTCACCCATTCCATACTCAATATTCTATATTCCATCACAGGAAAATACCCTTTAAAATACAAATGGGTGGAACAAAGCCTGTGTACTGTGGTTCAAAACTCTAGACTGCTGCTCATTTGGCAAAATCCTACACTTCAGTGATCATATTTATACATATATAGTAAGAATTATGAGTTTAACACTAATCGGAGCAATAATATTGTAGTCTCTCTCTATATTATAACAGCATTACCTAGGATGTTCAGGATACATCCAGAACAAAAGAATCCAGAGATTTTTTTCCTGGAGAAAAAAACATGGAAGACAGAATATGTTTGAAAATGGCACTAACTGCCTACTCGATGAGAAGAGGGGTGATGAAACTGCATTTCTGAATGAACTGGAAGAAAAAAACAGAAACCAAGTGAAAAGCCTAAGTCCTTACAGAGGTGATAGAGGCTTCAGAATCCAACTGCAATATTTGTTTTCTGAACAAAATATTTAATGGAAAATAGTTCTTTGTCAGATGCTTTTTCTGATATAGGGATGCTGCTTTCTAAAGCCAGGAGAGCAACACCAGCCTTTCACTTCACTTGTCTGTAGAGTGTTTACAGCTTGCTTTCTGCAGTCTCTTGGAGAGCTGGCTTACCAGCAGAACCAAGATTCACAAAGATGCCATAAAACACATTCTGTCCTGGGCCTGAGCTTCTGATTAGCACTGCAATGGCCTGAGAGAGTGCAGAAAATCCGAGTGAAATCATTTCAAGATATGTTTTTAGGCTGGATTCCATTGGCAGCACTTTCCTAAAGAGCTGCTTTGGCCTTAACGGACTTCCATGATAAGCATCTAAAGAGAGTATGAGTCTGATACCAAGTAAACACAACTGAAGCAGAGGTTTGCAACACAAGGATAGCCAAAAAGACCACCATAAGCCCCTGAAGTTCATTTCAGGTAGGCTCTTAGTGCTTCTAAAGCACTCAAACGTAAGTTTCCCTTTGCACACAACTTCTCCTATTACAGTCAAATTCGGAAATAAGCACATACAATTTACAATCCAGGACATAAGCACTAGACTGTACTTTTGTGACCTATTTTGATCAGACAATCTGGGAGCACGGAGGTTTGAAGGACAGTTAGGTCCAAAAATGTGCATTTCAAGTTTTACACTTAAGTAAAACAACAGAGAGCATCCATCAAACAATACATAATGCTGGACTAAACTAATAATGCTGAACTAAGGTAAACTATTTTTGATCAGTCTATTCAGTTCAAAATACTAATAGAAGTTTTAAAAGTAGATGTACATAGATGACCTGTCCTTTTCAAGAATTAAGCACTGCTTTTAACGCACTTAACAGAGGAAAGGAGCTGTGGCTTTAGCAGGTTTCATAGGCACCTTCTGAAATGGGGCTACAAGGGGAAGAGTAGCTGCTGAAGCACCAGCTCTGTCTCAACTGGAAGCATGCAGTGAAGCACTGTGTTAACCCACGTGAAGCCCAAGAGCAAGCTGGAATTGCCCAAACAATTTATATCATTCATCCTTGAGCCTGCTGTCTCTGCTGCATAGATAAGTGAACATAGCAGCTATTAAACTGCCAGAAGTTGCCAGTGGCTCTTCAAGTAGCATGAAACTGGCAACACTTGGTGTACTGGGCTACAACCTGGTGGTTCAGGAGCTTCCATCTACTTCATGTACTTCATATTCTTGTTTCAATAGACAAACAAACCACACAATAAAGGCACTTGAAATAAAATTTTACTGAGCACCCTAACAGTCTCAGTGTTTTAAGGGTTAAAGCGACATACTAATCACTGACATAAGTTCCTCCAATCTAATCAGTAGATGAGACAACTAGCATGATGCCTCAAGAGTGCTTTCCATCAGGATTTTCTGATTCTAGCCTGATGCAGTGCTGCACAGTCAAGTTTTAAGATACAGGTAACATGATATATTATCAACAGATGCTGGAATCCAGCTTTGCTAGGCCACGGCTACTCTTCCAATCTAAGTGCTCACTAGATAAAGGTTTTCTTGAATCCAGTCTATCAAAGCTACTTTCTATCTTGAAGACAGGAAATAAGAACTATTTTTGTGCAGCTCTCATTTGTCTTAAATCTCCGTGTATGGCACTTCTCACGTTTTAATCAACGGTGATGTGACTGGCATAGCATTAGCTGTATGGCTAACTGCTTTTAAAAAGCTCCAGTATTGCACAGTCACATAATACACATCAACAATTTGACTGTAACAGAGTTAATTGTGATTAAGAGTGAAACCAGAAAAAAAAGCTAGTAACTGAGAACAGACAAAAATAAAGATGGAAGGCCACAGTTGTCAGACAAGTCTGTTTATGTGGTATATCACAAGGGAGGTTTCTAATTAAAAGAGACAGGACATCAGCTTAAGGAATCCACCAGACCAATTTGTAAAAGGCAGTGATTATCAATAACAACTGACCTGAGGAGTTAAACTGATAGACAATAAATCAAAAACAGTTATTCTAATATCTTGCTGACATCTTCTTAGAAGCCAAAATCCTAGGCTGCACATGCTAGGCGCAACCAGAACTTCATAACAAACTGGCTCTTCAGGCCCAACTGAGCTATTCTCTATCAGTTATTTGCAAATTAAGTTCTAATACAGCCTAAGACAAACCTTAGCAGAACTGCACTAAACACAAAGATGACAGGCACTAATACAAGGTAAGTGCACAAGCAGGCACATGTATTAACATCCAAAATAGAAGTGTTCGAGTCTTTTCCAGCTAATTGTGATGAGCATCATGAGTCTAATCCAAAGACTAACGCCACTGGAAGAAGGACACACAGACACCTCACTAGGCACTGACCCAGGAAAAAAATATACAACTAAGTATTTCCTTCAGCAACAAGGATTAAACAAGTAACTTAGAGCACTGAAGAGAGAATTAGGACCTTGTTACAGGACATGAAAAAACTGTTACTTCAATTCCATCATATTTTTTTGGGTCCAAAAACACTCTTGCTGTTAGTCAATGATAGAAATGAAGTAAACTAACTGAAAGATTTTAGCATATCATACCATGACTACTTTTAAGACAAGCACTCCCCTTAACTAGTCCAGCTTCTGGCAAGGGCTACACTCCTGGCCAAACTCTACCAAATGCATATATATATCACAAGAACTCCAGTATCCAGTATACAAACTTAGGCATACTTTTTTACCCTAATGACTTTAGATATTACATAAGATGCACCAACACGCTCTAAGCTAAAAGCATACTGCAGAAGAGGTCAAAAATACTATAAAGATTAAATCTCAATTTGAGGCTAAAAAGAAGTAACTAAAAACTTCTTAAATGTTATTTAAATTTGCCATTTCCTGTATTTAGTTATTCTTCCACAATGGAAGACTGCAAGCTCAATTTTCCCTGCAGATACATTAAGGCACATATTGAGGATTCATTTATAAATGATTCCAGTACAACAGTGCATGAGCAGAACTAAAACTCACTTCAGGAACAAATCACTACAACCCTCTGCTACAAACACGAGTGCACAACCACACTCCACAATATTTCACATCTTGACTGGAAACCACAATACGTTTACAGTTGTCAGTTCACTCTGCTATAACCATAAAATTAAATCAGACTGTGACAGATGGTGTCCAGTCTGTCTGAAGATATTATCTCCTGCATAAATATTGATCATTTTAATAAGTTGTGCTCCTAGTATATGTTTCAAAAGAACATAGCTTCCTATCTTGAGCCTGACTGACAGCAAAAGCCTTGCCCAAGTTACCATGGCAATAAGAAGTTGCTAATGTAAGATTTGAATGACTTGGGCCCGACAAAGCTGTCTGCTAAGCATTTCTGTATTCAAAATGGCTCAAGCGTACAAAAAATCCAAAGGAGAAACGCCGTGTTTGGTGCATTATATTGACTTTAGTGATCTGCTGCCAGGTAGCTGAACCTCCTCTTCTACTGTTATCTCTGTGCAATTCCTTGCTATTTCCAAAGGTTTTAGTATACTCCCTTTCCTAGAAGGTTTTTGTTGGCTGGCTGCTTACTTGAGTAGCTTTTCATCTTTTAATTCGATTCGATTCCTGGATAATGGCATGAACAACTCAACTGTTTTGCTAAATTTCACTGTTGATACTTTGGACTTACTGAGTCCTCTATTTCCTGTATATAGGTCAGTGCTCACCATACAGCCCAACGCTCTCCTTCCATGACAAAAGCTGCAATGAACTGCAGAACTGCACAACTACCAGCACATGATGCACTTCTGCAGTCAGCTGAATGTCTCCATGATTCCTGGTTTCTCCAACTAAGTAGTTTCAAACTTGTCTTTCTGAAGATTCGGCAACAAAATTAACACGTAGTTATCAGTAATATGTATGGTTTTATTTTGTCTCAATCCTGACCAAAACAACTGGTCAACAAAGGCCTGCACTAGAACCACACAACAGGCATCTATCAAGAGCCGAGTTAGCTTTCAGAAATCTAGTGCTGCCTGTACCTTAAAAAAACCTCAAGTCTTAGTTATTTCACAAAACATTCAGAGAAAAATATGAGTTTGCTAAGGTCATCCAGCCAGTGAACTACATACAGGATGCATGCTCTTACAGTAAGAGAATTCCCTAGATCATACCTGCTTTCTGCATTTGCTACGTAAGGAAGTACTTTTGATGCTCTGAAATACTAGATGAGGGCTGCAGAACGTGTGTTACAAGACAGACTGTACCTGCAGCAGTGCAGAAACTTCCCATTCTAGGCAGCAGCAGCAGCAAAAGAAGCGCCTCCCAGCAGCCTTCTCTCACTTCATGTCACTGGCCATCACAGAAGCAGAGGAAAAACAAGGAGCACCAGGAAAATCCCATATCCCTTTCCTTCCACAACCCCAGCACAGTCACCCCACTGGTGAGCAACACAAGGCAGGATGGATCCCACTGTAACTCAACATCCCTTATAAATGCAGTCTGTTTAAACAAGCAGTAGATTTACAGTTAAAGATGAACAGAAGAGATATCTCCAAGTTGCTACTTCCATAATATGCTTAGCTGCTTCATGTAGTATGAGACACAGTTGGCAGAGAGCAGTTTTTAGCACTGTAATTTTTTTTTTAAATTCTGGAGCAAAGCAATACTTAAATTGTAAACTTTTTTTTGTTTATAACTATCAGCTAAGCTGGAGAGGATCGTAAGCTCCACTAAGATGGCAAAAAGTTGATGGGAAATTTGTCCAATATAAAATCAATTGTATTTAATTTCAAGAGAGATGCCACA
>JAUBOD010000004.1:1130464-1148824 GCA_032353885.1 Nothura maculosa
AAAACATCGGCATATTCAGCTTCTGTTATGGGAGTAGAGCTGGCTGTCAGGATAACCTAACCCTCCCGGGGTGGGTGCATCTACCTGCAGTACACTCCTGTGCGTATGCTCAAGAAATTTCACTACAAAACAGGTAATACCTGAAGGGCGAGGGGGAGAAATAAAGGGGAAAAAAAAAAACAAAAGAGAGAAAACACTAAGTTTATTTCCTACATGGACCAAGTGTAATAAAGGAAAATACTTCCATGTTCAACGGCAGCAGAGCTACAGTTAGTATTGAATATTACAAATACACTCTTTTTACTTGCTATATTTCAACTTTTATGCTGAGCTGATATCGCAAAAGTGGCCATGGCAAAATAATAGTTGCTTATTAAAATTCACTTTTTTTTTCCCCCACTCACAATAGATGCACCTAGTAAAACATTTTTGGGAGGTACTCAGGCAAATAAACTCTGCAAATGAATACAAGATTTAACAGGCTGTACATATAAGCTCCTACCTACTACAGCAACCTGAAATGCAAGTTTCTGCCAAAAAACACCTCACACGAGCTGAGACAGCTAAGAAAGTTTGTGTTTCTTTTTTTCCTCCAGATAGAAAAAATATAATGCTCTCCTAGAAGACACTTGCTTTATAAAGGAGTAAGAAGCAGGGAATCATAACTTGGAACATGTGAGTTATCAAATCTAACACATAATTTTTGATATAAATTTCTAACATTAAATTTTATAAATTGTTACATGTGATTAGTAGTTCAGTCCACTGAAGGCGTTAACACTGCACAAAGCACTGTGAATTCTTACAGGTTATACTAGATGTTAAACGTGCTTTGCTTCTAACAGTCTATGAGGCTGGGTCACTAAGAATCCCTAACTTTCCAAGATGTGTTTCCTCACTATCCTGTGCTTTACACACCTCAAATCTAGAAGTGCCAGCAGCAGTTCCATAATTTGAGTATTATTCCTGACATAGTTTTACAAAACCTGTATAAAGAATGCAAGGTGAGTAGAAGGTAAGCCTGGTCATAAGCATGTTCTTAGTGAATTAAGCACACAAAGGTTTTACTTACACATGTATTCATACTTGTACAAATCACCATGAGGATGCAGTTACACTAGAATCCTTTGCAATAACATTACACTTTGGTGCAGGAAGAGTCAATTAAAATACATCAAGATATTACTGACTATTTCATTTGGATTGTTGTTTGTAGT
The DNA here is from genome assembly GCA_032353885.1 of Nothura maculosa. Classification (NCBI taxonomy): domain Eukaryota; kingdom Metazoa; phylum Chordata; class Aves; order Tinamiformes; family Tinamidae; genus Nothura; species Nothura maculosa. The sequence goes on from JAUBOD010000004.1 coordinate 1,131,682, forward strand.
GCTATGTATTCATATATCAATGAATGCTTGAAAAAAATTATATCTTCCCTTTTTAATATTGTTTGTATTTGATTTAAAAATTTTGATTACAGGCACTACATTTTTTTGTCTTGAAAATCTGTTACAGTAAACCTTGACCAATCCAAGTTTTCCAATGTATACTTCAACTAAACAAGTCAAAATTAACTGCTACATAGTACAAGTTAATAGATAAGAAGGTACTGAAACAAAACTGAAACTTTTATCTATCTTAACATAATTGATAAATCTCAACTTTGGGTCCATCCATCCATCCCTTTTTTTGTTTACGATAATAAAGGAATTAAAACAATGTTTCAGCTGAGTTATTTTAATGCATTAAAAATAGACTTATATTAGACTGAGACACTTCAACTTTTCATAATGGAGGCTTCTGCTGCAGACTTGTGACTGCAACTCAGCAAGGTGACTCTAACTTGGAAAACGCACAGGATACACTGAGCATCGTGACTGCACACCATGATGGCCAGGAGAGGGGGAAACACACACCAAAGTACAACAACAAAAAACAATAAAAACAGGGGTTGGTGTTGAAGGATCTAAAAAAGAAAGCCACATAGAATTCCATCTATGTCACTCAACTATTCAAAGGCTCTTTCTCATTTTTCTTGTCCTGTTAGCAGTGACTTTATCAAAATTACCATATTTTTGAGTTACTTAAAAAAAAAAAAGGAGAAATATTAGCTAGGCTTCAGTGCTGGAAAAAAGAAGTGTTTGTGAAAAAGAATTTGCAAATACCTTCACAATTTACAGCTCACTGGAGAATACTATTATCTCAAAAGCTTCTGGGCAAATATGGATAACCACAATCATTGTCAAATCATAAATGACAAAGTATGTTCTTTGTGTAATTGAGTTATGGAAAATTACCTTATGTTGAAGTATTCAGAACAGTAGCAACTATTTTCAGATAACTGCTTTACACAGAAAATTACATAGAGTTAGTAATTAAGCATTCTCTTTCTTAGATTTTAAAAAGTCCACAGATCCATGTCACCAGGTAAAACAAAGTAGAAGGGTTATGGTAGCAACTCAGTTGTATAATTATAAAATGTTGGAGAAATTTCAACAGGCACTTCTCTTGTATGGTTTTCATTGCATTTCTGACAGAGCTTGTGTTCTACATTGTTTTCCTCCTAGTGCCTCTTTGCCAGCATTGTGGCAAACCAGATGGCAGTACCCAGACAATTACTGTATAAATCACATGGAAAGAAACCAAAATTCTGCTCAAGAGCATTAAAGTAAGATGCAGCCAAAATTCTTTCCATCACTCAGCAAATCCAGGTGTGAGTCCAGATCCCACTGTACTACAGATTCCCCATTATCACTAGTAAATACAAGTAGGAAAGACCTATTCAGCTGACTTGGCAGGTGCAGGATTCAACTTTTTTATTTTCTCACGCAAATATACTCTTTTAACATCTATGTGCGTTTTGTATCATTTAAAGTAGGGAAAAAATTATTTGCAGTAATCAACTAGGATTCAGACAGGTAACAAGAACACCTTAATCCCTGGAGAACACGTTCTTTAAAAGCAAGGAATGGCTTTTCCAGGGCATGAATAAGTACGTTTGTCCTTGCAGCTTCCTTCCCTTCTTGTTTCTGATGCCTAAGCTTGTAGCCAATTAGCACATGCAGCACTGAAAACAACTAAGGCAGAAAGATTTAAAGTTTTAAGAAGATGTCCTTGGGTTCAAGGCCTTGCTCTGAATTAAGAAAATAAGAGAAACCAGTTATCCCTATGAGCATCTCATATTTCAGTCCAGTTGCTCCAATTCACCATAATCAGATTCCCTAATCTCTGGAGCAGAGCCACAGAAAGCAGAGGAAAGTTGTCATGGCAGCAGAAATTTTCTCTGGCTGGTGTTAAGTTGTGCTGAGAATTATCAGGAAAACCAGCAAGAAGTTACTAGTTAAGAGCAAAGAGGAAAAAAGAAGTGGGATGATAAATGAAGTGTCTTCAGTTTTGGTTTTCTTCGCTTTAAAAGCAGAGAAATTAAGAAACCGATAGAAAAACATTTTGAGGAGAAGGAGATAGAAGTACCAAACATGCCAAAAGAGACTCTTAAAATGAGTTCATTGAAGACCAGACAAATTTAATTAAAAACTATGAAACTATCAAATGAAGATACAAAGAAAGAAGAAAACTGGCAGGACTATGACGAATAAGTAATACAGCAAGAAACAAAAGTATGTCAGTATAACCTGCTGTCAAAAACTAGAAGACTTAAATCAGTTTTCTGTTTTGTAGTTCCTACTATTGCAGATGAGAATGAACAGCATCCCCAAAAAAAAAAAAAAAAAGCCCTTTGAAATACTTCTCTTAACAAACAGACCTGTTGAAGGTGACAACTCGTGGGGGAATCAATAATGCATCTTCTAATATATCTTGACATGAGACATTGACTAAAAGTAGGATATCTGGCTACAGAAGGAATTAACAAGAGCAAGCCAGAAAATGAACCGTTGTCCTTTGACATCCATACATGTAATCTACCAGACAACTATTAAGTACCTTTAATGCCATTAAAATATGATGGTGACTTTATGGCTGTAGCAGAGGCAGGAGGGATGCACACTGGTTCTTTATTTCCAAAGGCAAAATTATGCAAGGACACACATCATGTCAGAACATAAGAAGAACAGGATTAATAAAAGCATTAAATCTCCAAATGTAAATGAGATGCTTCCATAAAACCCCCAAAGCGTTAGTCCAAGCTGCCTATTCGTGGGGAAAAAAAAAATCCATTGGGACTCTACCCAAACACCATAAAATTGACTACCCTGTCTAATTAGTAAAGCAGTGATTGCAGAACATTAATTCTTTTTTTCTGCCCAACATAGAGGAGAAAAACAAACATGGCTATCCAGATGTACCAGATGCTTTGTCAGCTACAAGATAGTAATACAGCAGCAAAATACTGGCTAAAGACGCAGCTGTAAGTATAAGCTTTTAAAAACAGCAGCACTAACAACAATAAAAAGAAAAAAAAATAAAAGCCCTTGTTTCCTATAGGAGCTGCCTATGGCTTGTGCTGCCCACCTGACTCCACTGGAACGTTCCCATTGCTTGTTCGGCAGGCAAACGCACAGATCCTCTTGCATCAGGAAGTTAAGACACGGCCATCTTGTGTTGGCCTCTCAAAGTCTCCCAGTATACATAGTCTGCTTAGCAGAAAACAAAGGCTCATCTTAGAAGCAAACCAAATACTTCTTTCAATTAGAATATTACTGGCTGTTGGAATTTATATCATATACTGCACCGTCTTACTTTTTCTCGCTTTCTTCACAAGTTCATTTTGAGCTTTTCAGGATAACTATGCCAATTACTGTGTTAATACAAGAAACTTGTGATTTTTTTCTGCTGAGCTGTGGTCAAACCTCCCCAAGTGAATTGTGAAATACGGCAATTGCTCATATTCCTTAGGATCAAATTAAAAACAACACTAAATACACTAGTGTAATACAGAAAAAAAAGACCGCCTTCAGAGGAGTATTTTGATGGAGCTGTCTAAGCACAGACATTTTATAAGCCAACATCTCAAGCTTGCTTCCATAGACTAAAGTGTGCAAATTATAGCTAGCTTGCAACAAGCCTACACTTGCAGTTGTAGAATACCTCTGTAGCTCTGCAGAAAGCTACTGAAGTTGTATAAAAATGAGGATTTAAAAAGAAAGTCAGCATTTCTCCCATGATTAACATTTTCTGTGAATATTTTTTCTCACAATGAGATCATTCTGCTTTTATTGCTTGCCAACTCAGTTATGCTAAATTTAGAAGTAATTTCTTATTGTTACAACTGCTATTTGTATTAATTAGCATGTGTTTCTTTCTTTACATTGCAGTGCCCTTTTTTTTTCCTCCTTTCTTTCTTTCTTTTAAAGAGAGATCTGCAATTTAAAAGCAAGTTGTAGAGTAACAATTACAGGCAATATTTGAAGCAGGACAGCATGCAGTGACATGCCATAGCAGCGCTGTTTTGCAGCTTTGTGTTATATTAGTTTGGAGGAGAGAGTAGCCCCTCAGCTAGGTTGAAGGTACTCCACCCAGAATCCTTCCTCTCCCCTAAGAAATGCTAGCACTTGCCATCACTGCTCCACTGAGGAACATCTCCCACCAAGTGTGAGCCCACCAGGCAGAGCTCTGATCCTACAGCTCTGTCCGCAAAGGGCAAGAGCTTTTAAGTGAAGCAGGTGCTCTGGCTCCTAGATCTGCTGCTTTTTCTCGTCACCACCACACACTGCACCTACCTCCCATGGAGGAAGGTGGTTTGTGATTCTCGGATCATATCCAAATTACCAGCCAACCACAAGCCCTTCTCAGCTTTCAGTTCCCAGTTACACACATTAAGTCTCTTCCTGTTGGTGTGGTTGCACCAGTCTCTCCTATATGCCCTTGTCTCTGTGTGGCATGTGCAGTACCAAGTGCACTCCACCTACCCTCCAAACATACTCACTGTAGCTGCAGAAGCAGCCTCTAGTACCCTGGGCCCTGCCCTGTAAACCCAGATACTGCTCTTCTTTCAATAAAGATTATACAGTAGGAATAGAACCATCTATAACGTAACAGAACCAGGCTCATTCAGAGTAACTTAAACAGCCTGTGGAGAACTAATTCTGCTCCTCTCTACCTGTACCTCTATACCTCCCCAAAGAAAAAAGGCTTTCTGTTGTCTTAACAGTAATACAGACACGATGCTGTGTGGATATGTGAGGGAAATCAAGATGGAAGACAGCATTCAATAGTCAAGTTTGTTTCACAAGGCATGACAGTTCAGACAAGACAAAAAGAGAAAAAGCAAAGGGAGGCTGTTGGAGTTATCTGCTTTTCTTTTTCAAATAATTCCAAATAATAATAGGTGACACAGTGTATATCACAAGTTAAATATACTGTATTTTTTTTTCAATGGCAGATTATAGTACTTTCATATGTTCCTCCCCAGTATCTCAAGAGATAAAGTGAATGTTTGCTGGTTTTAAGGAATCTCATGATATCCTATTATAACATAGATCTATTATAACAAATCATTATTATTATCATCATCATCAACAAATCATCTATTATCAACAAATCATATTATTGTTTAAAAAAAAGTTAATTTGTGATTAGCATTGTGTTTCTTTATCAGTGCACTATATATACATATATTTCAGAGCATTCTAGGCAAGACTTTAATTTCTTACATGGCCCCAGTTACTTGTATTTCTCTTTCCCTTCTGAGAGCTTGGAATTACAGGCAGATGCCACTAGCTGATTTAAGGAAGTTTGGGTTGTTAGCATTAAAATAGTATAATCCCAAAGTATCAGACATTTGCCTGGTGGGAAGCAATTGAAGAACTATCTTGATTTCCTGTGAGACTTACCTTGTGAAGGAGGGAGGCAGCCCCAAAATGGAGGCTTTAAGCACCGAGGGAGTTACCCACAGCATCACAAGTGCACTGAGTTAGGAAGATAATTAGCTTACAGAATCATTTCTAGAGAAAAAAAAAACAGATAGAGACACATCAAGCCATCTCTGTATGTAACATTTTCACAAATAATGTTCTGCACCAAAAAAAAAAATCCCAAAAGTTATTAGTGATTACACAGTTAGTTTGCAGGCTGCATTTTAACACTAATTGCATACATAGGAGTACCACCTACATCCTGAAGACATGATCAAGTTGCACTGTCAGGATCCATGCTGCTGAGGAGCTGGTAGAGCCTCTCTCTCCTGTGTGTGGCTCCTCTGTTCCCCATTCTAGCCTTTCTTCCTGTTCCCAGTTTCACTTACATTACAGCCCATGTTGCCATATAGCCTTCATGGGATATGTGCTTCATATAGCCCATATACTTCATGAGATTGGCAGGTATTTGTCAGAGCTGATGAAATTATAGGACCAGAGAAGGTAGCCAGAAATCTAGAAAAGATCATTTTTTCTTTTCAAGCTACTTCTATTGCTAATTATGTTACCGTAGCAAAATCTGCAAAAGCAGCTGTAACTGCCCTGTTGGTTGAGCTCGATGTGTACTTGTGTACTTCCTGTGCTTGCGCAGATCCTGCTCCATGGCAGAGCTTCAGGCACCATGGCATTACAAATAAATAATGCAGTCTTCTGCAGGCAGTTATACTAAGCCAGCTAATTAATACCTAAAAGACTTGCAAGAATATTTTAAAACCACCAACTGTATCATACATTAAGTTCTCATGAGGCCATAGTAAGCAAATGTTTTAATGAGAGATGAAGAAGAGGAGGAACATCCTAGTCCTCATGCTCCCTTTTTTTCAAAACCTCTGCTTTTTTGCATTGTGATAGTTAATTGGAAATATTTGAAGGGTTTTGGAGGTGGGAATTCCCCTGCTGCTGGCTTTGGTTTTACTTTGCATTCATTCTACCATCACTCCCCATATATGGCATCCGGCTGCAGTGAATAACACTGAGAAATGTTTACAAATACTACATGTAACTGCACTTTACCTTAAATTACCATTAAATTACCATTTATTTTATGGAGCTGACTTCTAATGAAATCATCTACTTGGCATCTGAATATAGCCATTATTAAGAAGTGTGTTACAGCTCTGTCTCTGATGTTTTTAAAGATAACAGAATAAAACAAATTCGCAAGGAAGCTGTCACGTGCTGGTCAATTCAAGATAGAGACCACCTTACCTTGCCTTCAGCAAGAATGTGTTAACTGTAAGATGGCAGACTGTGAAAACAAGTACTGAGCGTGAGCTGCACTTTCCCAACAGAAGGTCAAATATACAGCATGCAGTGAAGTAACATCCGTGAGCTTATGTGGCAATATTTATTATTTTCATCGATAGAATTTTCATACTTAACACATCCATAAACACTGGTGTAGCCTTAAATCTGTTCTTTTACTTCACCATCACGTTTTAAGGAGAGTTCTCTGATCCTGATCTTATTAGAATAGTTTAGTTTAGCAATTTTAATCCTGTGAGCACAGTAGCAAGCTCGTGTAGAACTGTAGGTTCAATTGATTTTTTCTATTCACACTTAGACTGTAATAATTTTGACATCTCACCAGCCTTCTACACTTCCATTACTGGCAGTCATCCCTGGCTTAACAAAATTTCTTCACTGTCTGTAGTGCTCTCAGAGGCTTTCTGAGTGTGCTTGCACATGGTCTTGGATCTCTTCTGCAGCAGCTTAGAATATATTTTGTTTTCATAATCTAAGTATTTATTAAACTTGCCATTGTTTCCTTAGCAAAATATAACTGAAAGTAGTGGGAGGAATAGAGTGAGGAAAAATCCTGAAGAAAAAGCTTAACTCTGCAGACTCAAAGTATAGCTTAAGTCAAATAGGAGGCCCTAGACAAGCATGTTTGATTTGCCTGCTTTCTAAATCCAAGCTTCATGCTCGAGATTTAGGATGTACTGCAGAGAGCAGCCTTACAAGTTTCATTACTGTCCAAATAATCAACAATATTACATTTGCAAACAGGGCAGTGTTCTGCTCTTCCAAAGAGATAACGCACAAAGATAGCACACATGTAAATACTCAGGCAGAAAATCCAACAAGCTTTTTGCCAGCCAGAGCAACGCTGCAATATTCTAAAAGGCTGCCATCCTGTGGCACTCAGGGGATGCTCTGCTAACCACTGTCCTATGCTAATGCTTTAGCAGTTCTCTCCAGTGAAAAACAGCATACGTGCCAAAGAAACTTCATAGGTAAATAAAATTATATATAATATATATATATATATATATGCCTTCTATATGTGTTACAATGCAGATCGTAAGTTGGGGTTCAGTTTCACAGCTTTTACTGTGTCAAAACAACCAGTAGATATAATCTGAGTATATGAAACTTCATATTCAGTCTTTGCACATGCAGTCATAAATCCCTGCTGTTGTTTTTGCTGCATTGCATCTCATTAACTGCTTCTCAGAAGTGTTTTTACTCAATATATATTTATTGGTTTGTTTGAGAGATTAGAGGAAAATTCTTGTAAAGATCATTTCTTGAGAAAGTAATGCACATTTCCAGGGAAATCAGATCTTTGGTTACTGACAGAATTGAATGCTTGTAGCTTGATTCATATTTCACCATCTGATTGTTCTGCATCAACTTGTATTGATTTGAACAGAACTCTGAAAGTATCTCATTGCTCTGGTGCATTAAATAACATTTTTCTCTCTACTTTCATGATCAAGTTCACTGATTGTTCTGAAACTACATCTCTTTTACACAGCTTCCATCTTCTTGATTCATTACTATTTCTTACTTTTGAATAGAAAGGCTAAAGCCGTTCATGATGAAAAACCTTCAGGATACTCTGCCTATAACTTCACTATGTTCTTTTTGCTCAGTCTTCCTTTCTTTGGTAAAATAAGAATACTAAGAATTCTCATCAGTATTCTTTTAACACACTACAACTTTGTTTTCTGTATTTCTGCTCCCCACTACCTGCAGAATATGACCATTGGCTGCTGTATCCTAGGTGAAAATATTAATATCTTCATTAATCTGGAAATGAAGCCAAGCCTGGAATAACTTAGCTCCTGAATTCAAAGTCCCACCCCTTTCTTTCCGCCTACATTTCGTTTCCTTATATATTACTTGCACTAGACTGCACAAAAAAGAGCTATGCTAACACATTTGAACAGTACAATTTAAATATATGTGAGATACCAGCATTTCAAACAGAACTATACTTTGTTTTAAAGTGCTCATTGCTTTTTTAGTTAGACAGTAGAACATAAGCTATGGGTGAACTAAAAATCTACAGAGCTATCAGCCTGAGGCTTCCAGAGAGTTATTTCACCCTGCCATTGAAAGGTACAGCCATTTTTCTTGCTCCGTTTCCCACCACTAGCTCAAAAAAGTCTTTTTGCCATGGAAGCACAGTTTACACTTAAAAAAAAAATGTTAGTTGAACAGCTAATCAAGCTTCTCTCTGCAGTGCCAGCATCTGAAATGGTATTTCGCTTGGAAACCCTGTGAAAGTAGGATAAACTTTTCATTTGCTAAATTACATGCTGCAGGAGTGACAGCCTAATAAGAGGCCTAAACTTCTTGCAGTTATTTTTGATGTCTGTTACCTGTTTTCCTTTACATACCAGCTTTAAACTCTGTTCTAATTTTCTTCATCTATAGATAATTAATTACAAATACTCAAAGTAGATTCAGCCAGGGGCCTTATTTTGACATTACATTTTTTTTTCTGTTCAGGGAGCTACAGATTTTATCTCAGATACTAGTCAGTGCTTGATATCATAACCAGAAAACACCATTTCTTCTGAATAAAAACACAGAGGTATATCCTCCTCACAATCAGTAGGTGAATTTCTGAGCCCAGTGGTAAACATCTTCCCCTAATAATTGAGAAAAGTATTTTGCAGAAGGACAAATTTGGGATCTGTTCATTTCCTTTGTTAACTTAATATGAAAACTGTTGGCACCAGTATGAAGCTCTCAAAGTGCTTTTGACTAGGACCTTTAAAGTAGTGTAATGGAAAATTTCCCACAAAGATGAAGTAAAACCATCTGGACAGGGTAATTTCTTACAGAAGAATTATTCCAATTAAATAATTTGTATGTGTCTGCATGCACACATGCAGAAAAAGCATATCAAATTGCCCACTGTCAAAAAACAGCAAGATACGCTTCACCTTAAATCAATGACTGTGTCCTGTTTCAAATTAGAATTTAAATTTAAGTTAAAAATAGCGTGGCATACTAAGCTATGTCCATAGACATAGAGAACAGGAGGAATGGCTTGAAGATTTATAATTCAGGTAAAATTAAGAACTATAGGTTTGGGATGCTGTCAGTATTTGAAAAACAAGAGTATAACAGAAAGTATACTTAGAGACGTAACCCAGGCCAATAACCTCTCTTAATTCAAGCCCCTCTGGATCTTCCCTGTACTTTGACTTACTATTCTCACCTTCTCCCATTCTGACACTCTATATCAGTTATAACCAATTTTTTTTTTTAATGGAAATGATTAAATATTCAGAGAGAGATATCTTTTGCAGATGGGTGTGTTTGCCAAAAGACTGAAGGACTTACGTAAGCAGAACCATTTCTCTCACTACCCAGTACAGGGTGGGAGAACTAAATAATCACATTTCACGTAACAAGGTCATATTTTTTTTTCAGGGAAGTCTCATGCCCTGACTTTGTGACTTTAGTGCAAAGATAGTGTATCTGCTGAATTTGCTAATTCAGTCAATCCACTGAGGAACCACAGTTAATTTCCTCCTTTCTGTCTTTGTACACATTAGATATTTAATACCTCAGTGCTTCTTAGTGTCTCCAGAGAGTCCTCCTCATTTGTGATTACAGGTTATTTCCATTAGGGCAACACGCCTCTTACATTCATAAAAACATCAGCAGACCCTTGATTTATAGTTTTCAATAGGTTAGAACAAATACCAATAACACTTTGTATTTGTGCAATACGTTTTATTTGGAGCGACCAACAAAACACCATAGGAACAGGTGTGTAGGTGCTGATTCAAAACATTGCACAAAAAGCACACAGTCCCATGGCAGGACCCCTGCCTCCCATCAAACCTCATTCTTTCCCATTAAGTTGCCTAAAATACTAGATTTTTGCTCCAGACAACCCATAAGCATCACAGGTTGCACTAGGAATTGAAGAAAAGGTCAAGTAATCTGCAGGCACAAAGCATTTCCTATTAAAGTGGCTAGAATTTACTGTTACGTAAGGATGAATTAGTTGTGTGCGTTTTTCTTGGTGTCGGCTCGGGCTCCCCAAAGCCACTGCTTTCAAGTAAGACCTCAGATAGCCTTGAATTTTTCTGGTAGAATCTTTCTTTTGGTGGTTCACTTATATAGCAGAGCATATGTCACTCCGAAGTTGGGCAACTGGACAGCTGTTTTGTGAGAGAGGAAGTCTCTGTGATAAGAGCAAATAAACAAATCAGTTGATGACCAAATTGACTTTTTCAGGCACAGCAGCACTGTTGGAATTTTGCCTTGATTCTGCACAAATGACTCGTCCCCCAATAAATAGCACAATATGATGATTTTTGTCTGAATTTATGAGCTGCAGCAACGTGTTCTTGCATTCACTAGCTAAAATGACTTTTCCTAATGCACGTTACAGGCTTTGAGGACTTGGTTCTTCTTTGCATTGAATCAGTATTCAGATAAATGGCCTCATTTACATCTTTTCTGTTGTAATGGCTACTGCATGTAACCTTTGATAAGGTTTGATAATTACATAGTTTGATAAACATAGATAGCACCTATGTAAAACTACTGTGGTTCCTTCCAGAATGGAAACTGGAAGGAATACTGGGTCCTTTTATATAGCTCTCTGGAAGTCTCATTTTCCTTTCTATTTTAGTTACAGTTGGGTGCCTTCAAGTTTCTGTATTATGTATAAATTATTATTCTCCAACAAAATGTGCAAGGCTTAGAACAATTTCTGTCTTCTGTATTTGCTATAAAAGCAAAATTCTCCCTAAAATAGAAGGTGGGGAGACCAGCTATTCATACTTCAGCTGCCTTAGTTTAGAACTCTAGTAATTCATACACTTCCAAAGTGTCCAGTGCCCAGTGATGGCACTCACTGTCAGGATCCAAAACTCAAGTTGTATGGTAAAAAGTATTTAAATAGGGCTAGGGAGGGTTTAAAAAAAAGTAATTGTTGGTTTGATAATACGCTCATTTAATTTCAGTAGTACACGTCAGTTGTACGTGTGAACAGCTTTAGGCCTTAGGTTTTATTCAAACACGCATTTCCTGGATTTGGAAATCACAGCTACTTATATCTGCAAGGTTTGTTCTTCCGCTGTGTTTCTCCTAAAGCTAGTCATTTTATGCCATACGACTTCATCAGTGCATGAACTTGGCCTGCGTTGGTAGTAGGCTCCAGAAAACAGGAGAAATCAACTGATTAAGTGAAAAGAAGCCCAGAAAGATGCTAGCAAGATCTTGGGAAAAGATATTCATGATTGCCCAAGAGGATATTTCCTGAGCACCTTTTAAATTGATCTGCACCAAGTGTGAAGTTCTCTGTTGTGCAAAGAAGCAGAATGTACATTCCAAAGGTAGGAAGAAAGCTTCTCTGATATCTGACTCCTCGGTGTCTTCACACAACTTCTTCATAAAAAGAAACAGCAGTGGTTCAACAGATGTGCTTCCTTTCTGTGTTTTTGGTACCCTCAAGCGGAGTAGCAGACTAGCCTGGTACAGAGAAATTCCCCAGTATTTCATCCCAGGTCCCCAGTTCTTAATAGAAATAAAGCACAAGCTTTCTTTATTTTTCTTCATAACTAATTCATTTCCTATATAAACAACTATACAAATCTAAGAAGTGTCTGGCTTGTCTTCCAGAGGAGACAGAAAATGGAATTGGTTTTATAAGACAGAGGCTTTGTGGTTTATATTTCCATTCCTGAGGACTTATATTACAGTTTTTTTTTATGCTGAAGACAATCAAGCAATAAAAAATCTCCTAGGTATAGTTCTCACCATCATGAAGATTCATTTATCAAACACTTTAAGGAATTACGTAGTCAAGTTGGTGAAATAGTAAATAGATTGAATTAGTCTTTAAAAAAATGCAAACAATAAGACTGTTACATGGGAGCCTGGCATCCTCAAAACATGGAGAAACACTAACGTCTGCTTGAAAAAAGAATCTCATCTCTGTGCCTTTTCAATATTTCAGACACAAATACAGTGTATCATGTAATAAATACTTTTGATATTTTTACTCTTAAAATCTCATTGTGAAACAAGAAGCCATACTCTGCTATCGCAGTTTGAAGCGTGTCTGATTATCTATAGATGTAGCATCTCAAACATTTCATTTTCTTTTCTTTGAGATGTATCTAGAGCTGTGCTTTGAAACGAAAGTATGTGATTTGACTTCTAAAGTATTAGCGTATCTAGTCAAGGTAGAATAATAAAAAATTTTCAAAACTGCCATAAAGTACTGGCAGCAGGCGCTTTCCAGGTTTTAATCTGTCCTCCCAATGTGCACAGATAATCTGCCTCACTGCTTCTCGGCAGTACTGAACTGCTTTGGCACCATCCTACTGCTCTGCAACTTGTTCACAATAAGGATCGCTGCACAGGATACTATATATACAAATATATGTGTATTTATACATGCAATTTGTATGTTTTGCAAGACCTCTCTTGCTCGAGAGGCAAGGAAGGAACAACAGAGGAAAGTGGCAAATGGAGTGGCAAGGAAGTGCTGTGGAATGTCATTGACTTCTTATGTTTAAATAGGAACAAGTGTATTGAGCACATGTATGTGTAGAGAGAGGCTGGGAAGCAGATGAAAAAAAAAAAGGGGATTGCTAAATCTGTGTAACTAACAACTGAGAAGCATTTCCAGTTTACTCAGAAAGTTGTTAGAGTGAGTTTTTCTGATTCCGTGTTGAGGTAATATTCTTTCTGTCCATGTGAGACAAGTCATGCTTGTATCGCATTAGTACTAAGCTGCAAACTGTTCTGAATGACATAAATGTTGGGAAGAAGTAGAAACTGTAATTCTTGTGCTGCAGCATAGGACCCAAGTCACTGCTCTTAAGGCAAGTATCTCTGTTGAATAATAGGATAGAGTATGCTTCCCTAGTGGTTCAATGTGGTGTATATGCTTAAAAATATAAGACTGTGGGATTTAGACTAATACGTGGAAAAGTGTAAGAAAAGCATCACCATTTCACTCATGAATAGCCACATTTAATGGTGGAGAGCCCACTGTAATAGCATATGTGAGAAGCCAGAGAAGTTTACAGCTGATGCATAGGCCTAACTGATGCCTGTGCAAATTTAGAAGATTTACACATAGCTGCTAGCTATGGATCGGTACTGAAGTGGGCTGCGTGGATTGTTTTATCACTTTCTCTAATGCAGTACTGTGTGTTGAGCTTTCATTGCTGCCCTGCAGGGTAAATTTCTGTAAGCCATTCTTTAAAATCTTGTTTCTTCCGATTTAAAAAAAAAAATGCTGTTGCATTGTCAAAGTGTATTTATTGCTTGAATGAGTCACGCTGGTTACACTGAATTAATTTAAATTCAGTTTGCAGACAACAACACAGAAGTTGTTTCTGCTGCTGCCAGACAAAATCCTGTCCTACTTACTTGGAAAAGTTTCTTTCTTGACTGTAGACCAAATAGGATCCTAAATAAAGTCATTAAGAGTTGGGTCAAGCCTTAAACAAATTAGGGGAGACTTTGTATTAACTTCATATCTTCTCTTCCATTTCCATTCCCTGTCATACTTCATCAGCAAATATATGCTGCTGAGCAAAACATCTTTCTTGGATATACCAATGCCATTCTGAAGCAATGTTATTCTGAAGTAATGTCATTTAAATCATTAGAATGGCTTCAATTATGCTTGCAAACTCACCAGGGAGACCTTGACTTGTCTCCAATCAGCAAACAATTCATCCTTCTCTGACATGCAGGGTCAAAAGTGTCAATGTAAAATGGCTCCAGGGAAGTTTAGGCTTTGCTTATGTTTAAGCTACTGTAATTAAGGAGGGAAGACAACAGTAAATTTTTATTGCTGAAGCATTAGGCACTTTCAGTTAAAGTTAGCACTCGCAGCGCTAGCAAACATGAACGCTGTTTTCCCTTGTGCTGAGATGGGAAAAGGATATTACTGCTGTTTCACAAACAAACTCATCCTGCTGACAGAAAGGTTGATTTTTATGTATCCAGAACACACAAGTGTCTATCTGTCTTACTATCTGTCTCTCTCTTTTTAGATAAAGATTTTATTTAAAAAAACCCACAAAATTTACATGTGACATTCACAACTGATTCTCTTCTCATTTTTTAATTCTAAAGCAGAAAAATCAATTCTTTCTGCAATTATTTTAATGTGTATAAATGAGCACAGTCTCCTGCCTAACTGCTTTGCCTTTCCTGATCTGCTGTGTATTTGGTTCCACACAGTAACATATAGGTTAACTGAAGTATTGAACAACCCGACTGACGTACTGAAAAGCATGATTTGCCTGAGGCGTGTTGCAATGTGTAAACATGGCAAAGCTGTAGCGCATTAGCGTTATGAGCTATACAGCATATCCAGATTACAGGATATCTAGGTCTTAGTCAGAACAGAAAGTTTGAATCACGAAACAGAAACTAAAAGTGTAAGGACATTACTCTCTTCCCCCCACCCCGCACCTCAAAAAATCAAGAGAAATACAGGTCTCAGTAGCAAAGGACCTTTTCTCACTATATATAACTCATCTGGAGTTTCTTCCCTGTTGCCATGTCTCTGCACACTTGTATATCTCACAGCTAATTTCACCATCACTTTTCCCTGCAACTTCATTACAAGTAATGGTGTCCCAATAGCTTAGAAATGAACCTCCGCTGTGCTCTCCCTCCTATGTCTTGCGGGCACCTCTTCTCCAATGATCAGCTCTCACTGAATATTTCACAGCAAGAAACTAAATGGGGTTGTCAACCCCCAACAACCTGTTCTCACCTGCCAGCTACAGTCAGGGAAAGGGAATCCCTCCTTAGCCATTATCTTCATTTTGGAACGAGTGAAGCTTGACGCTGTAATGCTCTTAGCGGGAAGCCCCGGGCTGGGAGCTGGCAGTCATCCTTTCCAACTGCATTCACACGTCAGGCCCAACTGCAGCTGGGAACTGCCAGGGACCCGTCTCTCTGTGCCTGTGGCAAGCTACCCACGCAACTGCATAAAATTATTTCTTCTGCACTATTTGTTTACATGTGGGTATAGAGCCATCAGGTGAGTTGCATCCTCCTCTGCTCACCTCTTGTCTCAAAGCACAGCCAAGCGAGGTCATTCCAACTTCCATTCTCTGGCCACAGAGCTCAGAAGAGATTCAGAGGGAGGAGAAGCAGTGGGACTGTACCATACAGTTCTGGCTATGTCTACACTGTTCTCTCCCAGGAACTTTTAATGCCAAGGAGCTTGATGCTTGTTACTCAAACCTGGACCAGATCAGCCCCCGAGCAAGCCCAGTAATACCTGCACAGTGCTGTGTGCCCAGGCTTACGCAGCCCGCTTTGCCACGTGGCAGATGGCCTGATAAGTCTGCATGGCCCTGTGGAGTATTGCAAGTTTCCCCAGGCTCTGCTCTCTTCACTCTGAAGCTGTCTGCATATACTAACTTCTCCTGAGCTGATACAGATGTGCTCCACCTCTTTCCTTTTTAGGAAAGGATTTTAATGTGCTTTTGATCTCAGATTTTGGCCTTGGGAAAGACAGGCTTGGCTGGTAACACAGAAGTAGATGAATGAATAGTTCATGAACTGTTCTCTTAATGGCCTTTGGAATTGCCTCTAGAGATGCTTCATCTTTGTCAGGGTTTGTATCCTGCCTCCTTTCCCTTGTGTTCTCCTTTGATGTAGGGCACTACAGTCAGGCAGAAGAATATCAATTAAGTCAATGCGATGCCCTCAATATTAAAACAAAACTATACAAATATCTCCATTATCCACACACACTATTAGAATTAGGACATGTCTACACATGGGAATTATTATGGGTATACGTAGGTGGGAACTGGAAGCTGTTCCATACAACTCCCAGTGTAAGCTTTCAATATTATACAAAGAACACATCTGCAAGGCTAAATTAGGCCAAGTCTGACCACAGTGCTCAGTCTAGGCTTACTATGACTACAGGAAGAGCTAGCACTCTATTAGTCCGTCTGCTCTGCCAAAAGCCATGTGCTGCATTTCAGCCTGATGTAAACGACAGTGCAATTAAAACTGCCAGTCTCAGGCATACCTTAGTAATGATGTCATAGGACTATCCCTGCCACTGAGCTATAGACTATATTTCACCAAACTTTAAGGCATGAAAAAAAGTAAAACTCTCCATCTTGTTAAGGTCAGAAAAGCAGAGAGCACCAAACTGATTTGAACAACATAGAAATAAGAGAGTGCTCTGAATCACCTGTTTTAAACTCAACCCAAGTAGTATACAGTTCAAAAAAATACAACTGTGCTCATAATAGTATTCACATCATAGATTAAACTCTAGTAAGGTTTTTATGAAAGGGAATAATTTTGGAAGTCTTTAGCATAAAGGGATAATATACACAGAGAGAATTTTCTATTCTTGGATTTGGGAGACTCAGAAATGGAACTGTGTTACATA
>JAUBOD010000004.1:1153818-1165460 GCA_032353885.1 Nothura maculosa
CTCGTCTCATACTCTAGCTTTTGCTTGGTCATCTCTTGCTTCAGGCTGGACACCAAGCTGTGTAGAGCACTGTGATTGTTGGTACTGTTGGCCACAAATATTTCACTGTTATCACTGCTGCTCGTGGCTCGGCTGCTGTGGCCCCCAACACTCCTTCGGTCACCTTTGTTCTCGTAGTCTCCTGAATTAGAGGGGTCTTCCTGTGGTGGCCCTTCCAGCACAGAGTCTTCAAAGTTACCTCCATAAAAGTCCTGCTCTGGGCAAGTGGTGGTGGATGAACGACAGGAGTTGGAGTGCTCAGGAAGGGATATTTCACAGGAGGATGTTGACCAAGTGGCACTGTCCACGCTCTGTTTATCCTCAGAATTCACCATGGAAAACTGCTGGTGGACATTGTCATAGGTGGAGAGCCTGTTGTGCTGGCCTGAGTCACTCACGGACTCCTTTTGCTTGCTGTCCCTCAGCGTGACGTAGCCATTGGGCACCCAGCCCGGGGCCCGCCCGTTGAGGGTGCTGCTGTGCCCGTCTGTGCTGGAAACACCCATGCGCACCCCTCCGTTCTGCACACTGTGTGTGCCCATCTTAGTCACCGGTCCTTTCAGGGATGCTGTTCTCCTGGTTTGCAGGGCACAGTTTGGTAAGGTCTGGCTCTTCTCCTGGCCTTCCACAGAGCTGCTGAATGACCCATTGGTGACTATGCCACTACCTTTATTAAAGGCGGGATTTTTTTTCACCGTGAGGGGTGGACTTCTTGTGACATCCAGTTTCTGGATGCTGTTCCTGGGGCTACTTGTCTTGCTGCCTGGCATTGCCGTGGGAGACCCGTTGTCCACACTTCCCCTTTGGGGAGATTCAGGTGTGTCCCAAGAGCAGCGCCTCACCGCTGACTCCTTGCTGTTGTTATTTTCTTTGTTCTGTAACTGACCCGTTGTGGTTTTCTTTGGTATTTCGTTGTTATTGTTGTTACACGCTTCAGGTCCCATCTGAGGATCTGCATCCTTGGGAAACAGCTCTTCGTGCTTGCTGATCATCACTGACATCAGCTGCTGGACTACTACTGTACCTGCAAAGACACATCAAACGTCTTGTCATTAATGCTGCTTTTCTTTAAGGCATAAGCACATTTGGGGGTTCGGCTACACAGCTTGCAGAGGCATGCTCTACTCTTTCAATAAGTATTTTTGCATTGGGTAATATCATTTCACATCAACTACGCTGAAATATTTGGACCTTCGCCCTCATCCTCATCCCTTTAGAACACAACTACTGAAAGCCCATTAGGCTTAAAGATTTTTTTGATTGTTTAGGGCTTTTTTGCATTCTGCCTTTTTTTTTTTTTTTTTGAAAAAAAATCTGCAAAGGTAAGGATATCCATCAGAACTAAGCAGAAGGAACTATGCAGTTCATTTCCAATTATATCCATGAGACGCTTCACTATTTCTTTGGAGAACGTTAGCTGTTACATGCCAAATTTTACAACAAACATTGGACTAACTCTGATTCACCTGCAGGCACAGGCAACTGTATAGGTCATCATCCACAAACTGTAGGTATTATCCATAGCGGCATGTACAGTCTTGAACACAGAAGGGTCGCAAAGGCTTCAGATGGTTGTAAAACAGTTTGTCATCTTGTAAATGCCATCTCATACAGCAGCCACAAGCCATTTTGCTACTAAGGCTGTTCAAAAGCAGTCTTATAACAACTGGAAAAGCACATTATTTTCCTTTTCCACTCACTTAAATAACCTGTCTTGCTCAAGCTTTCACAAAAAAATAACTGTTTTGACAGGAGCCACTTCTGGAAAATACAGAGCCAGAAAATAGTAATTCATTCAATGAGTAGCCTCTCCTGTCTCTAATCCCTATGTGTCAGCCCACTCTTAAGTGAGCAGAAGATACATGGTATCCCATCAGTTTGTCATGCTGTGAGATATCACTCCCACTGCTTTCAGCTCGGGCACCTAACTCTGATCTCCTGAACAATTTTTTTTTTTTTTTTCCAAAGTTGTATTTCACATCAAAGACTGAAAGAAAAGGGCCCGTGCGTAGTCTTGGCCAGAGAAGCATTCACAGCACTTACCTACCAGGTAGTTAAAACTTAAAAAAAAAAAAAAAAAAAAAAGGCATCAGGGTAAGAAAAGCTACTGCCCTATTTATGCCAGTTTGGTGGGTCTGCAGGTACAAATGAGGAAGGGTTGAAAATTAAGTGATAACCCAGTACTTGCACACAAAATATAGGACTCTGGTGAGAGAGAAGAGTATGAAGGGGAACGGCAATCGAGCAAGGCACTCAAGTTTCTCTCACAAACTACCACATAGACTTGATGTGTAAACCAGGATTTCTATGGCACAGTAAGGCTTATCTTGGTGCCCTCATATTAAACTCTTCGCGTGCATCTGAGGGAAGCCAGAGGTAAGCCACAAAACCACAGAAGTATAGGTGTACACAAGTATTATCACAGAATGAACATTAATCACATTATGAACTTTCTGTACATACCACAGAGACTGGTAAGTACTGTTAATATACCATAAGGCAGTTCTTTTTCCCAGATCAAGTTGTGAACCATTTCCTCCAACTCACCCTCCATTATAGTCAAAGGATCTTCCACTTTTGGGCGAAGGATGTTGGGGCCAAACACAGTAGCCAGATTTTGCACACTCATTTTGTTCACACTCGAATAAGACTGGACTTCATCAAGGAATCTGTGGGGTAGAAAGACGCCTTTAAGAGATAACTGAAAAATGAAATGACAAAATCCCAAATCACATGATTTTTTCGCATTCAACTATTCCATCTCAAGTCCCATGCAACGTCTTAAAAGTTGTTAGTCCTTCTCCTCACTTTCCTCTTATTTTCTTGATACATTCTTAAAAGCTATAAAACTCATTTCCTCCAGGGTAATTATTTGATACCTAAAATACCTTCAGACTGCCAACTTCCCATTAGAAGGTTATATTAAATTTGTAACTTGGTAAAGAGCAACTTCCCGTAAGTTCAGTAATAGCAATCATGTAAGCTATGTTTGTACCATTTTCACATTTCCAGAAATCTAGTCTCTATTCTGAAGGATGTATGCTGCGTTCAGTGACCTTGTTTATAACCATGGCCAGTAAATGCCATTAGAATCAAGAAAACCAGGCTCTTGTGAAGAGGACAGGATATTCACTTTTCTTACTTTTCTTGCTCAAGGAGCTCATGCTCAAGGAGCTCGTAACTGTGCACCTTGATAAAGCAAATTACTGATTTGTTACACAACATTTATTTTTAGTGCACTCACAATCACAAGTCCTCTGAGAACTATGTTCTTCCTTCAGGGCACATGCAGAGCCAGTTTTGTCTGTCAGCTCACAGTTACAAAGAACAGCATCATGTTTTTGCAGGTGTGCTTACCTGCAGATGTATTTCAGCAGGTTAAAATTGACAGCAGGCAAGCTCTTCACTTCCTTCACCAACTCCCTCAGGCCCTATGTAGGCAATTGAAAGAAGAAAGGAGGAGGCGACAGAGGTTCATAGTAGTTTGCCATTGGGATTCCAAAACTGTCAGCAATATTGGCAATTAACAAACAGTAAACACATTACAGAAACTGCTTCATCCATAGCCATTGCTTGCTCACATATAGTACCATCTCCAGCTTATATTTACTCTGAAAATATATCAGGAATGCCTGTTACTCCTATGCACCTAAAACAATACAAAACAAAGCACTCAGTGCTACTTATTAATTCTTCAGATATATGTATCCACATCAAACCAGTGCAGGGCAGACACTATAAGAGCACTGATTTTGTCAATAGCTATTACACCAATTTTGAAGAGTTGGGAAGAAGGCCCAACACTGCTGCAGAAGCATCTTTCTGATGCTTTCTGGATCAACAATAAGTAATTGAGTCATTTGGACTTCCATAAAAACAAAAAAAGCTTGGCATCCTAAGACTCTTGCAAGAAAATGACACTAGAACAGCTGCACAGCTGTTGGTAAGACCCTTCCAACAACAGCTTTAGATTGCTAGCCCACATAGACAGAACAAATGCTCCTCTGGGCAAAATGGGAGCCATTCGCCTCAACGATGTTCAGTTGAGCTGGGATTCAATGATACGCAATAAAAATTGCAATAAGGGAATTCTGTGTGGACTGCCAAGTGAGCTAGGAGGCAGTCATTTTCACAAAGACAGGCTAGATTAATCAAGGCAAGTCTTAAACCAGAGGAGAACATCATAAGAGGTTGTCATATGCCAACCTTTCAAACTCCATCAATTTGCATGCTCACCGTTTCCTCCTCCTTGCTGATGGTTTTGGCACAGGAAAGGAAATCTTCATATTTTGCATACGGTATGACTGGTTCCGGGAGTTCCCTTAGGTAGAGTTTGAGCAGTGATGCCACCGTGTGCACGTCTGTATTGCTGTGGGATTGAAATACAAAAGACAATTACTATGAATCAGGAAAATACTGTGCAGCTGACAGGCTACTACTGCAGCTTTACATTTGCCTTACAATCCGAGATTTTAATTTATCAGCAACATATACAATTACAGGTTACATCTATCATGTGGTTTTAGTTCTCTTATCCTTATGCTTCCTTTAGAGGACATCTGCAAATACAGCTCTGATAGTAATAAATCATCACAACTGACAAACATTTTCTTGTAGTATGGAGATGTAATGGTCTGGCATGGAGATCATCTTGCCTATCATTCAGAGTCATCTTGTATCATACATGCAAAAAATCTCTTTTAACCAAATCATATGCTGAAATTTCCTTGGAGCCAGTCACCAGACCTCATTACCCAAGTCCAGCAAGTCACCCAAGCTTAGAGAAGGAGTGATAGAACAAAAGATTAGAGTTCAATCACAGTAAGTCTAAGCAAGATGATAGTCAAAGAGGTGGCACTAACACATGCTTCCTTAAAAACAGTTTAAAGAAACTTAGGTTGTTCTGGGTTGTTAGTAGTTAGGAGTCAGGACATGCTGGAGGAAAGAAGATGGACAGAAGAAAATCAGTACTTGAGAACAAGCAATATGATCCTCTGAATTTTTTTTTATTTTTTTTTGGTGTGTAAAGTTAAGTTGAGCTTACTTTGAAACATTTCTGTAGAAAGAAGCATAAATAGACAAAAATACTAGTCAGCATGAAGTCTCATTCTTTCTGACACCAACTCTAGATTTAGCTGCTCACACATTTCTTGACATCTTTCCTGGTTGTTTTACAAGCTTTCACTGTCTCAGTTAAACAGAATTATATCGCAGCCAAATGGCCTTCCATCCGACTTCTAAAAAAACCTGAAAAACTGGCTCTAACTTAGGCCCATTTCACTCCTTAGAAACAGAGGTTTCTACAATAGACATGGCTTTATTATTTTTATTTCTTTAGCAGTGTTCTTTCTTTCAACATTTCTAAAATTGTCAGCTTCACAAAGGGAACCACTGGCATTTGACACACTTCAGCTTGGTTATAAATATGTTAATCATTATGTTGGAATGATCTTTGCTGAAACAACAATGGCTCTTACTAAGTTAAATCTTAACAAGAATGCTGGGAACAACTTTACATTAATGCAGTATGACATGAGCAATCTAAGAGAAAGAAAAAATATGAATAACTACATATATAATATAGAAATTTCTCTATATAATACAGTAATAAATTCCCAGCAAAAAAAATCTATTTAGACCCAGAAAAACCATACCCAAATTCCAGAACATGTATCAAACGACTTTTTGGAGGAACCCTAAACCAAGCACTAGTTCAAACTACTATTTTAGAGAAGGTTCAAATTCTAATCTCTGCATTGCCATCCTCCACTTTTAGCCTAATTTGGATCCAAAATGTCAATCATCTCCTGTCCCCCACCTCATTGCCGCATGTACAACATAGATGCATCCAACAGGGAAAGACCTGTTCAATTCCAGCAGTTTGAAGGAGAGAAGCAGCCACAGAGCTCAGTCCCATGTTCTCTAGCCAGCTTCCCGGAGCCTGCACAGATGTGCCTGCTGGACTGGCCTTCGAAATGCAGGCCTTGCGTGGTAGCTTCTAGAGTGCTCAGACATTACCAGGAGACTGCCACTAGATGGTGGGATTGCAAAGTAAGATTATCCTAAATTTGGACAAGTTGGTTGTCCCTGAACTGTCCTGGAAGGCCTTTTAGGATTTCAACTCAGTCTATCCGCAGTGTCTGACAGCCTAAACAAGCAGACAGAGATGCAGACACATCTGTGAGGCCTCACAAAGCTGCTGGACAGAACTGGATTTTTAAAATTCTCTTTAGCAACTATTATGTAAAGATTAGAAACCTCTTTCATTCTAGAATACTGATATAAAACATGATTAATAAAGCAACTAAGAGTGCCTTATATGAGCCACTACATGGACTGCTTACGTTTTGCAGTCTGATACTATTTTTTCATTCTTCAACTTAAAATGCAGAAGTGAACTTCAAAATGGCAGGCTCCGTTTCTAATCTGTCTCTGTTCTAGGCATTTCCCTCCGCAAGTACCATCAGGCCCACTTCAGCCACAGAACAGCTGCGATTTTTTTAAGGACTGCTGAATTTCAAGTTCTCTTGTAGATTGGAATCACTTGTTCCTCTTTCTTGTCTGTGGTCTTGTATCCACATCAGTAGGGATCCGCTTTTGGAAATAAAACAATGCTTCTAATGTATGGGATATTAGCTCTAATAAGGAGAACACTCGCTCAGAATTGCTTCTGTATGTAGAAAACTATTTAAAAAAAAGAAAGCAGGCTTTAATACGTTTCTCTAGAGGGTATTTATGTAATTTTATTTGCTTTGAAGTGTTCTTTGAAAATATCTGCTGAGCCTTTCAGGGCCTGCAGAGGGTCTTTGTCTTCACGGACTTTTCCCAGCTACAACAGATTAATTCATAAAAAGACAAACGTGGCCTTGCCTATAGCCTAGGACCATTACAGCTACAGAAATGTAATAATACTATCTGTTTCAATATATCTTTTGGTCTCTGACACTAACAATGTCTTCATAAGAGTTTTGTTATATGTTAATAAACTTTGACAGTAAGTTTGTCAATGCATTTTCTTATTCCTCCAATTTTGTCATTTTTGCTGTGAGCATCTTTTCAAATTCTTTTGTACAAGGATAGGTATAGCTGTTACGGTTAAATATTAGCATAGAGAACAGAAAATGCTAAAAAAAGCAAGCAAACGTGGACTTGTTTTGTCAAAGTCCAATTACCGGGACAAACAATTGAAGTCACAAACTCCTGGGGCCTGAACAGGCACTGCAGTTGTGGCTTGACATGCTTCAGTGGGAGGTTTGCCCTCACAAGATACCATGGTCAAGACACATTTTGATATCCACAGGCCCCTCTCATCAGGCATCTGGGCTATGAGTCAACACGTTTCTTTCTCAGGGAGCACAGCAAAAGAAGCCTGTCCATGACTACTGTGATGCCCTTAAGGTAGAGCAAGCTGCTCTATCCATGTCTAATGGAAAAGGAAGCAGAAATCTTTTACTCACAGAGACAAATCACTCTGTTCAGAACTATTCTAAAACAAACATCCCCAGATGCTGGTTCCTTTACTGGTACAGCATTAACAGCGCTTCTCCAGGACTGCCCATGTGAAGGCATTACAAATGCCAGCACATCACAACTTCTCTCCTTAGTCATCAGTCTACATGTATTCAAAGCCCTATTCATGTGAATTCTGTCATTAATATCCCTATGGCAGTGCTGTTTTGACAACACTTCCCTTTGTGGTATTACAGACACTGTGGAAGTTGCTGAACTTGCTGTCAGACTGATTACACTGCCTGCAGATTTTCACCCTCTCTACCATAAACAAAACTTAGTAAAGCCCAGCAGGTCACCAGAAATCCACGCATAACCCTGCGCTCATAGTCAAGCACACAGCATGTTCAGAGAGCTGCGGTCAGCGTTTCAGAGCTCAAAGTCAACAAGCTCCTCACAAACTTTCAGTGAGGAAACGTAACCGGGCAAGGTCACTTTGCAAGAAGATTAATGCTATGCCAAAAATAGCTCTAGACCGTGATGACACATATGCAGTTTGCATAAAGAACAGTAGGGAACAGAAAATTATGAGGTTGTAATTCAGTTTAGGAAATCTGCTAATAAAATAAAGGAGAACAGTAAAGCTCAAACACTCGGAGTAATCATAGACCTCTGAATTCCCCATAATTTGTGTCACAGGCCACAGCCCTGTTCAACAGCTATGGTGAAGTCAAGGGCGATTTAACCAGTGGTGAAGTGGACTATGCAAATACCAGGTTGAACACCTCACATCATTTTTCTCTTCTCTTTGGTACTATCTTCCAGGCTTGAGCCTCTTGCATTTCATAGAATTGTGGAATGGCTGGGGTTGGAAGCAACCTCAACCATTCAGGGTTGAGGAACATCATAGTCCAGGAGGATTATCTAGTCAATGCCTCCTGCACAACCAGAGTCACCTAGAGCATGTTTCTAAGGACCGTGTCCAGATGACAATATACTTCCCTATAAAATACATCCATAATCTATATACGCATATAATAGGTATGTAATCTAAAGACCAACTGAAATCT
This sequence comes from Nothura maculosa, assembly GCA_032353885.1. Taxonomy (NCBI): domain Eukaryota; kingdom Metazoa; phylum Chordata; class Aves; order Tinamiformes; family Tinamidae; genus Nothura; species Nothura maculosa. Next base: position 1,162,377 of record JAUBOD010000004.1, read on the forward strand.
CACCTTCAACTTCTGATGCAGGTCACCTTCACCTTGAGCCCTCAGCTGTCTATCTCTCCAGTTGCTACAGGAGTTTGGCTTTACTTCCAGTAAATATCAGTTTCAATTTTGAAATTGCCAAGAATTCCAAAACTACCAGGAATATTCACAGGCCTAAGACCTTTGGTAGAAATCAGCTCTCTAATAAAGATGCAATTTCAGATGAAAGTTTTTTTGTTTTCTTCAAGATAAAGCTATTTTAACGAGCCTCCATGATACTCCATCCATTCCCAAGGAAGGGAATAAAGCTCCTTTCTCATAAGGTACTATGTTTTTAAACAAAGGAAACTCGTATGTACAGATTTGTATTGAGAAAAAATAGAATCTTCATCACTAATGACTTCCAAGCCCATGTCTAGCTGTAGCCCATATAATGTCAGTGGAAACTGCAGCTGTACCAAGACAGCTCAATTTTTAGCTTTCGCCAAAGGTCAAAAAACTTATACTTGTTTTTTTGTGGGAGAATGAGAACGTAAAATCAACTGTGGTGACATCTCGAGTGCGGCTGGACCAAGTTCTGGACTGTGCCCAGGAACACCATCCTCTTCTGGGGGTCACACAGCTGCTTCGGTGCAGGCAACACTGCCTAGCAGCTGCCACCACCATTGCCAAGTGAGAAAACCAACGTAGCCTTAATAAATAAAGCAAATGTGATGAATGACGATTTAGGTAACAGGGCACCCTGTCGTGGGCTTGCCTATATTCCCTTCTGTAACATCCTTCCACTTACCACAAAACAAGTAATACACTAAGGAGAACACGTCATAAGTCGATATAAGGCTCGTAAGTTTCACATACACACATCTCCTAAAACAACACAAATAGCTTTTCGAAGAATAACAGTTTAGACTTAAAGACATAGAGGATATTAATAGCTGAATGTCTCTGGATTGAAAATACTTTTTTTTTTTTTTTTGAGGGGAAAGCACAGTTACTTTCATGTTGTTAAAACATTTACTTTGCCAGGATTTTCTAGTATTCATTGTACCTCGATTCAGAAAACATGGGCAAAGTCTGGCAACTGAGAAAGTATGGTTATTCTCCCGTCCCATGTCCAGTATTCCTAGAAGGGCTGGATTCAGTAGTGATGCCTTAAGTTATTTTCTTCCTTCTGTGCCAGCATTATGATTTTACATCCAGCTTGGAAGGCTGAGTGCCTGCATGTAATTTTCAGTGCTTTCAGAGGACACAGATATATAAAGAGGAGTGCTCTTAATAAAATCATTCACCTGTGTCAGGCTTAGAGTTAAACGAAATTTATGGTGTCCTTTGACCATGCCCTTGGTGAGACATGATGGACTAACTACTGCCTGATCATCCTGTTCTCCATATGCCTGTTCTCTGTATGCCTAGGATTCAGCAGCTGGTCCTTCTGACCTTGGAGCTATTGCATTAGTACTACGCTTGTCATTCACTACTTTTTCTTTGTCAATCCCAGTAATTAAATGAACAGGAACTTATTTGGTTCTATATTCCAGACTATCTGAATCCTGTAATTAAGTCTTAATGCCTGCCAGCTATCACCTACAGCCACTTACATATGATATTCTGATAGTAATGGTCAGAATAGCAACAAGGAATATTTCAGCCCAGAATATACTGCATTCCTCTTTAGAAGTAGTGATATTCATGGTAACTTAGCAGGGAGTTTCTTTTGACTAATTACGTGGGCATGTGTTTGCTTTCTCATGGATACACACAAACACAGGCACAGGAGCTATATATTCTTAAACTCCTCTGAACTACACTCACATCACTTAAAATAATTATAAAAACCCACATTACAAATATATATTGGCTACATAAATATTAGTGTCTTTCAGTGACATTTCAAATGTCACTTCTTCCTGAGAATTCTTAACTCATATCATCAGGTAGTAACTGTGATAAACAACAGATGGAGAGATAATCTAGAAAGAGAGATGCCATTTTGTACCCTTCAAGGTAAAAATTGTAAAACAAATCCTTCTCTGTATTTTCTTTTAGCAGAGCCATAGTCGCTGTGCTAATATTGCAGAACAAACAATCATAATCTGCTTGGCATATATCACTACAAATGTATTAACAAGCAATAGCTGAGGGATTTTCAATTTAAAATCTAAGCCATGCAATGGACAGAAACAGCCACTCAAAGGACAAACAAACCGGCTTTCCTGAAAGAGCAAGTTCCACACAAAGATCTAAGGAAATGTACTAGAAAGCAATTCTAAAGTATTTCAAAGTACTAACAATTGCCTAATTGCAGTGTTAGATCTTTGTAGCAGATTTATCTATATAGCTACACAGGAACGGAAATATTTTATTTTTTTTTTTTTCTTCTCAACTGACACAGATTTTTTGCTCTTCTCCAAAGAGCTTCAGTAGAGGCTACCCTCAGCAGTTTTCATTTGTAGCAACTTCAACTCCCTTTCCAAGGGACAGCAGGAAATGCTGATGCTGCAGTTTTGGTATCAGGGGCCTGAGCTGTTGGATGTTTCACGCCAAATATTAGGTTTTGAGACTTTGGAGTTTGAGAACAATATAAAAACACTGTCTATTTTTCAAGGAAAGAATACTTAAGATCTTATCTTTATTTTTCCTTTTAATTCTACAAATTATGTATTTAACTTAATTAGCTAACAAAGTGTAAAGCCAAGAATGGTTAATATTTTCATTTCCAACTTAAAACCATATACCTACCCACGCTCACTAAATTCACAGCATCTTCATTTATTCTAAAACTGTTGTTTCACTTACGTGCATTTAGACATAGAAGAGATGTCAGTATGACAAATAGCATCCTACTCGCACCATCAGATCTTTATATTACTTCAGATACCAAAGACAAAAGCTAGTCTTTCTTCCAGTTATCAGCTGATGACCCAGCACCTCAATTCTCTTGTGCTTTGCATCCCATGAACAAAACTAAGTTCTAACTGCAGAATCTTTATTGTCATATATATACCTGGAGAACAGAAGGCTGAGGGAAGACCTCATCAGTGTGTATAAATACCTTAAGGGAGGCAGTGAGGAGGATGGGGTTGGCCTCTATTCACTAGTGGACAG